>JARQOD010000005.1:523815571-523889701 GCA_033576555.1 Oophaga sylvatica
GATCTTCGTGGCGATGCACACATGACACATATATACACCCATGATATTATTATAAAGACTTCTGGGAAACACTGACACTGTGCATTGGGGAACCACTGGACCCAGCAGCTCTGCTCTAATGATCACGAGTCTAGAGGGCACTGATGATCACATGTCACGAGTCTAGCGTGCACTAAAGATCCCATGATCACGAGTCTGAGGGGCACTAATAATACTGATCACGAGTCTGAAGGGCATTAACGATCACATGATCCGAGTCTAGAGGGCACTAATGATCACATGATCATGAGTCTAGAGGGCACTAACGATCACATGATCACGATCAGTCTAGAGGGCACTAATGATCACATGATCACGAGTCTGAAGGGAATAATAATCACATAATCATGAGTCTAGAGGGACTAAAGATCCCATGATACGAGTCAAGGGCACTAAAGATCCATGACCATGAGTCTGAAGGGCACTAATAATCACATGATCACATGATCACGAGTCTATAGGGCACTAATGATCACATGATCACGAGTTAGAGGGCACTAATGATCACAAGTCTGAAGGGCACTAATGATCACATAATCTCGAGTCTAGAGGGCACTAAGATCCCATGATCACGAGTCTAGAGGGCACTAATGATCACATGATCACGAGTCTAGAGGGCACACTAATGATCACATGATTACTAAGTCTATGAACTCGTGCACCTGGCAGTATTTTTGGTCCAAGTGCAATCCAACAAATCATTCGATCTCACACTCGACCAACGTTAGCATATGGGGCCGTGCACATGTCAGAATTTTTCCTCAGACTGAGACAGTCCAAGGAAAAACATTGCTGCATACCCAATTTGAATCTAACTTTTGGATTGCACTCGGCCATGCAAGTCAATGAGTCCATGTAAAACATTGGAGTGCACTCGGATGACATATGAGTGCAGTCTGATTTCCACGGACTGTCAGAATAGAGAAGATGTAGGGATTTTATTCTCCATTTCTGTCATCTGAGGAATCAGATCACACTGTGATCACACTTGATCAGAGTGTGATTTTCATTATGGACTGGATTTGTTCGGATGGGAGAATATACTGTGGTGTGGGCCTAGCCTTAAAAAGATACCACCCGTTACGTCCTACATAGTGCAAAATGAGTAAAAAGATAGCAGAGGATATAAACCCTCTTCTGTTTTATATTTAGAAATACAATGGAGTTGGTTTAAATCTGAAGCCAGGGCTGTGCTTAAAGTGGATCTGCAGAGGTTAAAGAATATGGATAGTTCGGGGTCAATTTTTTTTGCAGTTCAATAGAATTAAACAAATTATTCATAAATGTTTGCCCATTCTCTATGAAGATGACGTACTGGCGAAAATTCTACAATCAGGTGTAACGTTTTAGCGAGGCGTGCCCCACGATAGATAGGTGATATGGTTCCCCAGGATTTTTTTTCTTCCTAAACAAATAATATATAATTGGTTAAAAAAATATAGTTTTTTTTTAATGTGGAGCTCAAGATGTAAAACTTGTAAAGTTGTTAAAAAAAAAAACGCTTCAATAATTCTAACACACAGTCATATAATAGAAAACAATTTATTAATTGTAATACCAACAATGTTGTATATGAAATCTGTGGTAATAAGTGCAATTTAATATATATACAGTACAGACCAAAAGTTTGGACACACCTTCTCATTTAAAGATTTTTCTGTATTTTCATGACTATGAAAAAATTTTAGAATCACACTGAAGGCATCAAAAACTATGAATTAACACATGTGGAATTATACATTACACTTTACAAAAAAGTGTTGAAACCACTGAAAATATGTCTTTTTATTCTTGGTTCTTCAAAGTAGCCACCTTTTTCTTTGATTACTGCTTTGCACGCAGAAAAGGTGAACGGTGGACTCTACATGCCTAGTTCCCACCGTGAAGCATGGAGGAGGAGGTGTGATGTGTGGGGGTGCTTTGCTGGTGACACTGTTGGGGATTTATTCAAAATTGAAGGCATACTGAACCAGCATGGCTACCACAGCATCTTGTAGCAGCATGCTATTCCATCAGGTTTGCGTTTAGTTGGACCATCATTTATTTTTCAACAGGACAATGACCCCAAACACACCTCCAGGTGTGTAAGGGGTATTTGACCAAGAAGGAGAGTGTTGGGGTGCTACGCCAGATGACCTGGCCTCCACAGTCACCAGACCTGAAACCCAATCGAGATGGTTTGGGGTGAGCTGGCCGCTCACCGCTTTCAATTTTTGAATAAATCCCCCAAAAGTGTCACCAGCAAAGCACCCCCACCATCACACCACCTCCTCCATGCTCACAGTGGGAACCAGGCATGTAGAGTCCATCCGTTCACCTTTTCTGCGTGCAAAGCAGTAATCAAAGCAAAAGGTGGCTCTTTGAGAACCTAGAATATAAGACATAATTTCAGTGGTTTCACACTTTTTTGTAAAGTGTAATGTATAAATCCACATGTGTTAATTCATAGTTTTGATGCCTTCAGTGTGATTCTACAATTTTATAGCCATGAAAATACAGAAAAATCTTTGAATGTGTAGGTGTGTCCAAACTTTTGGTCTGTACTGTAGGTTGCACCACTAGGAAATTGAAAGTACGCAATCTCTGAACACCTTCGTGACATAGAGAACAAAAACACTGAAATTAGAAATATATCTAATGGCTTCTAGACATTTTATCACCCATCATCAGGGAGAAATTAAATCCATGCAGATTACTGGCATAGAGCATGGAAAAGACGCCATTCGGGGTGGAGATGTCAAAAGACGCCTCCTCACCGGAGGCTTTTTTGGATCTTCAATCTGGGCACTAGATATCCTAAGGGCTTAAATAAAAGAAATTTAAATTATGATCACTATTAGGTTATGCATGTCTTATTTATTTTTTTTAAATTTATTCATTTTTTTATCTTCATTTACTTCATTCTCCTTATGTATATGGTTGATAATGCATTATATTATGCATTAGAATTTAACCATTGGTCCTTCAACATTTCGCCATAATACATACTTCTCTGTCTCTGGACCTTTCAAAAAAGATCATGTGATAGTTTTAATATTAAATTAATTGATCACAGACAGCTATAAGTATGTTGAGTAATTACTAGTATACAACTTTGACAAAGACCCATTGTAGGGTCGAAACGCGTTGCTGTTATCTCTGCCGTGTGAATACATCCACTGTTATATTGAGGAGTGCACCTGCCTGTCAAGTTTATCGTTTGAACGAATAAAAGGAATTTTTAGAAGCTGGACGTCTTCATCCATTTGTTCATTTTTTTCACCCCGGCGCCCAATCACGCCGGCGTCACTGTCCCCGCCTACATATGGATTGAACATGAAGAGGAAGTCGGGCAGCAGCTGATCCCGATTTCCTCTTCATGCTTCATCCGTATGTAGGCGGGGACAGTGACAGCAGCGCTGATTGGGCATGAGGTCACGTGTCAGAACACCGCACAAGAGCTCGGGGAGGTGAGTGCCGACACCGCAAGAGCGGCGCCAGCACCGGAGGTGAAGTATGGGCTTTATTATTTTTATCGGGGCCAAACATTAGTTCAAGAAGGGCTTGTCCTAGTAGTGGACATCCCCTTTAAATCACCATTGAGCTCTCTGACCTGTCTAAATGTGTTCAGCTTGCAATGCAAATTTGCTGGCGAAAGTTTTTGGGTGATTTCTAATTTCTAATCTTATAATTTTAGAGTATTATCCCATATTTCACATTATATTATGTTGTATTCCGTTCTTTTTCACTGTTTCTTTATTGTAAGCCACATCTGACTTATTTATTCAGATTCCATTTTGCCACTTTTCACTGTGTTTTCATCGCAGTGATCGTACCTTAGATTTTCTTTCCCATTTGCTCCTCTACGACTTCGCTGCAGATACGAAATTGTTTATAGTTATTGACCGCCTCTCCCCCAGGACAGAACGCGATAATGTCGATGGGATCAAACCAACGATACGTATTAATCAAGTTTCAGCAATTATCGTATTAAACAAACAAGGTTGGAACGATTGAAACATTTCCTTCTGGTTCCAAACATAATTATCAGTAATATCTCAGATGTCACCAGGCGGTTTCCATGTAGGCTGAAACAGAGGCTTCAAAAACCATTTTCCAGGGCTTGCGGAATTTTCTGTTGCATCTTGTAACATCCCACAAGACACAAGGTCTTCCCATGAGATCAGGGGAAAACTTTAAGCTACTGCTTCATTTAGAAAAATATAGTCTTCAATCATCTGGTTCTTATTCCACAACGGGCTGAAGCTGTAATACGGTTGCTTTTAATGTGCAGGAACTTGTGTGAACCCACAATTCATAGATTCACAGATTTGGAAACTTTTCTTCTGTAAATAGTTTGAAATTCTTTATTAAATAACTTTTTAATGAACTCGGCCGCAGACCCTGCCTGTGTTTTATTTAGATCGACGCAGATAAGGGTCACAATGTCTGACTGTGATGGCGCACATGGTTCCACATATTTCTGGCTTAGCGTGTAGCTTTTTCTGATTGAAAATGTCTTTACAATAAATCATAACAGCGGATAACCTCAATATTCATAAAATTGCTAAAAAAAAAAGTTCTTTGTTTTAATGTATTTCTAAAAAAAAAAGTAAACAGACTTTATTTGCAGTTCACATTAAAAGAATCAGAAACCTTTCTTTTTTTTACATTTTTTTTGGAACAAAAACAATAAAAAAATAACTTTTTCTGCACTTTTTTTTTAATGCAGTTTGCATAGATAAGTTTTTACATTTATTGCACCGGCTGTTCAGACCTCTGAATGGGTCGGAGCGTCATTACTAGGCCCGTTGTATGGTTGTATGTATAGGTGTGGCAGTAAGAGGAGTTATTTTATTAGATTTTGAAGGATTTGCTTCCAAATCTATAACTTTGAATATTCGACTATTTCATACATTTTTTTATGTGGATTTTTAAGTGGATCTGCATTAAAGCACAGATGAAAAAAAAGCACAGTGAGAACATTTCCTAACATTATGATGATGGCTGGGGACGTTTTGCAGTGGAAAATCTACAAAGGAATCACAGGTTTTCTTGCAGAATTGTGCAGATTTTTTTTGCAGATTTTACCATAATTGGATTGATATATGCAGTAGGTCAGTTTCCACCACCGTTGTTCTCTTTGATTTATGGATGAGTTCATACGGCTCCAAAATACAATTGTTATGTAGGTAGTGAGGAGTGCAAGCAAAAAAGGAAAGCCTGAGAAATAACTACACCCAAGATCAAAAAGGAAACTATCTGCCCCGTACAGAACCCCAAAGATAATGAAAGCCCCCAAACATGTAATGGCGGTTAGACAAGAGGAAATAGAACAGAAAGAAAATAGTATGAGAAAAGCTGGGGCCCAACTATTAATGAAAAGGACAGGAAGGGTACTTACTGCAATCCCAAAAAAACCCTGAAAAACACCAACTCTACTAATTTCAAAATCACCTGAGATCACACGACCTCTACCACCAAAATAGTTCTCTGGGTAACAAAAACGCAGCCACTGAAAAAAACTGGAAAAAGCAAAGTACAAAAAACAGTGGCTAAAACTAAATGAAGGGCAAACCCGGGGGGGACCCCGAAAAGGGCCCCCCAAAAATGAGGACCAAAAAGCAAAAATATGCAAAAACAAAATAAGAAATTGTCTTATTGAAGGGGAGAGCAGAACGAACGCAGGCTACAAGGGGGAAAAATGGAAAGAAGGACAGACCAGAACAATTGATCAAAAGGCAACCCTGATGGGAAAATGATTCCCTTAAATAAGACCAACAGTAAAAACCTGTCCCAGTCCTACAATCCTCACTAGTACCGCTTGTAACCACCAGAGGGAGCCTCTGCTCAGAATCACTCAAACCCATTCACAACATACAATGGGGACAGTAAATTAGTATGATGGTAGGCTGGGTGTTCCCCTATTATATTATTATTTATTTATATAGCGTCATTAATTCCATGTGCTTCCTGAGAAGGGGTTACTTACAAATTATAGACATCGTCTACAATAAACAAATTTACAATGACAGACTGGTGGGGTGAGGAGGCAGCTCTGGTGGTGGGGGTTTGAGGCGGCGGCTCGGTGGGGTGGTGAGGAGGCAGCTCTGGTGGTGGTGGTGAGGAGGCAGCTCTGGTGGTGGTGGCGAGGAGGCAGCTCTGGTGGTGGTGTGAGGCAGGGCTCTGGTGGTGAGGCGGCAGCTCTGGTGGTGGTGGTGAGGCAGCAGCTCGGGAGATGGCGAGACGGCAGCTCGGGTGGTGGTGGGTTGGCAGCTCGGGTGGTGGGGCGGCAGCTTGGGTGGTGGCGAGACGGAGCTCGAGAGATGGCGAGGCGGCAGCTCGGGTGGGGGCGATCCCCTATAGGCAAAGCGCACTTTATGACTTCATCCTAGGGATCACTTTAACAAATCGACATGTTAACCCAAGAACTTAAAGGGGTTGTCCTATAGGAATATATTGATGACCTATGCGGAGATCGAAGGGCGGTCTGACCCCACTGAATCAGCTGTTACAAGTTCTGGAAGCTACCAGATGTAAACACATGAACGAAGTTGCACTATCAGTTCCATTTAATATGTAGCGGATGCTTCTGGGAGCTGCAGAATGTCGCCCATTGAAAGTAGGAGCTATTCGGCACATGAATGGAGTGCACAATGCATCTCAGTTCCATGAGTTAGCATCCTCCGCTGTACTTTTTAACAGATGTTTAGAAGGGGGGTGCCGGTTTTGTCGGACCCCCACCGATCTGATATTGGTGACTATCCAATGGATATTGACCAGACAACCCCTTTAAACTGGCCATGCACAGCAGATATCAATTGGCAGAAACTCATTTGGATGATGGCTACAGTAACTCTCCTAACCGCCATACATATGCTTGGCAAGGTGGCATGTATTCGATATGGGGAGAGGAGAATAAGCTGCAGCCAGACACCTAGGACAGTGATTTACCCCCCCTCGAGAACAAAGCAATCAGGCAAAATTGTAAACCAACTGCCTGACCTTTCCCTTCTGCAGTCGGCGGAGTCAAGAGACAAACATACAAATTAATTCATTCATTCAAGACCAACACCAGTAGGTTTGGCTTACATTACTCGTTTGACTCAAGTGAAATGGATCCACTAAGCTGGAGGTCAGATGACGACACGGACTGAGGAACAAGTACAGCAAAGAGATCTGGACAACAGCTATGCTGGATGGCAAGCAAGTAATCAGACAAGGACACACTGGGAGCCACAGAGCCAGGAGTGTAGACCAATACAGGGAAGCAGATGAAGAGTTAAATAGCAGGTCTAAACCAGAACCTACATCTGTAGGTTGAAGATCCACAGGAGTTAATGTGGCAGGTTTGTGAAGCAGAAAAGTCAAGTTGCAGAATCAGCAAAAGTTTGCAAAAGTGATTGCAGCATAGATGAATAGCCTTTAAAAAAACTGTTTGTAATGCTTACAGCAGACATGTTGTTAATCTGTAGGTCTAGCGAGCAGTAAATGAAAAGACAGTGGCCATAGGGTGGCCAATTGTGCTTGCAACTGGAAGTGATGGCAATTTTGCTCCCTGTGTGTCCCTCATATAACAAAGACATACAGTGGTACAGTATATGTCCTTACCAGTTTATTTCAATCATTTTATTATATGTAATTATTTTTGGGGTTTTGAGTTTCTCTCTGAAGATAGAAGAAAGTATAACTAGTAGCAATCATTTTTTCACTGAAACCAAAACCTTTAACAAGGTCTGACAAAAAAGCTGAATCGCCTGAATATTCATTGACAATGACTGGAATAAATTTTTTGAAAACTATGCGGAGTCTGGGGGGTTCATCACTAGAGAACAGCGGTTGTATCAGGTTTTCTGTATAATTAAGTCTTTCCCTTGTACAATTATTCATATCTAAGAGAGATGAGCGTTTTTCTGATCAACTTAGTTTTAGGTGAGGATACGGCTGACTGTAGGAAGGTTTCAGAAAGTCCAGATGTAAGTTCTTCTGAGCTTTCCCCTTGAAAATGTTTCATTCTAAGACACGGTACATCCTCTATCCTCAAATTACATAAATTATTACATTATATCTATCAAAAATAAATGTAGAAAAAACTTTAAACTAGCTTTAAATCTGTCAGCATGATCAGGCTATGTAATCTGACCACAGCATGATGTAGGGCAGAGATTTCCCGATTCCCGCGATGTGTCCCTTTAGTTAACTCGGTGCAGCAGTCGTGATAGAATCACAGCTTTTCTCTGCTGCAGATCTAGCAGAGCTCTGAATGCTGAGCTGTCTATAACCCCGCCACATCACGATCGGCAGCTTCCTGTATACTGTATATTGAATGACAGCTGATAATCTGTGATGGGGTGGTGTTGGACCGGAGACAGGAGCCAGTTGTCCTGTAGTGATAATTTTCCTGCAGATAAAACACTGATTTTTATTTGAAACAGCCCAAAACACAGGCTAGTGAAGCGACACATCACTGCAATCAGGGTCTCAGTGACTACGTCATGCTGCTCTTCCATTACATAGGCAAAGTCTTCTGATAGATTCACTTTAAAGTCTTGTGGGTCCTCATCTTTGTGTCTACTTGAGAAAGGGCCATCACAGGTTCTGATGCTAGTTACAATAAATACCCTGTGACAGGTAGACATTGCCCATATTCCTATTATCTTTGGGATATTCCAGGGCCTGTAGAGAGGAATTTCCTGCAAAAGTATATTTAAGAGGTTTTTTTTTTTGTCTGTAGCCTTTGACACCAAAGAGAGTATTTCCATTCAAGAATGACAGTTTTGGAATAGGTACTGCAAAAAATAAATAAACATTCAATACATACACGGCGTGTGAGCACCTACGATTCATGAATACATGAAGTCCAATGGTTTAATTAGCCCCTTCTCCATCAAAATTTCGGGGAAATGTGTCACTTATGAGACTGTGCGCTGTTGTTTCCATACAATGAAGGTTTTATCACGAAGAGATATTATTGCGGTTGTACTCAACTATCTCCATCAGTATTGCAGACATTATACAAATTTGGTCTTTTGCGGATACTCAGACTAGAAGAGACCATAGGAGCTTACTGCATATTGTGTTATTTCTGTATAATAGTAAGCAATTAGCTTGTCTAGTGATGACTAGAGCTGAACAAATCTCCCAAAAAATTCGATTCAGGCAGAGTTGATCTAATTCGTCCAATGGATTAAAATCAGACTAAAGATTGATCTGTGGAAGATTAAAATTCAAGTTGATTTTTCTTGAAATTGGCAAATTCAAATAACTCCGCTGGAGCCATTTTATTTGAAAAATGAAGCTCTAATAAAAGGGTTGGCCCAGTAAAGGGAATCTGTTGTTAGGGTCTGGGGAAAACGCACCTAAAAGATATAGTAGAGAGGTGCGTTCGCACCCCGGGGGTCCACCGTTGCAGGCAAATCCCGCTGCTAGTAAGATAGCGAAAAGTAGCGTACTCTGTTATCCCGCAGAGTCGCTAAAATAAACGCCGTAGTGCGCTGTGGCAGTTAGTGGGAACTCTGTTAATCCCCAGAGCCAGCTAACGGGAATGCCACAGCGCTATATGGCGATAAGTGCGAACTCACTTAACTTCAGTGAGCCACAAAGTAAAAACGCTAGGGCGCTAAACAGCGTTATAAGCGAACCCTGTTACGTCACAGAGCCGCTGAGAAAAAGACTGTGTCCTGTTAGACCAACAGGGAACACAGATGACTGCTAAGCGGATTGCAGTGTGAGGTCATGGGAGTCAGAACACAAGCAACAATCTCCTCATCGGAGAAGCCGGTATTCTAATGGCGTTCCAGCCGAGCCATGAACACGGCATACAATCTCCTCACCGGAGGTGCCGGTATTCTAATGGCGTTCCCAGCCGAGCCCTGAACACGTGCATACAATCTCCTCACCGAGAAGCCGGTATACTAATGGCGTTCCCAGCCGAGCCCTGAACACGTGCATACAATCTCCTCACCGAAGAAGCCGGTATTCTAATGGCGTTCCCAGCCGAGCCCTGAACACGAGCATACAATCTCCTCACCGGAGAAGCCGGTATTCTAATGGCGTTCCCAGCCGACCCTGAACACGTGCATACAATCTCCTCACCGGAGGTGCCGGTATTCTAGGGGCTTATTTCAGCCAACCTAACCACATGCATACATGACCACACGGCGCAAGCACGTAACAGATTTGATACTAGCGCATGGCGGCCCAGCCATGCCACCCTTTTATAGTAACAGCTACAGGGCCTGCAGATAAGGACCAATAGGAAAATGCTCCAGAACACAAGTGGTTCAGGACCTTCCTGGTGGACCAATAGGAGCTGCTGCAGTACCCCGAGCATGTGACCCCTGATCTCCAATGAGAGATCTTACTCTGGGCATGCTCAGAAGGGAAACGCAGGACTTCGTCCTAAAGACGTCTGCTCCAGCATTGGCTATAATAGAAGATCCAGAAGGGGCAGCAGGCAAGTCACTGCAAAAGCATTTTGACCAGGCAAGAAAGCTGGGACCGACGTCTCTGCTGAGCAGGCTCCACTGTGGCTGGAGACGGATGGGGGACCGCAGCGGAATGGCTCGAGATTCGCCTTGTGCAGCATTGGGAACTTGAACCCTAACATCTGTCACAGCTTTTTGCTATGTGACCTGAGGACAGTATATTGTATGAAGCTGAGAACAGATTTCAAGGATGTGTCACTTATTAGGTTGTAAGCTTTTGTTTCCATACAATGAAGGTTTTATCACCAGGAGATTATTATTGTGGTTGTACTCGACTATTCTCCATCAGTTTTGCAGGCAGTAAAAATAATTATCACAGATTTTTTTAACTTTTTATATTATAAAAAAAATTATGTTCCAGGGTGGATGGTCAAGGAATTTGCTTGTATTTTTCAACTCTAAATATCAGTTAGCGCTAATATAAACCAAAGGATAACTGCATAAGCAAAAAAAACTGCCGGAGGTCAGACACAGGCATGCCCAGGAGAATTAGTTATGCCGCAAACCATCACTGTGGGTATGTTACTGCTATTCCCAGACTGTCCCAAGACTGTCTTCAAGTCATCTTCAAAGTTACATCCATTCTCCGAAGACGGAAGAAAAGGAGCAGGTCATCGTCTTTGCATACAAGCGCTTGCATCTTGCACAAACAGCTTGTGACATGAAACTTAGAATTGCTTGTTTCGCAGACATCCTAGTACAAAACAACCCAAATATAACACTTTTAATGAACTTCTGCGTCCACAGTTGCCTTCATAGGAAATCAGCAGAAATACAAATCCACACATCTGACTGCAATCATTATAATGACTCCATATAACAGTACAAAGGACGGGTCAAGGCTTTTTTTCTTTATGTAATTAGACATCAGCACTCATTTAACTGTCTGAAAATTGAGATTTTATGTATCATACACATGCTACTCGAGATCTCACTCTGTAAACCGGAGCAAGACAGCCATTTTCATGTTACACGTTGAGTCATCCATAACCATCCCCCATGTAATACAACAATTCACCTCTAGTGGCCACTGCAGTGGGAGTGTATAGTCAGCCAGAAACTGATCACCAGAATTTTCAGGTCAGATCCTTGGCGATCAGCATATTTCATTATGAAAACATCTTTATTGAGTAAAAAATAAAATAAAAAATAGGATTAGTGGCCATACAGTGTGACTGTTTAGTTACAAAAATAAGAAAACAACAATTATCACTAAGACAGGCAACATTTCCCAAAATTCATTTTCGAAGTTTCACTCAGTTTGGTCGGCAGATTGGAGACAATTCAAGTAAAATCGATCCAAACTATAAGGGCCCCAAAAAAGATGTTTGTTATGCTCTGAGGTTTCTCCAGAAACCAAAAAGCTTAATAATGGAAGGGGCAACACCAGGGCCGGATTAAAACATGATGGGCCTGGAGCTGAAGGGGCGGGGCAAGGGGCGGGGCAAGGGGTGGGGCCAAACCCGGCAATTCACAAAGCCAAAAAGTAACGTAAAAGATATAAACAAAGTAAATATATGATACATGCCTAATATAAATACAGTGGATTATAGAAAGTCTGTTATGTTATCACGCTGATAGTAACTTGAGGCAATAAACAGGGTTATTCACTGAAACACAAACTGTGTTTTATCGTAAATAAATCAAACTGGTAGAAGAAAATTAACTACACATTCACTTTTCGTGCTTTTTTGCTTGCAAATTCCTCATTGTAGAATCAAGATTAAGCTCATTCAGCAATCTATTTTCAATACATAACAGAGAGAGGGCATTAAACGCTCCTGGCCCATTCTAGTATATGGTGCAGCATTTGAATGTCCCATAGTAATATAGGGCAACATTGAGAGGCCCATTCTAGTATATAGCGCAGCATAGAATGGGCCCATAGTAATATATAGCGCAGCATTGAATGGCCCATAAGTAATATAATGCAGCATTGAGAGGCCCATATAGCGCACAATGCATGCCCATAGTATATATAGCGCAGCATTGAATGGCCCATAGTTGCGCAGCATTGAATGGCCCATAGTAATATATAGCGCAGCATCGAATGGCCCATAGTATATATATGCGCAGCATGAAATGGCCCATAGTTGCGCAGCATTGAAATGGCCCATAGTATATATAGCGCAGCATCGAATGGCCCATAGTATATATAGCGCAGCATAGAATGGCCCATAGTATATATAATGCAGCATGAGAAGGCCCATATAGCGCAGCATTGCATGGCCCATAGTAAATATAGCAGCAGCATTGAATGGCCCATAGTTGCGCAGCATGAATGGCCCATAGTATATATAGCGCAGCATAGAATAGGCCCATAGTATATATAGCGCAGCATTGAATGGCCCATAGTTACTCAGCATTGAATGGCCCATAGTATATATAATGCAGCATGAGATGGCCCATAGTATATATAATGCAGCATGCATGGCCCATAGTATATATAGCGCAGCATAGAATGGGCCCCATAGTATATATAGCGCAGCATTGAATGGCCCATATTTACGCAGCATTGAATGGCCCATAGTATATATAATGCAGCATGAGAGGCCCATAGTATATATAATGCAGCATTGCATGGCCCATATGTATATATAGCGCAGCATTGCATGGCCCATAGTATATATAGCGCAGCATTGAATGGCCCATAGTTGCACAGCATTGCATGGCCCATAGTATATATAATGCAGCATTGTGAGGCCCATAGTATATATAATGCAGCATTGAGAGGCCCATATAGCGCAGCCATTGAATGGCCCCCTAGTAAATAAAATGCAGCATTGAGAGACCCATATAGCGCAGCATTGCATGGCCCATAGTATATATAGCGCAGCATTGAATGGCCCATAGTATATATAATGCAGCATTGAGGGCCCATATAGCGCAGCATCGAATGCCCATAGTAATATATAGCGCAGCATGAATGGCCCATAGTAATATATAATGCAGCATTGAGAGGCCCATATAGCGCAGCATCGAATGGCCCATATGTATATATAGCGCAGCATTGATGAGGGCCTCTCAATGCGCCCTATAATACAAAGGGCCATTCGATGCTGCGCTATATACAGAATTGGGCCTTCAATGCTGCCCTATATTACTATGGGGCCCTTCAATGCTGCTCTATATACTAGAATGGCCTCAATGCGCCCTATAATTTCTATTGGCCATTCATGCTGCTCTATATACTAGAATGGCCTCTCAATGGGTGCCTATATTACTATGGGCCATTCAATCAAAGCTAAATACTAGAATGGCCTTCAATGCTGCCCAAAAATTATTGGGCCATTCAATGTTTACCAATTACTAGAATGGGCCCTCCATTGCGCCTTTTATTACTATGGGCCTTTCAATGCTCGATGGAATTTGCCCCCCCCCCCCCCCCAAAACCACAAAACCTTGCAGAGACTCAGGATTCTCCATCTGCTTTCCTGTAATATGGCTGGGATTCTTGTAACAGCACACAAAACCTCTGCCTGCCTGTCTCAAACTCTCTCCCCCAGACAGGGACCGTCACTAAAAGTAACAGAACACGGGCAGGATGCCAATAGGAAAAAAGCGTAAGAAGACGTGATGATGAGGACAGTGAAACTTGAGCTGTGACTGGTTTCTCTGTGTAAAAAGGGTTCCCTTCCTTCATTTAACCCCGGCTTTTTTGTATTGGTGAAGAGATAAACTGTGTTTGCTGCCGACTCCTCTCCTACAGAATTCGCGGCAGTTCCCCCTCTCCCCCCCTCCAGCACACAGTCTCCCCTGTTTCCTCCCTCCCCCTCCACCACCAGCTGACGTCGGGCAGCCCGGGAAGGGGGGGAGAGAAAAGAGCCACTAGATAACAGCGGCTGGGGCCCACGGATGGGCCATCTCTAACAAGGCCTGGACCTGCGCCCCATCACCCCCTTTTAAATTCCGCCCTGGCAACAAAACCCCACCGACAGTCCATCTTAGCACTTTCTAAGACGTGGTACAATGTAAAGATTAAATGGGGGGGTCTGCCATGGGTACAAGTCGCGTCACTCAATGTGACTGCAGATTTGTGAATCCTTACAGCGTGCACGGGGTGTGTGCTGTAAGATTCTATGGTACTAGTGCTGAAAGCAGCAGGTTCATAAACTCAAGCTTGTGTTTCCCTAAAAAAGGTTTCTTGTGTCAACTATACGTGCCCCGCTGCTCATGAAGGTGAATGAGTGAGGCCTCTAGTCGGAATGAACCAAAAGGGAAAAGCAGATCGATACTTGCTGTCACTTGACCGCCCCTAAAAGGCTGGCACCAGAAATCCTCACAGCAACACTGTCCCCCCTATGGGGATTCACAATTATATAGTCACATGGTGTGTCTGCAATTGTACCCCAAGCCTGGATCCCCCCTTTAATACTTGGTGCGTTCAGAATCATGTTGGATGAGTAGTATGGAAACGGAAAATATGTGAAAGCCCTGGTATGTAAGGCACACAATCCCAAGGAGAAAGTGGAGGGGGTAACGGTTTTGGGTCTACATGAGGCATCCCCCCTTCAGACCACCCAGCAGGGTTAGGGGATGGCCTTTTAGCAAAAGAGAGCCTGAAGTTCCCTGAGAGAGTGAGGAGTCAGGACAAGACCCTGTTGGGGAACCAAGACCCCCGTGTTACAAAAGACGTACAGTAGTGGAGGCAAGCGGATAACCAAATATTATCCTACCCTGGGTCAGTTCTGTATTAAAGAGGTAGCAGTTCGAAGGGCGCGGGAAAAAGGGTTCTAAAAGTTTTCCTAAGGTTGGATTTCTCCTCACTTGCTCACTGTTTACTGGCGACCGAAAGGGGTCACTATAGCTTTAGGCTAGTGAAAAAAAAACAGGTCTTATGGACCTTAAAGGGCGCAGCAACAAAAGGGCCTTGAGTGGCGTACGTAACAGGGGGCCGGTGGAATAAAGGGGCTTTTAGCCTGATCACAAAAACAAGAACCTTTCCTCACCAGAAGGCTCCGACCCCAAAACTGACCGGGCAGTAAAAGCTTTGGAGAAGCGGAGAAATCAATGAACTTAGCTCTAAAGCAGGTTGGGGCTCATCATATTGGAAAGTAAGGGCCCCAAAATGCTCTGCCGTTACCCTCAAACCTCAAACCTCCATTACCTCATCAGCTTCCCCCGGGGCCTGCCCCGAACACTTGAAGTAAAAGGTAAGGGGAAAAAGCTTTGTGTGTTAGACGTTTCATTTAATTGTATTTCCCGCACAACATCGTCATCATCTAGCCCCGAGGGAAGAGTCCCCACCTTTTAGGGGAACCCGACATCTAGCTGCCAAAAAACCTCCCCTCAAGATTACAGCAGCGCTGGTCCCCTTTGGATCAGAGAACTACGGTGGGGTCACGAAATGTAAAATATACCCCATCCCCCGTAAAAAATCCCCCCCCCCCAAAATCCCTGACCCTAGGGGACGACCGGCCAGCGCTAAACCCGTGACAACCCCCTAAATTCACCCCGGGGTCGGCCTGATCCCCATTGCTCTGGGGAACCCACAATTGGGTCGTGGTACAAACAAAACTTGCTCTTTCCCAAAGGATCCCAAACTTTTCAGCATTGCGAGCCCCGTGTGCCTGTGGAGTGTTTTGGTGAAAAACTGTTGCTGTGTTTGGGGGGGGCCCAAAAACCGCATTTTACCGCCATTTTCCCCCCTAAGGCGCTGGGGAAGAAAGGGGGGGTACCTGAAAGAGCGCGCAAAGTCTTGGCACGCCCCCCCGGGTCTGACTCAGCGAGGTCCCGCCCACAGGAAGTGGACGCTCTGACATCAGAGCGCCTGCGAAAAGAAGGTCCTGTTCCCACTGCGTCCGTGAAGTAGCCGCTTCTGAAACCGGTAGGGGGTCCCGGGTTAAACCAAGGGGGGGCTAAAATGACAAACAACCGGCCCACGGCGGCCCCAGGCCCGGGGGCCCCGACCCCGCCCTGCGTGGCATTGTAGGCCAGGGTGGGGGGCGCAGGCCCGCACCCAGTCCGTAAATCCGATAGCCACTAAGTCCCATATATGCCTGGGGCGAAATGCTTCCCCCGTCAGCGGTGAGCCAAGGCACTTTTTGCAGGCTTCAAGAGGAAGTTAGCAGCTCCTAGAAAAAATACCATGCCCGAAAAGACAGAAAACTGCTTTTCTGATAGGGCAGTACTGGCGCTGCGAGAGGGAAAAGTGGAGACTTGGGATCCTTTGATCGGATTTCGTTACCTGCGATCCTCCTTAAGCAACATGCCTATTTGAAGCCCGGGCCCCAGAACGGACTCCGATGGCCTCTATCAGTTAACAACAGCCAGGGCGCATCGGGAAAAACCTTGCGATACGAGAACCCCTGAGACCCTTAAGAGATTAATAATTTAAATGCTACGATAGAATAAATGTTTGAAAGAGCATTTTAAAAGGGATTGAGATCCCAAAAAAGGAACGCAGAACGGGAAAATGTGGTCCTTAGATCACCCGGATGCTACCTTTGATGCCCAAAAGGGACATGGCAAAAAAAGGGGGCTGCGCCCCCGGCAAACCGGGAAGTGGAAAACCCAAACATCATCAGGTGAATTTCATCTGGAACCGGCAGTACCCCCTTTTCCCCCCAAGTGGCAGAAACCAAAACGCAGGCGACCCCCCCAAAAGAATTGGACTGCTGCGCTCAGAGGCGCCACATGACTAAAATCGGGGCTGCGTGATGAATCCCCTTCAGTGCGGAAGAGGAAGAAGGGAAGATTTTAAATTAGCTGATTGCCCAGAAGACGCCCCGGGATGAACTGAGAAGAAGGAAAACGTCGCCCCCCGGGAGGACAAGCCCCCCCCCAGAGCGACCCTTTTGATCAACACCCCCTCGTCGGAGATCCCCTGTTACCGAAAAAACCGGAAAGGCATAGTCCCCCACTTGTCTTTAAAACGGGCAGAACCGGGTCGAGGGCAACACCCAGGAGGACCCGTCAGGCCCCTAAAAAAAGGAAAACCCCGCAGGAAAGTGGTGACGCCCCAAACCTGTTATCATTCTAGATGGATTGTTTGTCCCGCATTGTTAGACACTATGGGTCTCAGGTGACCCTAATACCAAATCCTATTACTAAGTTCGGTAAAAGACAGTCTTAAACCCCCCACCCTGACTTAAAAACCCTGAAGCTTTAATGTCTCCTGTAGAAGTACTGGGAAAAATTTGTGTAATTGAATTTGGGCAAAGAGGAGTTGAAAGACCAGGGCTTCTGGTATGAAAGACTTAAATGAGAGAACGGTTTTAAAAATATAATTTTGGGGTACTAACATTTCAGAAATTTGTTTGGGAGAAGTTGTTTTCTTACCCCAACCCAGCTCGCTAAAGATAAACCCGCAAGGGCAAAAAAGTAACCCAAAGAGGATCCGGGCCCTGGGTGTCAGCAGCAAGCGAAGCTACAGGGCGCGAAAATGGTAATTTACGGTCACTGACTCGAAACCCCTTGTGATACCCCCCAAAGAGTGAAAAAGAAAATCTGGTTTCAGGGCGCCATAGGTCTGAGAGGACAGAACTACCAAGCTTTTAGTAGAACCCACCATTCAGAACAAAGACCACATTTGACTGCTAGGGATATTGGAAGTGGGTGAATGAAAAGTACCGGGACGGCTTCTCAATTGGGAGGTGAGGTAAACTTTCCCCGTTTTGCACCATTGCTAAACTACTGCTGTCGACAATAATTCTATTCTCCCCCGGGGAGTCCTTAGACTCCCGTCAAATAGCGGAGGACAATGACCAGCAACTCCGTGGCCCGGAATGGGTGTCAGCAGCTCCATTTGGACGGACACCACTCCCGCCACCAGAAGCAAGGGTATTAAAGGGTGGTGCAAGAGTATGCCCAAGTATTTAGCAAGAATCCACTTGTTTTGGGATAATTAGGGAGTAAAAACATCAAAACCCTACAGCAGTCATCCTCCCATCAAAGAGCGTACAGGCCTATACCCCCGCCCTTATCAGAAGGTAAAGAAAAGTTGCGAGATATGAAAGAAGCCGGAGTAATCAGGGATAGTTGTAGTCTGGGCAGACTTAGTCCTGTTAGAAAAAGATGGTAGCTTGAGAATGTGTGGGTTAAAAGGCAGGTGAATCGCATACACATAAGGGACGCATACCCGTTCCCCGTTAAGAATCATTAGCTGCTTCTGAAAATGGCTAACTACTTTTCTACCCTTTACTGACTGTGTTACTTTGGGAAGGGCTGTGGCTGAGGAGGATCGTGAGAAAACGACTTTCAAAAACCCCCCTGGGCCTGTAGTTCGACAGAATGCCGTTTGGGCCCCAGTAGTGCCCCCGGAAAATTTCAGAGAGTGATTTTGGGAACTGTCTGGGACATCTCAAATTTGAAACCGTGCGCCCATACTTAGACGAAAGTCATCGTGTACCCCCAAACATTGAGACCAAACTTAAGCACCGGCAGAAAATATTTTTAACCCGGTCCCCGGTACGGGATGAAGTTGAAACCCTCAAAGCCCCTCTACTCAAACAGAAGGTACAATACTTGGGGCACATCGTCAGTTCGGAAGTAGAAAACCGGACCCAGAAAAAAGTCACTGCCACCCAAAAGAGGGCCGGACCCGAAGAACCTCAAGAAGTGCGCAGTCCTGGCCCTCAGGGGGTTAAACTACAGAAGGTTCGGAAAGATTACCCGAAGAAGGCGCCCCTTTCAGCCTCCTAGTAGACAATCCCAAAAGACGAAACCCCCCCCTTTAATTTGTAGGAACGGGCCCTGAAGATTCCAAAGATGAAAGAAATCCTTAAACGGTGATGAGATATAAACCCTACCTGATTACACCCAACCTTTCCCTTTGCCTGTACCCGAGCCTAATGAAGGTTTGGGTCAGTCTCAGCCCCAAAGCAAAAAATGGCCAAGAAAAAGTAAAGCATATGCCAGCAGAAAACTCAGGCCAACTGAGAGGAATCCGAAAATAATAGCAGTTTTCAAGCGGGGTTTTTTTGGCGCGGGCTGGCCATTAGAAAGTTTTAAAAACATTTCTGGCCTCCAACCATTTTCACTGCGTTTACAGAAAACAACCCCTTAACGCCCCTGGAAACCCCCAAAAGTGGGGCCCCATGGGCACGTTGGATGGCTCGGTGTCCAATTCCAAAGTTTACTATCAGTCCCCCGGGAGCCGAAAGAATGCTAATCCCGAGCTTTGTCCCGAATGCCGCAACTCGACACGGAAGAAAAATCGGACGACCTGGAAAAAATTTGGGAGCAACCTGTTTCCATCGAAATGGGGAGTCCCTGAACGGTCTACGGGAAAGCGAGGGTTTCCAAACTTTAAATCCTTTACCCCATCACGGGTTTGAAAGGACTCGGGAAACACCCGATCCGTGGAAGGCCGTATAAAGGGAGTTTTTAAAGACAGGAAGGTTCCTCCTTGAAAAGGATGACCAATGCAGCAAGCTCCTGTGGAACGGAAACCCGGTTTGTTTCCTATACCGTGAGAAGTTGTGCAGGAGTACGTCACCCCGGGCCCCAAAAAGTGGTTGGCAGATAGTGGTCCCCAAGGCAGAGTCCAAATGGTGTGGGAAGCATACCATGACAAGCGGGAAACACTTTGGCTGGAGAAAGAGGAGACCCTGTTGAGTCCCGGGTTTTCTACTGGGTGGGGATGCGCACTCCATGAGAGGTGGTGTCGGACTGTGGACCTGTGGCCCTCAGAAAAAGGATTACGTAGTCAGAAGGCACCCCTGCAACCTATCCGGACGCCCTCGCCCCCTGGAGATGTGGCCCGGGGACCACTTCAAACTTTCCCCAAAGTAATTTTGATACCTTTACCCTTGACCATGGTGACCTTACCTAGTTTCTGGTGGTTTTTCCCGTTAAGGATCAGACAGCAGTGACGGGAAAAAACCCTTTTCCCAAGCAAGCTTCTGTAACCGCATGGGTCCCCCGAGCAAGATTTAACCGATAAAAGGACCGCTTTCGAAGGATTTATTCAAGGATTCTTCACATGTTGGGATGCAAGAAAAATAGAAAAAACCCCCAAAACCACCCTCAAACCAACGGTCTTGCGAGAAATTAACCACATTGTCCTTGATTTGTTGAAAAAACCCTACCATTGAAGACGAAATCGATGGCCGGATTACTATTGATTGGTTGACTTTGTATAAAAAAAATTTTACCTGTAAGTTCCCTAACTGCACTCCAGCCTATCTTATGAAGCAAGGCCCGAAGGCCCACCAATGGTTTTAGAACTTGGAGGTAAAAACGAGGCAGACGACGCCGTTGAAAACTGGCTCAAACGGCAAGAGCAGTACAGACGAGTGCAAGTCTGTGTGAAAAAGTCTCAACAAGGCACGGAGAAAAGGAAGATAATTAAACAGGAATGCTCCCGCCCAAACCTTTGATGCCCGGAGAAGTGGTAAAAAAAAGAAAAAAGGAAATGCACAAATTTTTTAACCCGGGAAAAAAGACCCCCAGTTGTACAAGATTCTAATATGACAACAGAAAAGTTTGTATCACCCTAAGGACGGAGGAAGAACAATATCCACTGTGTCCAGGACCATTTGAAATGTGCCCGAAAACCTAAAGTTTCGTGAAGAGAACTCTGTCATCAATCAAGAAGAAAGAAAAAAAGAGGTCATACACACGATCTGGGAATTTCTCTTCAGAAAGGCCTCAGGTAGATGCGGTAAAAAAATTCCCGGGGTTGCGTTTTATCAGCCACAAGAGGAAGTTCTACCTCCCGTTATGCCCCCTGGTCCGGTTGACCAGTTCAGGAGTTACCTACCCAGCAACACCTTCTACAGAATCTCAGGAAGGACCAACGAAGCAGCGCCCCAATGCCTTAAGGATCCCCGGTGAAGCGCTCACACCGCCCAGCCATCGTCGCTTGACGATCCATAGAAAGATTGAGAAAAGTTCTATAGTTTGCCCCTTACGCATGCAGATAGATCAAAAATTAATATACCTGAGCACTCCCCTTTGATCAAGCGAGCCACGAAAGGGAAGATCCCATTCGATATCAACAATAATTCGAGTAAAATAATGTAATATAAAGTGAAAAGTATATTTATGTGTCCTTTTATTATACTGGACTTTGGGCTTGGACATGCCCGCCCCCGAACTTTTTTGTATAAAGTTGCATTTCATGATTTTCTTGGTTCTATATCAAACGTAACTATTACCTCGAACATAAAACCCGTGTGGTGGGGCACTTTAGTGAGGTCTGGGAGCCAGAGTCGGGAGCCCACCAGGACCCCGTTGAGGTTTGTGCGGCTTCACAAGAATACTGTGTATAAATTTAATCCTTGAAAGCTTTAATACTTTTTGTTTTTTTAATACATTGCAACTTTAAGAAATCCTTACCCCCGGATGGGAAGAGTTAATGTTTTTGTTAAAGAAAAACAAAATTTCTTCTTATATTCACAGCCCGAGTGCTGTATTTACCAGGGGAATTTTGTTACCCGTGGTATGTAAGGCACACAATACCAGGGGGATGATGGGGGAAAGTTAACGGTAAGGGGTTTCTACATGACATACCCACATTAAAGAACACACCCAGCAGGGGTGTAGAGGGGAGGGGCCCCCTTTTTAAAGCACAAGAGATCCTGAAGTTCCCCCGGAGAGAGTGGAGGAGTCAGACTAGTGCCTTTTGGGGAACCAATTTTTCCCCTGTCGAAACAAAGAGACAGTACAGATGGGGGCTAGTACGTATAACCAAATATTATCCTAGCCTAGTCCAGTGCTGATATTGATAGAGTGAGCAGGTCGAAGGGCGCGGAGGAAAAGGATTCTAAGAGTTTTCCTTAAGATTGGATTATCCTGCACATTGCTCACTGGTCACTGGCGACCGAAGTGTCACTATAGCATTAGGCAAAGTGGATAGAAAAACCAGAGTCTTACTGGACCTTAGGTCGCAGCAAGCATCCTTGGAGTGTCAGTACGTAACAGGGGTCCGGTGGAATAGGGACTTTGAGCCTGATCAGCAAAAACAAGAACCTAGTTCCATCACCAGAAGCTCCGACCACAAAACTGACCGGGCAGTACAAGCTTTTGGAGAAGCTGGAGAAATCAGAGTGAACTTAGCTCTATGCAGGTTGGACTCATCATATTGAAAGTAAAGGAGGCCCCTAAACTGCTCTGCCGTTACCTCAAAACTCATCCTCCACTCACCTCATCACTTCCCGGACCTGCCTGAACAACTTGAAGTAAAAGGTATGGAAAGAAGCTTTGAATGTGTGAGACTGTTTCATTTAATTGTATTCCTGCACAACATCGTCATCATCATAGCCCTGAGGGAAGAGTCCCACCTGTAGGGACCCGACATCTAGCTGCCACAACCATCCCCACAGAGATCTAACAGCAGCGCTGGTCTTAGTGGATCAGAGAACTACAGTGGCGTCACGACTGTATATATACCTATCCCCTGTAAAAATACCCCCCAACATAAAAAACCGCCCAGACCGCCAGGGCCACAGACCGAGCCAGCGCTACCTGTGGACAACCCCATAGACTTCCATGCTCTGCTCCTGAGTACCCCATTGCTCTGGTAACCCACAATTGTGGTGCGTGTGTCACAACAAATACAAGTCCATGGATATTTTCTGCTCATTATCTATCTATCTACCTAATCTATCCATTATATTACCTACAGTGGGGAAAATAAGTATTTGATCCCTTGCTGATTTTGTAAGTTGCCCACTGACAAAGACATAACAGTCATAATTTTAAGGGTAGGTAATTTTAACATTGAGAGTTAGAATATCAAAAATAAAATCCAGAAAATCACATTGTATAAATTAAATACATATAAAATTGCATTTTGCAGTGAGAAATAAGTATTTGATCCCTCTGGCAAACAAGACTAATACTTGGTGGTAAAACCCTTCTTGGCAAGCACATCAGTCAGATATTTTTTGTAGTTGATGATGAGGTTTGCGCACATGTCAGGAGGAATTTTGGTCCACACCTCTTTGCAGATCAATCTCTACATCATTAAAGAATTTTGAGGCTGTCGCTGGAAACTCGGAGCTTCACTCTCCTCCATAAGTTTTTTCTGTGGGATAAGGTCTGGATACCGGCTAGGCCACTCCATGACCTTAAATGTGCTTCTTTTTGAGCCACTTCCTTTGTTGCCTTGGCTGTATGTTTTGGGTCATTGTCTTGCTGAAGGCCATCCACGACCCATTTTTAATGTCCTGGCGGAGGAAGGAGGTTGTCATTCAGGATTTACGGTAACATGTACTCCATCCATTCTCCCACTGTGCGGTGAAGTAGTGCTGTGCCCTTAGCAAGAAACACCCCCAAAACATAATGTTTCCACCTCCATGCTTGACAGTGGGGACGGTGTTCTTTGGTCATAGGCACATTTCTATTCCTCCAATCATGCGAGTTGAGTTAAACGCTAAAGAGCTCAATTTTGTCTCATCTGACCACAGCACCTTCTCCCAATCAACTCACAGAAATCACCAGGTGTTCATTGGCAAACTTCAGACGGGCCTGCACATGTGTCTTCTTGAGGCAGGGGGACCCTTTGGCACTCAGGATTATAAAATCTTTACGGCGTAATGTGTTACCAATGGTTTTTCTTGGTGACTGTGGTTCCACTGCCTTGAGAACATTAAAAAAGTTCCCCAAGGTGTAGTATTTTGGGTGATCTCCACCTTCCTAAAGACAAGTACCAAAATGAGGGATATTCTGCATTTGGGGCCCCAAATCGATGCGATTGACAGTCATTTTGTATTTCTTCCATTTCTTATTAATGCATCAACAGTTTGTCTCCTTCCCCACCCAGCGTCTTACTTATGGTTTAATATCCCATTCCAGCTTTGTGCAGTTTTATGATCTTGTCCCTTACATCCTTAAAAGCTCTTTGGTCTTGCCCATGTTTAGAGGTTAGAGTCGGACTGATTAATTGCAGTCTGTGGACATAGTTCTATTATATAAAGGAGACTAGTAAGACAGCAGTCTTAATGCAGTAATGAGTTTGATTAGAGCGTCAACTGGTACTGTAGGCCTCCAGAACACGTTAATGGATGGTAGGGGAGCAAATACTTGTATTTCTCACTGCAAAATGCAAATATATTTATATAATTTTAATACAATTGATTTTCTGATTTTATTTTTTATGATTCTATCTCTCAATGTTAAAATTAACGCTACCCTTAAAATAAAGACTGTTCAGTCTTTGTCCGTGGGCAAACTTACAAAACAGCAAGGGATCCACAAAATACTTATATCCCCCACTGTAAGAACTATCTATCCATCTTACTGAGCAAATCTCAATATTCATTTCAGGCAGATAAGCTCATTAAGGGTGAGATTTGATTCACATAATGTAACGCTGGTATACTGTACTTTGTTTTCCCAGCGTTATATCTGGCATGTTATTTGGCATTAACCCTTTTGCCTCCTTTCCCCCTAACCAGCTGGGTTACTGTTGTCTGTTTACCTAATGGTTGCTCTGCGCTCAGTTCCCGGCTCTGCTGCGTACCCGTACTTTGCGTGAGTGGCTCCGCTGCTTTTGCATGACCCTCCCGCATGTGCGTTATCCTAGACTTGCTGTGAAAGCCGTCCGTAAGCTTGCAAATCCCTCTGCAGTGGTGCATGACTTACTACAGTATGGCGGCAGCCAATGTGTGGGTTCCCGTCTGTGATTGTGCAGGTCTGGCTCTGCATAGGGGGGCGCGGCCACACCTGACCTCTTTATGTGAGATTGGGGTGATTACTAGAATTACATTACTGGCTCCAGCCTAACGCAGTGAAGTCAGCTCATTATAAAAAGTTCCCCAGCCCTAGTAGGGGCGTTGGCCAGACATCACATTGAATCCACACGGAACCCTGAACTATCCGTATGGTTTGTGTTCCTCCTGCTCTGAAGTTGATCAGCTCTGGAGAGCAGATTCCCTTTCCTGCTGTGGACTTGTTTCCCTGACCTGGATCTAACCCGTACCTGAATTCTGAACTGTGTCCTTGTGTTTTCCGCCTATGCTGGGGGCTGATTACCCCAGATCGCAGTTCCTGTGGGCTGTATATCCAGGCCTGTTCTGTTGTGTCAAATTACCTGAAGACCCCAGATCCCGGATCACACACATGCCTGTAAACCTGAAAGTCTGAACTGTGTCTTGTGGATTTCCTCCGCCTATGCTGGGGGGCAGATTACCGATCGCCGTTCCTGGAGGCTGATAACCAGGCCTGTTCCTGTTGTGTCTCAATTACTGAACCCAGGATCCCGGATCACAACCTGTACCTGTCAGTCCCTAAACTCTGTTTCAGCCATCATCCTAATCCAGTTACCTCCTGGTTACCTGTCTGCTGCCTGTCTGCCATCCTCTTTCAGTTCCATCCAGAGGATCGGATTTCATCTGCAGAGATCCACCGGCTCTTGCCTGTCTCACCAAGGAGCGATCATCTCATCTGCCCATCCGACTGCAGCTCCATCCAAGTTCGGACAACATCTGCAGAGAACCCCGGCTCTTGCCTGCTCACCCTGGGAGCGATCAATCTGCCATCCGACTGCAGCCTACCTGGAGGCCTCCACCATATCAGGTCGTATTACCTGCCTGTCTAGAGACTTGCCTGGTCACATTTTGACTGTGACAACCGCCTGACCAATACTTCCTGGTCCCACTTGTTGTGACAACCTGCCCTGTCCAGAGATTGCCTGGTCACTTTGCCGTGACAACCTGCCTGTCCCAGAGACTTGCCTTGGTCACGTTGTATTGTGAAACATGCCTGTCCAGGATATTGCCTGGTCACTTGCGAGACAACCTGCCTGTTCCCAGAGAACTGCCTATGGTCACTTGCGTGACAACCTGCCTGCCCAGAGACGCCTTGGTCACATGGCCGTGACTACCTGCCTGTCCCCAAAGACTGCCTTGGTCACTTGGCGTGAAAATCCTGCGAGTCCAGAACCCTGTTGCCCGTGACTGTGAATCCTTGCTATATAACCTGAGTTCATCCTTGGAAGGAGGAGTCCGGTGTGAGCTGAGTTTCTGTTACTCTGTGCACTGCTTCTGTGCAATCACCCGGCCAGCTCCCGTAACTTGGGCGGGGCTTGTCACCAGACCGCTGGGGGTTCCTTTTCAGGTCGCTGCCAGAATGTCAGTGTCCTCACCTGATACCACTGCCTGATACCGAGTCCGATGACCACTTCCAGATGTCCGATCCTATCCAACTCTATCTGAAGTCCGGACCTGCTGATCGTACCAGATGTCCAGGAGTCCGCTCCTGTGTTCCATTCCGTGTCCCTGAACCCAACCGTGTTCCGATCTTCCAGTCCGTGTTCCTGACTGTGTTCCTGTCTCCCCTTGTGACCCAATCCGTGTCCTGATGTTCCAGGTGTCCGTGTTCCTGTCTGTGTTACCTGACTCCCTGAGATCGAAAAACAATCCCGTGTTCCCTGATTTCCGTCCGTGTTCCGTGTCCCTGAATCCCAGTCCGTGTTCCTGATGTTCCGATGTCCTGGGCGCCGTTCCTCCTTGGTCTATAACCCTGTGATGAACTGTCTGTCCTGGGTCAGGTGTCTGAGTCCTCACCTCCTGCTGAGCCTGTGCAACGCCTGAGGCCTGAGAGAGAGGCCGTCCAAGTATGCCCCGTGCCAGATGAAACCCAGGACTTCATCAACCCGTGATGACCCCCCATCCGTCGAAACGTTCGTCCAGGCCGGCTGTCCTGATGTTCTCCTGCTGAGCCTGTGCAAAAACGCCAGAGGCCTGAGAGTTGAGGCCATACCGTATGCCCTTGCCAGATGAACCTTGACTTTCATCACCTCCGTGCTGACCCCGCCATCGTCTGAAGTCTGTCTGATGTCGAGTCTGATGTTCTCACTGCTGGAGCCTGTGCTACGCCTAAGGCCTGAAGAGAGAAGGCCGTCCCAAGTAAAGCCGTGCCAGATAAGAACCTGACTTGCATCTATCCCGTGTAATGTCCTCCAACAACATCGTCAGTGATTCTGAGTCGTGTTACCCCTTCTCCCTGATGTGCGGAATTGGAGTCCACGGTCTTATGTACTGTTATGTACAGTTGTTCTTTAAGTAAACTTTATGTTTCCTCTACCTGAAGTTGCGGTGTTGTCTAGTCCCTGCAGGTCGCCACCTGCCCACATGCTCAGCTGCCCCTGCCACGGATCCCGGTCGCTGCCCTTCCCAAGACCAGGCCAGACCCGGGTCCTCCTCTTCCGGGTCCAGTGGGTCCACATTCTCTTATCATCTGGACCCATGGCCCTCACTCGTCGTGGCCTGGCGCGTGGGAGCAATTTGGCAAGCTAGCAGCTATGCCATGTCCCGCGCCAAGAAAAAGGGGGGTTAAAAAAAAAACCTCCCACCTCTCCTGCCCCCTCATTCCGTCCTGCTGTATAAATTAAACTTCCCCTCTGCGGGGGCTACCCTTGGGCGCGCATGAAGACAAAAAGGAAGAAATAGCGGGTCTTATGGGACACAGGCCGACGGCAGTGAAGGTCGGTATGGGAAAGCCAGGAGAAGTGTATGAAGATTTTGTGTTTTTTTAACCCTTTCCCCCCTTCAGAGCCATAATATAGTAATAGCTGCTGCCATTTTGGACTTAGAATGATTCATTACTTTTCTATCTATCAAGCTAAACTATTCTAAAGTTTTCAGTTCTTCAATACCAAAAGGTAACCAAATATAATATAGACCCAATACAAACAGAGTGCCCCATTTCACGGTTTTTTTTCTGTTAATATGATGATTAGGGCTTACAGCCAATAAAAAACCCAAAAAGTCATTATCTCAGTAAAATAGAATAATTAAAAAAAAACCCCTGCAAAGGTTTCCCTTTATTTTTTAAAAAAGGGCCTTAGCCCTATTCAGAAAGCCCCACAATCAGGGGGAAACTGCTGATTCACAGATGCTCAGAAGGCAGAAAAAGACACACCTCCACAAGAGGAATTCCCCCAAAAGGGTCATTTCTAAAAAACCCGGCTGCAATGCTGAAATCCAACATTTTAAAATGGAAATTTAAGGGAGGGAAAAAGGGTTGGTAGAAAAGCTGCCAAGAAAGGGGAAAACGGACACGGGCCGATCACGGAAACTGTGTGGTGTTTTACCTTGAAATGGTCTTCCTTCTAGGATGCCCCTTTCCCCGGGGGACAGAGCTACAGACAATTAAATCAGAGTCCAGAATCACTTAAACGTTTAAATAATTTCCTCAGGCAAGCACCCAAGACACCATAAGCACTTCTTACACATCCACATACATTCTTCACAAAAACAGCTTCTTCCCCCTTCTCTTCGAACCGGGAAGGGGCCACTATATTGAAAGGACAAGGAGCCCGGGGAAAAAGGGACTTCAATCCCCCTTCCCCCTGGAGACACTCAAAACCAGCATAAGAAAGACAAGTCTACTAGGCATCCACCCCTCTCGTTTATCCTGCCCGGATACTTCTCGGCCCCTCACTTCATGCTCGCATGACCTCTTCTGCTGAGCGTTCCCCCAGTGGTTTTTCCCCTGGACTACTGCATGTAAACCCCCCTCTCTTTTGGGCTCACGTTCCACGTGACTTTTCACCGGGTTTTTTTCAGGGGTTGCGTTCCCCACTACTTCTACCCTACCTTTGTGCCCAAGAACTGGACGCCTCAAACCCCTTGCAAGGTCCACCCCCAAATGATCTCCACAAAGAGAAAAATTTTACAGACACCGCGGAGGCAATCTTTCTCGCAAAAAAGTCCCCAAACTATAGTCCCCTAACCGATGGATGGGGCCCGAATGCCCCATCAGTGACTAAAACCCCCTAACGCCACATCATTTTTTAACTTCCACGGTCTCTAAAGTGCCCCCATTATTTACCTCTCACAACTAAAAATTAACCCATGACTATATAAACTACCTATCAAGTGCCCTACATCAAAGTGACCCCATGGGAAAACTATCAAACCCAACACAAACCCCCAATACAAAATATCAAATAAACATATATTGTACAAAGCACACTAATACACAATAAAGGAAGAAACCTTAAAAGTTAATACCCTTCACCTCCTTTCACAACAACCGGGATAACCGCAGCCTGAAAGATTGTTTAGAAAGGTAAATCAAATTTTGGGGGAGATTCAGAAGGAGTGGCCCGCTGCTGGAGTCTTTTCTTCAAGAGCCCCCACCACAGACGTATCCAGGACATGGCTACAAGTGTCACTTTCCCTTAGGTCAAGCCGCTCCTGACCAATAGAAAACGCCAGAACGCTTACCTTTGCCAAAGGAGAAAAAAAACCCTGACTTTTGTCATGGCCCCCAAAGGTTTTGTTTTCAGATGAAATTAAATTTTGCATTTCTTTTGGAAACAAGGTCCCAAAAGTCTGGAAGAAGATTGGAGAGGCCACAATCCAAGCTGCGGAGGCTAGTGTGAAGTTTCCACAATCAGTGATGGTTTGGGGACCCATGTTCATCTGCTGGTGTAGATCAACTGGTTTTAAACCAAGACTAAAAGTCAGCGCACCGTCTACCGGATTTTTTAAGAGCACATCATGCATCCCTTTTCCGACAAGCTTTTTGGAGATGGAAATTTCATTCTCCAGCAGGACTTGGCCCCTGCCACACTGCAAAAGTACCAACACCTGGTGTACAAACAACATGTATCATTGTGCTTGATTTGCAGCAAAACTCGCCTGACCTTAACCCCAATAGAGAATCTATGGAGTATTGTCAAGAGAAGATGAGAGACACCAGACCCAACAATGCAGACAAGCTGAAGGCTGCTATTAAAGCAACCTGGGCTTCCATAACCCCTCAGCAGTGCCACAGGCTGATCGCCTCCATGCCAACGCCGAATGATGCAGTAAATTGATGCCAAAGAAGCCCCGACCAAGTATTGAGTGCATTTACTGATCATACATTTCAGTAGGACAACATTTCGGATTTTAAAATAATTTTTCAAGCTGGTGTTAAAAAGAAGTCTAATTTACTGAGATAAAGACTTTTGGGTCTCATTGGCTGTAATCCATAATCATCAACATTAACAGAAATAAACACATGAAATAGATCACTCTGTGTGTAATGACTCATATAATATAGGAGTTTCACTTTTTGTATTGAAGAACTGAAATAAATTCACTTTTAAATGATATTCTAATTTTGTGAGAAGCACCTGTATCTATCATATCTATCTATCTATCTATCTATCTATCTATCATCTATCTAGAAAATCAAAAAGATAGAGGCAGCACACCAAATTTGGAAATTAGAAAAAAAAATGCTTGAGAAGGTCTATACTTGAGACCGAAACGTCACCACATGGGCTATTAAAAAGCAGTTTTCTTCTAATTCCATATGGTGTGCTGCCTCTATCTTTTTTGATTTTCTATTTACAAGGACTGGTATGTACCTGTGAGGCTTTGCACCCTACTTTTTCCTGTGCTGTTGTTCTCTATTTTTATCTATCTATCTATCTACTATCTATCTATCTATCTATCTACTATCTATCTATCTATCTATCTATGTATTATCTATCTATGTATTTGTGTAGCCCAGCTGCGCTTGAGTCACATTTCCCAGGAGGATGCACCAAAGGTAACACCCACAAGTGACCTGATATTCATTCACAGCTTCACCAATCCCGAGAGCCACCAGAGGGAGCCTTTTGAGAGTATGTATATAGGATGGTGAAGCGACGGAGAGCTCAGTCTAGATTAGCTCAGACGCAGATTAGATCAGATCTCGGATGAGATTAGTTCAACAACGAGTTCAGTGTAGTTGGTGATTCTACACAGAAGTGAGAAATTGTTAGTTCTCTAGGAGTGTTGGAGAGTTAGCTCTAGAAGTGTGCACAGATCAGTGAGTCTGCAAAGCCAGGTGCAGGTCAGATGGAAATCCTGATAGCTGCTTCAGGCAGGGCATTAAAAAGAAAGAAGGAAAGAGAACAGCAGTTATTGAAAGAACCTGGAGACTGCAGCTTGAGCTTAGTTCAATGTGTGGAGGCTAGTACAAGTGGAGAAAGATAGCCACTTCAGCCTGGTCAGAACTGAGTCAACTGAGTGCAGTTCAGGGAGCAAGCACGCCGACGCTTTGAGAGCGATGAAGAAGAAGAAGAATCAGCCATCTACTGCTAGTGTGCTTATGTTAAGGTCGGAGTAGGACGAAAGGCGAGTGGAAGAGAAGAAGAGAGTATAGAGGTTGAAACAGCATTGATAGCTTACCTCTACTCTGAATAACCGGACACCGGGTCCGAGCTTGCTAGAGTCTACACGACTAGTGAGAGATACCGGAGAACCTGTGGGACTTCAAGTCGCAGGGGGCCCACAAGCGTTGATACGTAACCCGTGGGTCAGGAAGACGGGGTCTAGCAGGACGCTGCATACAGAGACAATGTTCTATCCAAGAGAAGGCCTCACCACAAAGTCAGCCGGGCGTAATACATGAAGACAGTGTTAGACTTCGTTTCATACAGGGTCAGAAACTCACACTACAGGAGTAATGAGGTCTCTACACCTACTCAGTGGGAATAACTGGATGTGCATCCTCCACCCTGCCAGCATCCCAGGACGTGCCTGCAACTACATCAGTAAAGGTACAGAAAGAGACTTTCGTGTGTGTGTCTGCATTATTGCTCCTGCGGCTGAAAGCCCCTTCTCCGTCTTGCACCCCACATTCCGCTTACCTGAGGGACCCAGTCTTGCCTGCCTTGCTGCCCAGTAAACAACCCCTCAGCGGATCTACACAGCAGCGCTGGTCACCCTGACCCAGGTACCACAGGTTGGCTCACGAACATATTACAACCTTTAATCCCCTGTAAATATCCCCCATTGAAGTGAACGGGCTCTGTGCCGAGTACCCCACAGGCCTGGCGGGCGACTCATATTATCTATCTACTATCTATTATCTATCTATGCATCTATCTATCTATATCTATGTATCTAATCTATCTATTATCTATTATCTCTCTATTATCTATCTACCTACACTACGGTCAAAAGTTTAGGTCACTAGAAATTTCCTTATTTTTGAAAGAAAAGCATTTTTTTTTCCATGAAGCTAACATTAAATGATTCAGAAATACACTCATACAGTGTTAATGTGGTAAATGACTATTCTAGCGGCAAACGTCTAGTTTGTAATGCAATATCTTCATAGGTGTATAGAGCCCATTTCCAACAACCATCACTCCAGTGTACTTATGGTATTTTGTGTTCGCTAACTGTGTAAGAGGCTAATTGATGGTTAAAATACCCTTTAAAAACCCTTGTGCAAGTATGTTAACCACAGCTGAAAACCGTTTGGTTGATTAGAGACGCTATAAACCTGACCTTCCTTTGAGCTTGTTGAGAATCTGAGCATTACATTGTTGGTTCCATTAAACTCTCAAAATGGCCAAAAAAAAAAGAACTTTCTTGTGAAACTCGACAGTCTATTCTTGTTCTTAGAAATGAAGGCTATTCCATGCGAAAAATTACCAAGAAACTGAAGAATTCATACAATGGTGTGTAGTACTCCCTTTAGAGGAGTGCACAAACAAGCTCTAACCAGAGAAGAAAGACAAGTGGGAGGCCCCGCTGCACAACTGAGCAACAAGACAAGTACATTAGAGTCTTAGTTTGAAAAATTGACGCCTCACAGTAGTGTTGAGCGATACGCTCGATATCTAAAAATATCGGATCGGAATGGTATCGCCGATATCACTAACTATCGGCGATAATCCGATTCCGATACCGGAAGTCCCATGTAAGTCTATGGGAACAAAATATACGCAACTAAAAAAACACTTTCTTTCCTTGTAAACACAAAATATACACACTTAGAATACATATATATATATACATGTCATTGTGACATATATATACATATATTTATAGTTTATTCACTTCTACATAGTAAAATAGCCTCTGATTCAATTGCCGGGTAAAGCCGGCATTTGTGAAAAGACAGAAGCACCCGAGGGTCCAGTCGCCACAGAGATGTTGCATGGCACCCAGCGAACAGGATTCAGAAGCTCGCTATAAGCGAGTCCTGTGTGCCTTAATTGAACTGTTTTTTGCTTGAGAATTGCAAAAATCATCATAGACTGTATTTGCCATTTTTCCGTCATATCTGCGCCACGAGGCACAGGTGAAGAATAAGGGCGTGCTCTCGTGGGCGTACACTCACTCCGTGCGCGAAAACGATGTCCGCACACTCTAAATGTTACTGCAATGTAAGATCGTGCCCCACAGCTCTGGAGTTCCCGCCTCCTCATCCTCCTCAGTGGGCGTAAACGAACGCGAAGGTCCTGCCTCCCTACAAAAGTTGTCGCCCTCTCCTGATGCTAATGACACATGTGACTTTGCTGAGATGGCGAATGGACGTGAGCAGAAGTGGGAAGGGATGGAGGAGTCAGAGCTCTCCCCCCACGAAGCGACCCGATCGCCACGGAGCCACCGTTTGGCACCCGGTCCTGGAAACCCTCCTACGCTAGAAGAAGCGGAGGATACCCTGAGAGACCTGGCCCGGCACCGGAGGAGGTCGCCAGGATGGAAGCGAGCTGGCGGCCCTAAAACTACAATTGGAGCGGCGCCAATCCCTCTTACCCCCTGAAGTGTCTGTACCGGAAGGTGAGGCACCCGTTTCAGTAGAGGAGGCCGTGCGGACATCCCAGCCCTTGCAATCTGAACCGGTTGCCAGTATCTCAGTGGAGGCAACCCGTTCCAGTACAGGAGGCCGTGCGGGCATCCCAGCCCTTGCAATCTGAACCGGTTGCCAGTATCTCAGTGGAGGCACCCGTTCCATACAGGAGGCCGTGCGGGCATCCCAGCCCTTGCAATCTGAACCGGTTGCCAGTATCACAGTGGAGGGAACCCGTTCCTGCAGAAAACGCCGCACCAGCACCCCAGATCCCGCTGTCATGCCCCCATCGCTGAGGCAGAAGAAGCGACAACCCGTCCTCATGGAGGAGGCCGCGCAGGCACCAGAGCTCTACCTGCCTGTACCGAGCCCCGACCGTCATCTGTTCCAGAGCCGGCTGCTTCCGCCGCAGGTGAGCGCCGCCAGGACTGGCGGGCGCCAGGAGAGCTGCCGCAAACCGTACATCGTAAGCTGGCGTTTGATGGTGGAGACATGGAGCTGCTGGTGGGGGAGAATTACAACCGCGTCAGAGGAAGAGTGGAGACGTCGGAGCGGAAGCAGAGCGACAAAGGAGCAGCGAGAATCCCAAAGCTTCGGCAACGTCACCTGGAGAAGGACCTAGCAGAGAAGGCACGTATGAGAAAGGATAAAAGTACGGTGAGGGAGCCGCGGCGTAAGGGTGCAGTACGGAACTTTAAGTTAAAAGGTGGTTGGGGCTTCATCCAGGAGCCTGGACTTATTTAGAAGTTTTTGTAACCCGGCGGGACGTGGAGGCTCACCTCCCAGAAGGACACCCGGGAGGGACCTGTTGCCAGGAGACTTGGTGACTTACACCCGACACTGGGGTTACAATGGATGTACGCCCTAAATGTTACCAGGTGCGACCCCTACTCCCCAGAGTAATCAGGAAACTGACAGACCCTACGAGCCTTCAGCCTCCCCCAACCAGGCCTCTGCACAAGTGCCCACCCCCACCCGTAAACTCCCCACCTCCCTCAGTGGTCTCCTCAGCACCCCAGCTATGGACATGATAATGATAGCTGGCCCGTACCCGGCGCCTGTTAGGCCCCCTGGGGTTCGTTCAGGTTCCGGGGCATAGGGGGCCATACCCAGAGGGAAATGAAAGAGGTGGCCACACAGACCCATATAGCGGGTCACAGACGTCCACTGTACTGGCCACACGACGTATCAGGTCGGTGGACCCTCCTGTCACGGATGTTTGGCAAGCTCCAGAAGAGTACCAGGTGGGAACCTGGAAAGAGCCAGACAAATGAAGTCTAAATAACCCGGACAGGGTCTCTGTATGTAAATAGTTTAAATTATTGATGTACCCGGACGGTGAATGTTCATAAAAAGAAGTTATTGCCTTAATATACCCAGGTTGGGTAATGGTTTAGATGTAACCCCGGACGGGTGAATGTTCAGAAGAACAAGTTTATTGTTGCCTTAATATACCCAGGTTGGGTAATGGTGTTTCACACTGTAATGAAAATGTGAACTTTGAAGCCATGAACTGTACTGGCTCACAAACATTTTCTGTAAATAGTTTTGGCACTTGTTCGGTGCTCCATCTTGGTTTTACAAAAAACTTTACTGTGCACTATTTTCAACTACCTCAGAAAAAGTAGCACCTGAGCTTATTGAAAACAGAATATGAAAAATATGAAAAATAATGCCACTTTACCTTAAAATGAAATTGAGAAGTTTAGCGCATAATGGCCAAATTATGTGAGCCTGATAGCAAGTCAAGGCCTCTCGTACTCAGGTCCTAACTAATGCTATCCCGCTTAGAAAAGTCTGTCTGCATGGGAACATTGACCATCCTCTTCAGACTAAAATCTACATCTCTGTGGAGGGTGATGAACCTGTTGTAATTAAAAAGACCTGTGATCACAAGCGGGACGTCTCGTAGAAGGTAAATGAATACATATCAAAAAACTGACGGCAACCAAACATGATAGTGTGAAAAAAGTGCTAACCTAGTCCAACTCAGTTGTAAGAAAAGTAGCACCTGTAGCGCTTAGTTGCAAAAACGTAATTTGAAAAATATGAAAAATGAATGTTTACCTTAGAAAATTGAAAATTGAGAAGCTTAGCGCTAAGAGCAAATTATGTAGCTAAGCCCGTCAAGCTCTTCTCGTATCAGGTCTAAATTCAACACTCGCTTAGAAAGTCTGTCTCATAGGAAACTAAAAACCTTGTTGCCAACTAAAATCTACTCTGGGAAGTGTTGAGACCTGTAATTAGAAGGTGTGTCACAGTTGGAGTGCTCAGGTAGAAGTAAATGAATACATTCAAAAAACCCCGGCACATCCATAGATTCTGTGAACATGCTAAACCTGATTCACATTATTATACTAGAAAAACAGGTTTGACACTAGCATAGGTTGAAACACGAAATATGAAAAATATGAAAAATGATTGCATCATTCTTAGTAATATGAAAAATTGAAGTCTTAGCCTAAGATGGCCAAATTTGAGCCTGATACACGTCAAGTCCTCTTCTCAATTCAGCCAACTATGCCTATCCTCGCTTAAATCTGCCATGGAAATAGCTTCTTAGACTAAATTACATCTGTGAGGTTGATGACCTGTTGTATTAAAACCTGACCAGGTGAGTGCTCAGGTAAAGTAAATGAAACATTCTAAATACCGGAAATCCACATAGATTCAGGTCAGGTGACTAGAGTCACCAACTCATATATACAAGAAAAAAAGTAGCACACGTAGGCTATAGTGCAAACAGAAATAAAAGAATGAAGCATCATACCTGAATAAAATTGGAAGTCTTAGCGCATAAGATGGCAATTGTGAGCTTAGCCGCAGGCTTCTGTATATCAGTCAATGCCTACCTGCTTAAAATCTGTGCTGGACTAAATCTTAGACTAAATTACTTGTGGGGTGATAACTGTGTAATAAGCCTGTGACACGGAGGCAGGAGAAGAAGATCATATCAAAATGACGCACATCAACTGATTCAGTGTGAAAGTGAAACTAGTCACCACCATATATACAAGAAAAAGGTGCACACTGTGCGCTATATTGCAAGAATACAAGAAAAAAAGGTAGCACACTGTAGCGCTATAGCTTGCAAACACGAAATATGAAAAATATGAAAATGAATTGCATCATTACCTTAGAAATATGAAAAATTGAGAAGTCTAGCGCATAAATGGCCAAATTATGTGAGCCTGATAGCCACGTCAAGCTCTTCTCGTATATCAGGTCCTAACTAATGCCTATCCTCGCTTAGAAAAGTCTGTCTGCATGGGAACATATGAATCCTCTCTTCAGACTAAAATCTACATCTCTTGAGGGGTGATGAACCTGTTGTAATTAAAAGCCTGTGATCACCAGTGGAGTTCAGGTAGAAGGTAAATGAATACATATCAAAAACTGACCGCACATCCAAACATAGATTCAGTGTGAACAGTGTAAACCTAGAGTCACCAACTCATAATATACAAGAAAAAAAGGTAGCACACTGTAGCGCTATAGCTTGCAAACACGAAATATAAAAATATGAAAAATGAATTGCATCATTACCTTAGAAATATGAAAAATTGAGAAGTCTTAGCGCATAAAGGCCAAATTAATGGAGCCTGATGCCACGTCAAGGGTCTCTCGTATATCAGTCCTAACTAATGCCTATCCTCGCTTAAAAAGTCTGTCTGCATGGGAACATATGAATCCTCTCTTCAGACTAAAATCTACATCTCTGTGGAGGGGGGATGAACCTGTTGTAATTAAAAAGCCTGTGATCACCAGGTGGAGTGCTCAGGTAGAAGGTAAATGAATACATATCAAAAAACTGACCGGCACATCCAAACATAGATTCAGTGTGAACAGTGCTAAACCTAGAGTCACCAACTCATATATATACAAGAAAAAAAGGTAGCACACTGTAGCGCTATAGCTTGCAAACACGAAATATGAAAAATATGAAAAATGAATTGCATCATTACCTTAGAAATATGAAAAATTGAGAAGTCTTAGCGCATAAGATGGCCAAATTATGTGAGCCTGATAGCCACGTCAAGGCTCTTCTCGTATATCAGGTCCTAACTAATGCCTATCCTCGCTTAGAAAAGTCTGTCTGCATGGGAACATATGAATCCTCTCTTCAGACTAAAAATCTACATCTCTGTGGAGGGGTGATGAACCTGTTGTAATTAAAAAGCCTGTGATCACCAGTTGGAGTGCTCAGGTAGAAGGTAAATGAATACATATCAAAAAACTGACCGGCACATCCAAACATAGATTCAGTGTGAACAGGTGCTAAACCTAGAGTCACCAACTCATATATATACAAGAAAAAAAGTAGCACACTGTAGCGCTATAGCTTGCAAACACGAAATATGAAAAATATGAAAAATGAATTGCATCATTACCTTAGAAATATAAAAAATTGAGAAGTCTTAGCCATAAGATGGCCAAATTATGTGAGCCTGATAGCCACGTCAAAGCTCTTCTCGTAATCAGGTCCTAACTAATGCCTATCCTCGCTTAGAAAAGTCTGTCGCATGGGAACATATAATCCTCTCTTCAGACTAAAATCTACATCTCTGTGGAGGGGTGATGAACCTGTTGTAATTAAAAAGCCGTGATCACCATTGGAGTGTCAGGTAGAAGGTAAATGAATAATATCAAAAAACTGACCGGCACATCCAAACATAGATTCAGTGTGAACAGGTGCTAAACCTAGAGTCACCAACTCATATATATACAAGAAAAAAAGGTAGCACACGTAGCTATAGCTTGCAAACACAAAATATGAAAAATATAAAAATGAATTGCATCATTACCTTAGAAATATGAAAAATTGAGAAGTCTTAGCGCATAAGATGGCCAAATTATGTGACCTGATAGCCACGTCAAGGCTCTTCTCGTATATCAGGTCCTAACTAATGCCTATCCTCGCTTAGAAAAGTCTGTCTGCATGGGAACATATGAATCCTCTCTTCAGACTAAAATCTACATCTCTGTGGAGGGGTGATGAACCTGTTGTAATTAAAAAGCCTGTGATCACCAGGTGGAGTGCTCAGGTAGAAGGTAAATGAATACATATCAAAAAACTGACCGGCACATCCAAACATAGATTCAGTGTGAACAGGTGCTAAACCTAGAGTCACCAACTCATATATATACAAGAAAAAAAGGTAGCACACTGTAGCGCTATAGCTTGCAAACACGAAATATGAAAAATATGAAAAATGAATTGCATCATTACCTTAGAAATATGAAAAATTGAGAAGTCTTAGCGCATAAGATGGCCAAATTATGTGAGCCTGATAGCCACGTCAAGGCTCTTCTCGTATATCAGGTCCTAACTAATGCCTATCCTCGCTTAGAAAAGTCTGTCTGCATGGGAACATATGAATCCTCTCTTCAGACTAAAATCTACATCTCTGTGGAGGGGTGATGAACCTGTTGTAATTAAAAAGCCTGTGATCACCAGGTGGGTGCACAGAGAAGTCTGTCTGCATGGAACAAAATCCTCTCTTCAGACCTAAAACTACATCTCTGTGTGAGCGGTGAATGAACCTTTGTAATAAAAAGCCTGTGATCACCAGTGATGCTAGTAGAAGGTAAATAGAATACATATCAAAAAACTGACCGCACATCCAAAATATGATTCAAGTTGAATCAGTGCTAAACCTATGAGCATCAACCAACTCATATATAATACAAGAAAAAAAGGTAGCACACTGTAGCGCTATAGCTTGCATCATATGAAAAATGAATTGCATCATTACCTTAGAAATATGAAAAATTGAGAAGTCTTAGCGCATAAGATGGCAAATTATGTGAGCCTGATAGCCACGTCAAGGCTCTTCTCGTATATCTTATGCGCTAAGACTTCTCAATTTTCATATTCTAGGTATGATGCAATACCTTTTTTGTACATATAGGTGGTGACTCTAGTTTACACCTGTTTCTCACTGAAATCTAATGTTGGAGGCGGTCATTTTTTGTATGTATTCATTTACCTTCTACCTGAGCACTCCACCAGGTATCACAGCTTTTAATTACAAAAGTTATCACCCACCACAGAGATGTAGATTTAGTCTGAAGAGAGATTCATATGTTCCCATGCAGACAGACTTTTCTAAGCGAGATAGTGCTTAGTTGTAACCTGAAAACAGAAATGCCATTGACTGCTATACAGGTCACAAATTTGGCCAATCTTATGCGCTAAGACTTCTCAATTTTCATATTCTAAGGTAATGATGCAATTCATTTTTCATATTTTGCATATTTCTGTTTTGCAAGCTATACCTACAGTGTGCTACCTTTTTTTCTTGTAATATATGAGTTGGTGACTCTAGGTTTAGCACCTGTTCACACTGAATCTATGTTTGGATGTGCCGGTCAGTTTTTTGATATGTATTCATTTACCTTCTACCTGAGCACTCCACCTGGTGATCACAGGCTTTTTAATTACAACAGGTTCATCACCCCTCCACAGAGATGTAGATTTTAGTCTGAAGAGAGGATTCATATGTTCCCATGCAGACAGACTTTTCTAAGCGAGGATAGGCATTAGTTAGGACCTGATATACGAGAAGAGCCTTGACGTGGCTATCAGGCTCACATAATTTGGCCATCTTATGCGCTAAGACTTCTCAATTTTTCATATTTCTAAGGTAATGATGCAATTCATTTTTCATATTTTTCATATTTCGTGTTTGCAAGCTATAGCGCTACAGTGTGCTACCTTTTTTCTTGTATATATATGAGTTGGTGACTCTAGGTTTAGCACCTGTTCACACTGAATCTATGTTTGGATGTGCCGGTCAGTTTTTTGATATGCCCCATAGCAAGTGTCCGACGTGATCGGTTGCCGAGATTAACCCCCAACAACCCCTGTTCTGTGCTTGACTCAACTTCCTCACTGTGCTGGCACTTTACATTTACAATGCCTCTGGGGTTTTTTTTTTGGGGGGTGTAGGAACACATTATAGACTTTTGTGCTATGGGGCGCCCGTGATTTATTATGGTAACGCCCCTGCTGCTGAGGCATGGTAATTAAGGCTGTTAAGGAGCCAACATACATGGACCTTGCCAGCAGCGTCGGACTGGAGTACCTTGGGCCCACCAGAGAAAATATATTCTTGCGGCCCAACATCATACTTCCCAACCTTTGAATAAGGGAAAGAGGGACAAAGGCTGTGCTGCAGAAAATTTTAGGCCATCCCACGTTGCACCACAGACTGTCCAGGAGTTGGTGGATGCTTTAGTCCAGGTGTGGGAGGAGATCCCTCACGAGACCATCCGTCGCGCTCATCAGGAGCATGGCCAGAAGTTGTAGGGAGGTCATACAGCATACCTCCCAAATGTGGAAGACAGGAAAGAGGATTAAAGGCTGCGGCGCGTGTTGCGCGCCGCTGAAAATTTTAGGCCACGCCCCGACAACACCCATTTCACAGCTGATCACACCCATATCCTCGCCCCAAGCGTAACCATTTAGCACTGCTGATCACACTGACTGGTAATGAGGGCACAGTGGCTGGTACTGAGGAAAAGAAAGAAAGAGCAGCGAGAGAGAAAGAACAAACAGAGAAAGAAAGAGAGGAAAGAAAGAAAAGAGAGAAAGAAAGAACAGAGAGAACAAAGAACAGAGAGTGAGAAGGAAAGAACAGAGAGCGAGAAAGAAAGACTAGAGAGAGAGCCATAGGCGTAGCTAGGGTTTTGGTTTAGTGGGGGCAAAACTTCTGAGTGGGCCCATCATCAGAGAACCTCAGCAAATGACCGCGCTGTTGGCCAAAATAATCTATATATAAAAAGACCAATATTGATATTACCGCCATATGATCTGTGTTAAATAATACCAGTCCTACAGAACATATAATAGATTACAGCACAGGTACAGATAATGACTTACCGCTGATGTTCTTTCTAATGGAATTGTTCACTTTTCATGTCTTTTCCATCTGGCCCACACCGACATGACGACTTCTCCAGCCAGGACTCGACTGCACCCCCATTAAAAAAAAAATCAAAAAAAAACTCACCTCCCGGCTCCTGTGCTGCTCACTGTTCTCCCTCTCAGCGTCTGACAGCGGGCGCCGGCAGGTGATGTTATTGCGCCCGCTGTCATACGCTGAGAGGGGGATTATGGGAGAGTAGGAGCGCTCGCTCCTTCTCTCTCCATGCGGTCAGCTTTATCGGCTGGATGCCGATACAGCTGACCCTCCGATGACGGGTGGGGGGCCCACTGCTGGCACCGGGCCCCCCCAACGCCTGTTCAGGCCCCATAGCTTCCGGGCGGCAGAGCAGGGAGAGCGATTCTCCCTGCTCTGCCGCAGAATGTAACTGTATCGTAGCTCCGGGTGGGCCCCCTCAGAGCGCGGGCCCCGGGGCCACCACCCCCTCTGCCCCGCGACCTATCCTTTCAAATCAGGGCCCACCACGCAGGAGCTGGGGCCCACCGTAGGTTTCTCCGGTGTCCCGGTGCCTCAGTCCGACCCTGCTTGCCAGCCTGATAATACCAGGCCACAGCAGTCTGCATATCTTGGCTGGTTAACAAAAATAGGGGATCCCCTCGAAAAAAATTTGGCATGGGGTCCCCCCTATTTTTGTTAACCAGCCAGCTGAAGCAGACTGCTGAGGCCTGGTTTTTCAGGCTGGTAAGGATCCAATATCCATGGACCTTGCCAGCCTGATAATACCAGGCCACAGCAGTCTGCTTAGCTTGGCTGGTTAACAAAAATAGGGGATCCCCTCGAAAAAAAAACGGCGTAGGGGTCCCCCTATTTTTGTTAACCAGCCAAGTAAAATGCAGACTGCTGCGGCCTGGTATTAAAAGACTGTCAAGGCCCATGGATTTTGGCCCTCAACAGCCTGATAATACCAGGCTACAGCAGCCCCACATTTGGCGCATCAAAAGATGTGCCAATTGTGGCACTTTACCCGGCTCTTCCCACTGCCCTGTAGCGGTGGCAAGCGGGGTAATAAGGGGTTAATGTCACCGTTGATTGCACGGTGAGAATAAGCCCGGTTAATAATGGAGAGGTGACAATAAGACACCGATCCATTATTAATCCCAAAGTTTTTAAATGTATAAAAAAAAAGACACAGCAAGAAAAAAGTATTTTAATGAAATAAAAGAGACAACACAGTTTTCATTTCTTTTATTATACTCTCATTCCTGCGACGCCATCGATCTCCTGTAAAAAAAGAAAAAAAACAAACCAACAGTATACCACCTGTCCGACGCAGTCCATAGTAACGACTGTCCCACGACGATCCAGCTCTGCTACATCGGAATGACAGGCAGAGCCTGTCATCTCGACGCAGCACAGCTGATTACCTGCTTCCTTGCGGTGACGTCATCGGACTGACTGCTTTACGGCCGGGATTACCCAGCAGTCACTGCAGTTATCGCGAGAAACTGCATGTGACCGCCGGGGAAAGATGATGGCGGCCATCAAGCAGTCCAGCCCGTGACTGCCGGAGATCTTCTGCCAGGTAAGTGTCGCTGACTCCTGACAGACCCGACCGACGGACACTGACAGTAACAGTGACAATTCCGATTCCGGTATCCGATAAGACGAAAATATCGGAACTAAGTATCGAAAGTCCGATAGAGCTAGTATCAGCCGATACCCGATACTTGCGGTATCGTATCGCTCAACACTACTCACAGGTCCTCAACTGGCAGCTTCATTAAACAGTACACATTAAACGCCAGTGTCAACATCTACAGTAGAGTTGAGCGATACTTTCCGATATCCTAAAGTATCGGAATCGGAATGGTATCGCCGATATCACTAAAAAATCGGCGATACCCGATACCGATACCGGAAGTCCCATGTAAGTCTATGGGAACAAAATATCGCAACTAAAAAAACCCCATTCTTTCCTTGTAAACACTAAATATACACACATAGAATACATATATATATATATACATGTCATTGTGACATATATATATACATATATGTATAGTTTATACACTTCTACATAGTAAAATATCCTTTGATTCAATTGCCGGGTAAAGCCGGCTTCAGTGAAAAGACAGAAGCACCCGACATGAAATGACACTTGGTGTACATAGGGTTAACCATGTCTTTTCATGTCGTTTGCTATCTGATTTGCACAAACAATTAAATCAGACTATGTGTGCAAAATTTCACACCTGTAGGGGTTAATTAAAGGTGTAAATTCGTTGTAAAAAAAACGGACTTTTTTGCTACGAATTTACACCTTTAATTAACCCCTACAGGTGTGAAATTTTGCACACATAGTCTGATTTAATTGTTTGTGAAAATTAGATAGCAAAGGACATGAAAATACATGGTTAACCCTATGTACACCAAGTGTCATTTCATGTCGGGTCACCCGACATGAAATGACACTTGGTGTACATAGGGTTAAACATTTCTTTTCATGTCCTTTGCTATCTAATTTGCACAAACAATTAAATCAGACTATGTGTGCAAAATTTCACACCTGTAGGGGTTAAATAAAGGTGTAAATTCGTTGTAAAAAAAACGGACTTTTTTGCTACGAATTTACACCTTTAATTAACCCCTACAGGTGTGAAATTTTGCACACATAGTCTGATTTAATTGTTTGTGAAAATTAGATAGCAAAGGACATGAAAAGACATGGTTAACCCTATGTACACCAAGTGTCATTTCATGTCGGGTCATCCGACATGAAATGACACTTGGTGTACATAGGGTTAAACATTTCTTTTCATGTCCTTTGCTATCTAATTTGCACAAACAATTAAATCAGACTATGTGTGCAAAATTTCACACCTGTAGGGGTTAAATAAAGGTGTAAATTCGTTGTAAAAAAAACGGACTTTTTTGCTACGAATTTACACCTTTAATTAACCCCTACAGGTGTGAAATTTTGCACACATAGTCTGATTTAATTGTTTGTGCAAATTAGATAGCAAAGGACATGAAAAGACATGGTTAACCCTATGTACACCAAGTGTCATTTCATGTCGGGTTCTGCATTTTCACAAAAGCCGGCAATTGAATTAGCGGCTATTATACTATGTAGAAGTGTATGAACTACAAATATAAATATATATATATATGTGTCACAAATTCAATGACATGTATATATATATATATATATGAGGTGTAAAATTGCTGAAAAAAAATGCGTGGGCTCCCGCCCTATTTTCGCAACCAGACAGACAAAGCCAGTGAGTGGGGGCAGATAATAATAGCCCAGAGAGGGACCATTATTTTTGGCCCCCCCCGGCTACTTAACATCTGCCCCCAGACACCCCAGAAAGGGCAAATCTCTAATTAGATTTGCCCTTTCTGGCACTTTGCCCGTCTATTCCCATTGCCCTGTAGCGGTGGCGAATGGGTTAATAAGGGGTTAAAATGACCTTGCAATTGAAAGGTCACTTTAAGCCAGGTTAATAATTGAGAGCTGTCAATTAGACAACTATCAATTATTAATCCTATTGTATGAAAGAAAAATCAAACACACACACTTTAATAAAAAAGAAGTTTAATGAAATAATCACACAGTTTTTGACCATATTTTATTTACCTGCTAAAACCATTTCCTGTAATAAAAATAAAATAAAAAAGCAAAATTATTCTTACCTATCCCATGCACAGTCAGGTCCCATGGTGTAATCCTTCAGAAAGGGTTAATGTTTACTGCAGGGACCGCAGCTAATGCTGCAGCCTCACAGTAAACCCCAAATGAATGAGTTCCTCTCCTGCCTGACAGGAGAGTAAAGGCTGGGTGTCACATAACGATACACCAGCGATCCCGACAACGATATGCACTTGTCAGGATCGCTGGTGTATCGCTACATGATCGCTGCTGAGCTGCCAAACAGGCAGCTCAGGCAGCGATCTGGGACAGCGACACTGCGGGTAACATCGCTTAAGGGCCCGTCTCACATAGCGATATCGCTACCGAGATCGCTGCTGAGTCACTAGTTTTGTGACGCAGCAGCGAGCTCACCAGCGATATCGCTGTGTGTGACATTCAGCGACGATCAGCCCCCCTGCCGGGTATCGCTGATCGTCGCAGAAATGTCAGGACCTTTTTTTGATCGCTGGTTTCCCTCTGACAGGCACGCATCGCTGCGTGTGACAGGCGGGAGACCAGCGATCCGCTGGTAACCAAGGTACACAGCGGGTTTCCAGGCACCGCGCAGCGCTTGGAAACCCGCTGTGTACCTTGGATACCAGCTCCCTGCATCAGGGCGCTGGTATCCAAGGTACACAGCGGGTTTCTAGGCACAGCCCCGCGCCTGGAAACCCGCTGTGTACCTTGGTTACCAGCGGATCGCTGGTCTCCCGCCTGTCACACGCAGCGATGTGTGCCTGTCAGCGGGAAACCAGCGATCAAAAAAAGGTCCTGACATTTCAGCGACGATCAGCGATACCCGGCAGGGGGGCTGATCGTCGCTGAATGTCACACACAGCGATATCGCTGGTGAGCTCGCTGCTGCGTCACAAAACTAGTGACTCAGCAGCGATCTCGGTAGCGATATCGCTATGTGAGACGGGCCCTTAAGTGGAAAGCTTAATTGATTGCTTTCCACTTTCACTTCAGGTCAGCCAGGGACACAATCAGTGACGTCAGAGGGAACTGATTAACAAAAATAGGGGTTCCCTTCGAAAAAAAAATGGCGTGGGGTCCCCCCTATTTTTGTTAACCAGCCAGATGAAGCAGACCGCTGAGGCCTGGATTTTCAGGCTGTTAAGGAGCCAAGATCCATGGACCTTGCCAGCCTGATAATACTAGGCCACAGCAGTCTGCATATCTTGGCTGATTAACAAAAATAGGGGATCCCCTCGAAAAAAATTGGCGTGGGGTCCCCCCTATTTTTGTTAACCAGCCAGATGAAGCAGACCGCTGAGGCCTGGATTTTCAGGCTGTTAAGGAGCCAAGATCCATGGACCTTGCCAGCCTGATAATACCAGGCCACAGCAGTCTGCATATCTTGGCTGATTAACAAAAATAGGGGATCCCCTCGAAAAAAATTGGCGTGGGGTCCCCCTATTTTTGTTAACCAGCCAGATGAAGCAGACCGCTGAGGCCTGGTTTTTCAGGCTGGTAAGGATCCAATATCCATGGACCTTGCCAGCCTGATAATACCAGGCCACAGCAGTCCTGCTTAGCTTGGCGTGGTTAACAAAAATAGGGGATCCCCTCGAAAAAAAAACACGGCGTGGGGATCCCCCCCTATTTTTGTTAACCAGCCAAGTAAAATGCAGACTGCTGCGGCCTGGTATTAAAAGACTGTCAAGGCCCATGGATTTTGGCCCTCAACAGCCTGATAATACCAGGCTACAGCAGCCCCACATTTGGCGCATCAAAAGATGTGCCAATTGTGGCACTTTACCCGGCTCTTCCCACTTGCCCTGTAGCGGTGGCAAGCGGGGTAATAAGGGGTTATTGTCACCGTTGATTGCACGGTGACAATAAGCCCGGTTAATAATGGAGAGGTGTCAATAAGACACCGATCCATTATTAATCCCAAAGTTATTAAATGTATAAAAAAAAGACACAGCAAGAAAAAAGTATTTTAATGAAATAAAAGAGACAACACAGTTTTCATTACTTTTATTGTACTCTCATTCCTGCGACGCCATCGATCTCCTGTAAAAAAAGAAAAAAAACAAACCAACAGTATACCACCTGTCCGACGCAGTCCATAGTAACGACTGTCCCACGACGATCCAGCTGTGCTACATCGCAATGACAGGCAGAGCCTGTCATCGCGACGCAGCACAGCTGATTACCTGCTTCCCCGGCGGTGACGTCATCGGACTGACTGCTTTACGGCCGGGATTACCCAGCAGTCACTGCAGTTATCGCGAGAAACTGCATGTGACCGCCGGGGAAAGAAGATGGCGGCCATGAAGCAGTCCGGGATGTGACCGCCGGAGATCTTCTGCCAGGTAAGTGCCGCTGACTCCTGACAGACCCGACCGACGGACACTGACAGTGACAGTGACAATCCCGATTCCGGTATCCGATAAGACGAAAATATCGGAACTCGGAATCGGAATTCCGATACAGCTAATATCGGCCGATACCCGATATTTGCAGTATCGGAATGCTCAACACTAATCTACAGTGAAGAGGCTATTTGGGGATGCTGGCCTTCAGGGCAGATTGGCAAAACAAAAGCCAATATTCCTCTGTCCAATGTCTGTGTTCTTTTGCCCATATTAATCTTTTCCTTTCATTTAAGCCAGTCTTAAATATGGCTTTTGTTTTGCCAATCTGCCCTGAAGGCCAGCATCCCCAAATCGCCTCTTCACTGTAGATGTTGACACTGGCGTTTAATGTGTACTGTTTAATGAAGCTGCCAGTTGAGGACCTGTGAGGCGTCAATTTTTCAAACTAAAGACTCTAATGTACTTGTCTTGTTGCTCAGTTGTGCAGCGGGGCCTCCCACTTGTCTTTCTTCTCTGGTTAGAGCTTGTTTGTGCACTCCTCTAAAGGGAGTACTACACACCATTGTATGAATTCTTCAGTTTCTTGGTAATTTTTCGCATGGAATAGCCTTCATTTCTAAGAACAAGAATAGACTGTCGAGTTTCACAAGAAAGTTCTTTTTTTTTGGCCATTTTGAGAGTTTAATGGAACCAACAAATGTAATGCTCCAGATTCTCAACAAGCTCAAAGGAAGGTCAGGTTTATAGCTTCTCTAATCAACCAAACGGTTTTCAGCTGTGTTAACATACTTGCACAAGGGTTTTAAAGGGTATTTTAACCATCTATTAGCCTTCTTACACAGTTAGCGAACACAAAATACCATAAGTACACTGGAGTGATGGTTGTTGGAAATGGGCCTCTATACACCTATGAAGATATTGCATTACAAACTAGACGTTTGCCGCTAGAATAGTCATTTACCACATTAACACTGTATAGAGTGTATTTCTGAATCATTTAATGTTAGCTTCATTGGAAAAAAACTGCTTTTCTTTCAAAAATAAGGAAATTTCTAAGTGACCCTAAACTTTTGACCGGTAGTGTATCTATCTATCTATCTATCTATCTATCTATCTATCATCTATCATCTATCTATCTATCTATTATCTATCTATCTATCTATCTATCTATCTATCATCTATCCCATATCTATCTATCTAGAACATGAATTATTTGAAATCTTCTTCTTCATGGCAAACTCAAGAACTTGTGTTACGTGCACTTTCTGTATACGTGTCACTAGTTACACAGTCATGCTCGAATTACATTTTATATAAATTAAGTTTTTTATTTTAGAATTTTTTTTATTTCTATAAACAAAATCTTAATATAATACGGTTTTTATTCTGTCCACTGAAGTTAGTGAGTTATTGTAATGCTGATGGCTTAGATAAGGCAAAATGGTGACGTGTACACACTGATAAGACTCCTTATGTAGCTTCCATTTCATCCAATGGTCACTGGCAATGGGACTGTACTCCATCACTTTCCTGAATATTGACACCTATTTGTCTCAGTTGCCATAGAGCACACACATCCTGCAGCTCCACCTGTACAGACCTTACTTTTTCCAGGATAATCTGGTGAATGGAACCTAAAAGTGGACGTACAGTATCTGACATTGAAGATGTCCGGGTACAGGGATTAAATGTCCCGATTTGGCCAATAGAAATATCGATTAGTCACTAATAAGGATGTCGTATTATATACATGAGCCAATTCCTTGTAAACAGTATGAATCATCAGTTAAAAATGGTATTAACCATTATAATATATAATTCACTGCACGTAACACATTTCTGACTTTTCTCAACTTGGGTCACATTTTAATATAAGTAAAAAGGCTAAAATTGCAGTTAAATGTAAGTTCTGTGCCCTTCGTTGTGGAGGTGACACAAACTCGACTCTGGTGGTGAATCCGTCACTTGCAGCCATAGGCCCTAATGTAATAACTTGCAGATTAGTTTGGTCATTTGATGTAAGAATGTGATCAAAGTGTTGTGTGCTTGTTATTCCTGGATCCCAGCAGGACCCGGCTGTTTATAGCACTTCTATAGTAACATTACGTTACAGCAGATTAAGTCGTTAGAATTCAGATTCTTTTAAATAATTCATATGCAAATGCAAAACATATTTGTGTTCTGGTTCACGAATGTAACTGACATACTGACATTACTTTGGCTTTTGCCTTACTTTGAAACATGAAGCATGATTGCGCATTGGAAATATGGCTGTTTTTCTCGGTGCCGGATACTGACAGCACAGAGCCACAGTGTGACACTTGTGTATGGGCCCCTGTGCCTTTATTGCCAGCAAAAACCATAAATGAAATGCACACGTGCCACTCGCTACACGTCACCCACGCTGGACTCATTGGCATATGCACCAACTTCATGCACCACCCACACTTTAGACCCATGAACATTCAGTCAATTTAAAAAGTCTCCATATCCTTGTGAAAAATTCACAGTTTTTGTGATGTAAAAAAATTTGCACCCAGTAGAATTTTCGAGCCTGTTTTCCACCTTTAATGTTGCCCATAATCTGTACAAATCCATGAAGAAACTAATCATTTTGAGGGGGAAAATACAAATAAAAAAACTCAAACAATGTGTTTGCATAAGTGTGTGCACCCTCTTATAATTGGGGATGTGTTCAGAATTAGCTAATCACATTTAGGCCGGGATCACACATGCGAGAAACATGGCCGAGTCTCGCATGTGAATTCCTGGCACTGGCGCCGGCACTCAGGAGCGGAGCAAGCGGCTGCATAGAAATACATGCAGTCGTACACTCCACTCCCGAGTGCCGGTACCAGTGCCGGGAATTAACATGCGAGACTCTGCCGTGTTTCTCTCATGTGTGATCCCGGCCTTACACTCATGTTACAGGGCAGCCAGTACACGGCCGCCATCATTTACAGTGATTTTATTTATTCCTACATAAAGTTTAGCTGTTCTAGAGGATTTTTCTGACATTTGCTTAGATTCATTTTACAGCCAATGCCTTGATCCGTAAAACAGCTTACAACACAGCAAAGGGATCTCAATGCTGAAAGTTATCAGTTAGGACAGGGGTGAGGAATCTTTTTTCTGCCAAGGGCCATTTGGATATTTATACCATCCTTCGGGGGCCGTACACACTCTGCCCACAAAGTACATCCTGACTCTGGTGTCAAGACGTAGTCTTTCATTGCATGCCCTTCAGTGCTCGGTAGTGAACACTACACATGTGTACTAACAGAGCAAGAAGAAATTAATGAGCTGGTGGCAACCAAAATACAGCTCTCTGCCCAAGAAAGCGTTCCCTGAGAATCTGCCTGGGGGCCTGATAAAATGTCATCGAGGGCCATAAATGGCCCTGGGGCCTGAGGTTCCCCATCCCTGAGTTAGGAGAAGGGTATAAAAATTTTTCCAAGGCATTAGATATATATGTTGAAACACTGTGAAGACGTCATTAATGGATCATATTTGGCATAACAGTGGCATTACCTAGAACTGGACATCCCTCAAAAATTGATGAAAAGTAATGCAGAAAATTGGTCTTGGAGGCTGCCAAGAGGCCTACACCAATATTAAAGGAACTACACGAACATAAAAGGAGCTACACCAACATTAAAGGAATTTCTGGAAAGTACCGGCTGTGTACTGCACGAAATAACAATTTCCCATTATTCTTCATATGTCTGGCATGTGTGGTAGGGTGGCCTTTTTTTACAAAGAAAAACATCCAAGCCGAGATATATTTTATCAAGATCAACTGTACATAAAGTCTGTCAAAAGTATGATTAAAAACATACAGTATTATGGTCTGATGAGACTGAGATTTTCATTTACAATGAGTGTTAGTTCTTTTTTTACAATTTATGATGACGCCATGCTTCTGTGCTCAATATGAAGGTGATCATTGCATGCTAAAGACTTTACTTTAGCTCCTCTATTGCTTATGGGCACCATAAAGGAATTTTCTAGGACTTTGATATTGATGGGTGTTAATAATCTAGACCATTAATATCAGATTGCTTGAGGTCCAATTCCTGTAATCTCCCCCCCCACACACACACACAATTAAATGCTGTGGGAAGTACTTAACCCCTTAATGACCAGGGGTATTTTTGGTTTTGCATTTTCATTTTTTGCTCCCCTTCTTCCCAGGGCCATAACTTTTTTATTTTCTGGTCAAATTGGCCGTGTGAGGGCTTGTTTTTTGCGGGACGAGTTGTACTTTTGAACGACACCATTGGCTTTACCATGTCAGGTAACAGAAAATGTGAAAGAAATTCCAAGTGAGGTGAAATTACAAAAAAAAGTGCAAATCCACACTTGTTTTTTGTTTGGCTTTTTAACTAGGTTCACTAAATGCTAAATCTGACCTGCCATTATGATTCTCCAGGTTATTACGAGTTTATAGACACTAAACATGTCTAGTTTTTTTTTATCTCCACTTTTCGTGCTCTGGGGCCGGTAGAGGGTTTATTTATTGCGCGCCGAGCTGATGTTTTTATTGATACCATTTTGGTGCAGATACGTTATTTTGATCACCCGTTATTGCACTTTATTGCAATGTTACAGCGACCAAAAAAACGTAATTCTGGCATTTCGATTTTTTTCTCACTACACCGTTTACCGATTGGATTAATTATTTTTATATATTGATAGATCGGGCAATTCTGAACGCGGCGATACCAAATATGTGTATATTTAATTTTTTTTTGCTTTATTTTTAATGGGGCGAAAGGGGAGTGATTTTAACTTTTATATTTTTTTTATTTTTTATATATTTTTAAAAACTTTTTTTTCACTTATTACTTGCTTCAATAGTCTCCATGGGAGACTAGAAGCTGCGATCGTCCAATCGCCTCTGCCACATAGAGCATGGCTGCAGCCCTGCTCTATGTAGCAGATATGCTTACTTGCTATGAGCGCCGACCACCAGACGGCGCTCATAGCAATCCAGCAATGACAAACACAGGGGTATTCTTGTGACCCCAGGTTGTCATGTCAACCCATTGGCGCCCCTTGGTCATGTGACACGGGCGCCGATGGGAGGAGGGAATGACGTGCTTCCTGCGCATACATGTTAAATGCCGCCATCAGAGTTTGACAGCAGCATTTAACATGTTAACAGCCGCGGGTGAATCGCGATTTCACCAGCGGCTGTTCCAGGCACATGTCAGCTGATCAGATCAGCTGTCATGTCCCGGAAAAGGTGCAGGCTCAACGCCGGAGCCCGCACCAAACAGGTGGTGGCGTCCAACGAAGGACTCTATCCATCATTGGACTTTAAGGGGTTAATCCCCTTCACTGTTTACCAGACACAGCGCCACACATTCTATAGTGCCCGTGCCTGGTACTGCAACTCTTTGCAGCTCAGTTCCATTCACACACAAATGTAGTGAATTGTACCCACAACGCTGCTGATCTTTTAATCAGCTGATCATGGGGCGTAAAAGGAATAAGATCATATCAGATCAGATACTGATGACCTAAAACCTCTTTAACCCCTTTCCAACCTTAGACGTAAAATGGAAACGCTACGGGTCTCGGAATATGGTGACTTTTTTTTTTTTTTGAGAAATTTTGATTTTTTTTTTCACATTTAAATAAAAAATAACCTAGACATGTTTCGTGTCTGCAAACTCGTAATGACCTGGAGAATCATAACGGCAGGTCAGTTTTACCATTTAGTGAACATAGTAAAAAAAAAAACCTATTGTGGAATTGCACTTTTTTTTTGCAATTTCACCGCACTTTGAATTATTTTCCCGTTTTCCAGTGCAATATATCGCAAAACCAATGATGTTGTTCAAAAGTACAACTCATCCCACAAAAAATAAGCCCTCACATGGCCATATTGATGGAAAAATAAAAAAGTTGTGGCTCTGAGAAGAAGGGGAGCAAACAACGGATACTCAAAAATGGCATAACCCAAGGTGGTGAAGGGGTTAAAATATTGATTCAGTACCTAAAGATGCCAAACTGCTATTCCATCCCGACAACATCATACACAAGAAGTCTGAGTTTGCATGGTTTTTTAATAGGAATGTCAAAACTTTCTTTTCCTTGTCATTGGTCGTGGGGGAAACATTTGAGAAACCTCATGTAAATATTAGAAAATTGTTCGCTTCTGCGATAATGCGTATGTTCACCTCTAATATGAAGGCACATCTGAATAAATGCTGAACATACGTAGATGCCCGGAATATGCAGTATGTTTTGAATTTGGCATTCAATACAAAGCTAAAGAGGCAGAGCTTAATTTCAGCCTAATTATCGATATCTCATTCTGCCGCAAATCTCTTCTCTGCTGTTTGTTCTCATCCTCACTAAGAGATCTATTATTCCAGGACATATTTGGAAAATTAAGATATTATTGGTTTTCTTTGTAATAAATTAAACCCATGTGTATTTTATGGAGGGTCAGAGTTGATCTGGTTTATTTTGGTGGGTGCATGCTGATTTACAAGATGCAACAAGACACCAACATTAATAGACTGACCATGGGCTACAAAATTCTACAAAATTTAAAAACTGTTGGAGAGAGTTGGGAGCCCTCCATATACATTAGATGAACGGTGGATCCCACTGAAATTGGTGGGTTCAGCTTAACCTCTTTATGACCTTGAACGTATAGTTACATCCAAGGTCTTGTCGCTGCCTTTGATGCCGGTTCCAACGCTGAGCTTGCATCTTTCCCTGATCTGATCAGCTGTACCTCTAACAGCTTGGTGGATCCAAGATCCACCTGCTGTTCATATGCTAATGCCGCTGCCAATCACTGAAAGCGGCATTTAACTCGTGCCAGCCGGAAGCGCTCACGAGTCCTGCCCTCGGCCCCCTGTCACATGACTGCAGGGTGCTGATGGATTGTCACTGTGAATCTCCTATGAACGTGCCCTGTCGGCGTTCATAGGAGATGTGATCTCTGCTACACATAGCAGGGCTGAAGCCCAGCATGTGTAGCACAGGTGATCGAATGATGCAGCTTCAAGTCCCTAAAGAATCTATTGAAGCCAGTAAAAATAAAAAAAATAAAAAAAAATAAATTAAAAAATTAAAAAAAGTACAAAGGTTTCAAATCACCCCCCGTTTTTGCCCCATTCAAAATAAAAATGTTTAAAAAATAACACGTATTTGGAAATGATTTCATTCAAAAATGTCCGATTTGTGAAAATATAAAGTAAATTAATCCGATCAGTAAATAGCGCAACAAGGAAAGAAATTGAAACGCCAGAATTATAGTTTTTTGTCCGTCGCAACTTTGAAATAAAATTAAATAACACGCGATTAAAACATCATATCTACCCCAAAATGGTATTATTAAAACCATCAACTAAGGGCGCAAAAAAGAAGCCCTATCCCAGCCCAAGTTCAAATGAAGACGCTACAAGTCTCAGAAAATAGCGACATATGCAATTTTTTTTTCTTTCAAATTTCGGATTTTTTTTCACCACTTAAATAAAAAAGAACCTATACATGTTTGATATCTGCATACTCATACTGACCTGGGGAAGCATATTGCCAGGTTAGTTTTAGCATTTAGTGAACATGGTCAATAAAAAAACAAATTTCAAATTACACTCTTTTTGCAATTTCCACACACTTGGAATTTTTTTCCCGCTTTCCAGTATGCTCTATGGTAAAATCAATGGTGTGATTCAAAAGTACAACTTGTCCCACAAAAAAATAAACCCTCATATGGCCGTATTGACAGAAAAATAAAAGAAATTATAGCTCTGGAAGAGGGGGAGCTAAAAACGAAAGCACAAGAACGTAAAATAGCAAGGTGTTGAAGGGGTTAATGTCTATAGCGGCCCTCAGGTAAAGCTCAAGGTCCATTTACCGCATATTAGTCGATAGTCAATAAAGGGGAATTCATAAGAACACCTCTTAATGATTATTGGCCCATAGAAACATGCTGGCGATCAACTGGGGAACAATCATAGATTCATAGAATGTCAGAGTTGAAAGGGTCCGTGGTCATCGTGTCCAACCCCCTGCTCAATGCAGGATTCACTAAATTATCCCAGATAAATGTCTGTCCAGCCTCTGTTTGAAAACTTCCATTGAAGGAGAACTCACCACCTCTCGTGGCAGCCTGTTCCACTCATTGATCACCCTCACTGTCAAAAAGGTCTTTCTAATATCTAATCTGTGTCTCCTCCCATTCAGTTAAACCCAATTTTTACTAGTCTTTCCTTATGCAAATGAGAATAAAGCTGATCCCTCAAGAGTTTGAAAGCCCTTGAAATATTTGTAGACAGCTATTAAGTCTTCTCTCAGTCTTCTCTTTTGCAAGCTAAACATTCCCAAATCCTCTAACCGTTTGCAGACCAGTCACCATTGTGGTCGCTCTTCTCTGAACTTGCTCCAGTTTGTTCATGTCTTTTTCAAAATGTGGTGCTTAAAACTGGACACAGTATTCCAGATGAGGTACTTGCATACATGTTTTTATTAATTTCTTTAAAGATCTTTCCTGATATAGAAGTCAGACTCACCGGCCCATAAGTTCCCTGGGTCCACCTTCTTCCCCTTTTTGAAGATAGGGGCAACATTTGCTCTTCTTCAGTCTTCTGGTACTTCTCCTGTTCTCCAATAATTTTCAAAGATTATGGAGAGTGGTTCAATAATGTCTTCTGCTATCTCAGCACCCTAGGATGTAATTCATCTGGACCTGGAGGTTTAAATTCATTTATGTTAGTTAAGTGTTCCCTAACTAACTCTCTGTTTATAGATATTGTGAATTCTTCTATTCCTTCAATAGTACAGGTTCTGCAGACAGCATTATATTTTTCTTTATAAATGCCTCCCTCTTTCCATTTGACAAACATTTCTTTCTTCCTTTTTTAAAATGTGTTTGTTTTGTGTTCATCCATCCTGGTTTCCTTAAATGCTTCCTATTCTTCCCTCTTTAAGGATTGTTAACGATTGTGCTTTGAGAATCTCATTTTTGTCCTTAAGGATTTCCAGCCATTGGATCTCTCCTATCCTCTTTCTGAGTCCCTTAAAATCTGTCTATCTGAAATCCAACCTTGAAGTCTGAGACTTCACAGGTCTTCCTCTTCTAGTTATCCAAAATTATATGATAGCATGGTCACTACCTCTTAGAGTCCCATCCACCCAACAAGCAAAATCCTGGCATAAAAATCATCATTGTGGACCCCAAGTCTTCTCATGTAAACAGAGGATGTGCAGTTGACAATATGCAAAATACATGGGCACAGAAAGATCACATTAACAATTCTTCAGTCCCTATATAGCTTGTAATGGCTCCAGATCCAAGGGAATCCCACTGATCAACACAATGAGCAAGGATTACCTATCTCTTAAAGTAACCTCATATCAGTAGGACATGACATCAAGTTATGATTGGCGAGGGGCTGAGCTCTGAGAATAAAGGGAACACAAGGAGAATAACTTCTCTTTTACTGATGTATTCTTTTTTTCTAATTAGTTGAAGTCCTTCAAGTGTTTTTTTTTAGTTTAGCAAACTCTATGCGGGCTTTCCTACATCTTGCACTGAGGAAAGGTTTCCATTGGGCAACTCTGCCATAAAGGCCCGACTGGTGGAAAGCTGCAGTGATAGTTGACTTTGTGGACTTTCTCCCATCTCCCTACTGCATCTGTGGAGCTCAGCCACAGTGATCTTGGGGTTCTTCTTTACCTCTCTCACCAAGGACCTTCTCCCACGATTGCTCGGATTGGCTGGACAGCCAGGTCTAGGAAGACTTCTGGTGGTCCCAAACTTCTTAATTTAAGGATTATGGAGGCCACTGTGCTCTTAGGAACATTGAGTACTGCAGAAATTCTTTTGTAACCTTGGCCAGTTGTGTGCCTTGCCACAGTTCTGTCTCTGAGCTCCTTGGCCAGTTCCTTTGACCTCATGATTCTCATTTGGCCTGACATGCACTGTGAGCTGTGAGGTCTTATATAGACAGATGTGCGCCTTTACAAATCAAGTCCTATCAGTTTAATTAAACACAGCTGGACTCCAATGAAGGAGCAGAACCATCTCAAGGAGGATCACAAGGAAATGGACAGCATGTGACTTAAATATGAGTGTCTGAGCAAAGGGTCTGAATACTTATGACCTTGTGATATTTCAGTTTTTCTTTTTTAATAAATTTGCAAAAATTTCTACATTTCTGTTTTTTTTTTCATTCTAGATGGAGTGCGGAGAATACATTAATGAGAAAAAAATGAGCTTTTTGGAATTTACCAAATGGCTGCAATGAAACGAAGAGTGAAAAATTTAAAGGGGTCTGAATACTTTCCGTACCCACTGTAGATAGTTAGATAATAGATAGATAGATAGATGATGGATAATATATAGATGATAGATAGATGATAGATAGATAATATATAGATAATAAATAAATAGTTTTGTGACGCAGCAGCGATGTCCCCAGCGATATCGCTGTGTGTGACATTCAGCGACGATCAGCCCCCCTGCTGGGTATCGCTGATCGTCGCTGAATGTCCTGGACATTTTTTTGATCGCTGGTCTCCCGCTGGCAGGCACGCATCGCTGCGTGTGACAGGCGGGAGACCAGTGATCTGCTGGTAAACCAAGGTACACAGCGGGTTTTCAGGCGCGGGGCTGTGCCTGGAAACCCGCTGTGTACCTTGGATACCAGCTCCCTGCATCAGGGCGCTGGTATCCAAGGTACACTGCGGGTAACTAAGCGATGTTACCCGCAGTGTCGCTGTCCTGATCGCTGCCTGAGCTGCCTGTTTGGCAGCTCAGCAGCGATCATGTAGCGATACACCAGCGATCCTGATCGTTGTCGGGATCGCTGGTGTATCGCTATGTGAGACCCAGGCTTTAGATGATAGATAGATAATAGATAGATATATAGATGATAGATAGATAGATAACAGACAGATGATGGATAGATAGATATAGATAAATAGATTCTTTTGCTGTAAATTTCTTTTGACGTACCGTATGTCAGAACCATATGTCCATTCGTTACGAGGCTCAATAAATCATACAAGTTTCTTGACATAGTATATGAAATATAATAGAAATCCAAACACTCAACAGACATCCTATCTTCACCTTGTGTTTCTTGCTTTCATCCCAGATTAGGATCTTGGTCATTTTCAGATGGTTTGGAGAAGATGATTTTCTTTCTGCCGCACATGTGCTCTCACATGGTCATCATCCATCTTACTGAGGTAGCTGGTGAAACCTCGAGCTCCTTTCTGTGTCATTATGTCTCATTTGATACCTAGTTACACAGCAGAAGCGGTAATCTGGTGTCATCAGTGGAATTCAGCTATAGATTAATGGCCGTATGATATGTTTATATAGGTGGTATTAGGAGGCAGGGTACCTGCCTCTACCAAGAAAGTGTCTTGTGAATCAATGCATCACGTCTTCTTTTTAATGGCATTTTCTAGACATAAGTATATAAATGTCCCAATTTAAATGAAAATATAAGGACGTGGGGACGACTGAGAGTGAACTTTAGTCTTTTAGTCTTTTACTGTATTTATTATTTGCATTTGGTAGGCCTATATTTATAAATGGCCCACAGTAGTTGGGGGTTCTCTGTAACTATGGGTCCTTCTAACATCTCCGGCTCATCCTTGCAAGAGGCCATTACAAACAATAATGGCACCAATCGTGTATATGTTTAATTCCACCTTGTACATTACCTAGAGAAAAACTACCAATGGTCAAGAATGAATGGAGAACCAGTTTACTATAAGGCTTCATTCACATTTGCATTAAGACATTTCATTCATTTGTTTCATTTTCAGAAATAGAAGGAATTAGTTTTCTAAACAGATCCATTGCATAACTATCATGTCTCACGACTTGGGAATCATATAGTATTGTATTGTAATGTTGCTGTTGTGTTGCTATGCAGTCAGGTTTGCCTTTTAGAAGTTTGTCCTCCCTCTCTTCCCCCCCTAGGGCTGATGTCAGTAACCCCTCCCTTCTTTTTCCTCATTCTCTGTATGTCAGCCATCTTAAGAACCTCATGTCCTGCAGCTCTGGTTCAGAATAGTGTTTTTTACCTACTGCAGATGTTTCAGCTACTGCTACTGTAATTGTGCATAACTACAACAATAAAAAAAAATGAAAATAAACCTTCTGGAACCTTCATACGTGCCTTCTGAAGTCAAAAGTTGTTGTCCAATTTGTCCTGAATACGCTGATACCCCATATGTGGGAGAAAACTACTGTATGGGCACACGTCAGGTCTCGGAAGGGAAGTAGTGACGTTTTGGATTGCAAACGTTGTGGAATGGTCTGTGGGCGTCATGTCGCATTTGGAGAGCCCCTGATGTGCCTAAACAGTGGAAACCCACACAAGTGACCCCATTTTGGAACATATCTAGATGTGTGGGGAGAACTTTGAACCCCAAAGTGCTTCACAGAAGTTTATAACGTAGAGCAATAAAAATAAAAAATATTTTTTTTCCACAAAAATGATATTTTCGCCCCCAATTTTTTCTTTTCCAAAGGGTAACAGAAGAGTTATTGTGCAATTTGTCCTGAGTACGCTGATACCCCATATGTGGGGGTAAACCACTGTTTGGGCGCATGGCAGAGCTCGGAAGGGAAAGAGCGCCGTTTGACTTTTTCAATGCAGAATGGATGGAATTGAGATCAGACACCATTTCACGTTTGGAGAGCCCCTGATGCACCTAAACAGTGGAAACCCTCCAATTCTAACTCCAACCCTAGCCCCAATACACCCCTAACCCTAATCCCAACCCTAACCACAAACCTAACCCTAACACACCTCTAACCCTAATCCAACCTAACCATAACCCTAACCACACAATTAACCCTAACACACCCCTAACCCTAATGGGAAAATGGAAATAAATACATTTTTTAATTTTATTATTTTTCCCCAACTAAGGGGGTGATAAAGGGGGTGGATCGGCCCCGTGAGCACGGCTAATCCACTATGACGTACTATCCCGTCACTGGGACTTAAGGCCCAGGTCACATGGACGGGATAGTACGTCATATGGTAGAAAGGGGTTAATATTACCCATAATCTGTAAAAAAAAATATTTGAAAACAAACTGAAATCATTTTGAGAGGAAAAAAAATTAAATATTGTGGTTACATAAGTGTAAAACACCCTTATTGGGGATGTGGTTGTGTTCAGAATTTGACAATCACTCATGTTACATAGTGGTCAGTACACGGCCGCAATCATTTACAGGGATTTTTAATAACGCCATATAAAGTTTTGCTGTTCTACGAGGATTTCCTGACACTTTCTTAGCTGCATTTTACAGCAAAACTAATGGTCCATAAACAGCTGACAACACAGCATAGGGATATTATTATTGGAAGTTATCAGTTAGGAAATGGGGAAATACATTTCCAATCTGTTAGACATTGGGTTACCAAACATCAGTAAATTTATGGACATTCTGCAAAAAAAGTGCTTTTTCCTGCCGTCCATAGTGTCTGTTAGAAAGAAAGCATCATTCGTAAAAAAAAAAAAAAAATCCGACGTTTCCCAACCAAAGGCTGCAACTGTCTTGTTTTTGTCACTGATGATATTGCTGAAGAAGATGATAATTAATATTATCTCCAGAGGCCCATAACATATATGATACTTCACTATTTCTTTGCTTTCTGGTAAATCACTGGGAGTTGTTATCCTGACAGCTGCACAAGTTCCTTGCATCCATGAATATATGTTGCATACAGGCAGATAGTGTTTTGACTGCGCAGGTCACTGACTTTAAGGGAAAGTGCACATTTACTTTCTAATTTCCTTTGTAAAAAAAATCCCATGAAAAAAAAGTTTAGAAAAGGAAGTGTTATAATTAAAATAAGCACAACATTTCCATAGGAAAACAATACAGATGCATTTACAGTCCTACCGTATATAATCATTAACTCATTCCTGTACTTCACTTGTCACCAAAGCAAAACAAGTTACTGGGAGAAATCAGCACCACTGTTCCATCCTATACGTCTATATATTGACTTTGGTTCATTATTCCCTGTAGAGGAGATGATTCTGGGGCTTCATATATCAATATAATGGGTTATTTATGATTCAACCCTCAGGCTACGACCACATGGTGACCTTGTCCACTCAATATTAGGATCTCTAATGGGCAAGTAAGAGTAACCACGACCCAAGAGGAGACAGAAATCCAAACCTGTAAGATTTTGAACATGACCTTGTTAACTTTTTTGTTTTTGATGTTAGCAGTAGGGAATTACGATCTCAAAGTTTCATAGACAAACTTTTTGTGAAGTCCTAATCCTAGAAATAGTCCCTACTAGAAAGTGATTGTCTCCATAATCACCTCCAAATGAAGTTATCCTCTTCTGGACTCTAGGACCCTACATGGATCCTAAAATCATCTCTACCCTGATGGAATACCCATGGAACCTATATCTTGTCCCATTAGTACTCTAGATTGCCAGTCCAACTTTACGGTGAAACGCAGTCTTTTGGGGTGTGTTGTGGATGAAATTGCATTTTTTTATTTTTATTACTGTTTTATTTCCATTGAATTTCCATTATTTTTTTGGTCTTATAGTTCCAACCATAGTACAAAATGCTCAGGGATCTGTTATTCTCCCCTATGTTTCTGATCTTATACACAAGGAACTATTGGGGCCCTAGAGATTTTACAAAGAAGCAATGAGGTAAATCAGACATGGAAAAAAATATGGAAAACATGTGGTTTGTATTCAGACACTGAACTTGTGGTACTCCAGAGGCTGGTGATACCAGCCGGTTAACAGTTAAAGGGAATCTGTCAGTAGGATCAGACCTTCTAGGCAGGTCCTGCTGGTAATAGGAAGCTGAATAAAATGATACCTTGATATCTGTGATCTGATGTCTGATTCCAGAGAATCCTCGTTTTTCTTATATGTAAATGAGCTGTTCCAGACAATGGGCCAAACAATGATCTGCATGAGAATCTGTCTCCAGAGATTATTTTAAAGCGAACCTGTTACCAAGTTTGACCCATATGAGATAAGACCACCACTGTTATGATTTGGTAGCTGAGGAGAGCAGGCAAAAAAGGAAATACACCAGAGAGGTTGGAATCTATGGGATTGCAGTACCCTGACTAACCACCACAACTAAAGGCAGCCGTGGAGCGTACCTTACGTTGGTCCTAGACGCCTCGTCACAGCCTGAGAAGCTAACTACACCTAAAGACAGAAAGAGGAAAACTATCTGCCCCGGAGCAGATCCCCAAAGAACATAGAAAGCCCCCAAACATGTAATGGCGGTTAGACAAGAGGAAAATACAGACACAGACAGAAAATAGTATGAGCAAACGTTGGGGCCCAAACTTCCTAAATAGAAAAGGATAGGAAGGACACTTACTGCAATCCCAAAAAACCCTGAAAAGTACCAACTCTACTAATTACAAAAACACCTGAGATCACACGACCTCTACCACCTAAATTAGTTCTCTGGTGTAAAAAAACTAAACAGCAGCCACTGAAAAAAATGGAAAAGGCAAAAGAACAAACAACAGTGGCTGAACTAAACTGAGAGGAGCACAAGCCCCCGGAGGGGACCCGGCAGACCCCCACAGAAGTGCAGGACAAAATGCAAAAAGCAAGCACAAAAAACTAAAAGAAGAAAATGTCTTATCTGTTAGCAGAAGATGCAGGCACGAAACAGCAAGCTACAAAGTGAACAGGAATCAAAGATGAGACCAGAACAATTGATCACCGCAACCCTGATGGGAGGGAACCTCCTTTATATAAGACCAGTCAGTAACACCTGATCGCCAATCTTCACAATCTTCATTGGATGGTTCAGTACTGTTTGTAACCACCAGAGGGAGCTTCTGCTCAGAATTCATTTCTAGCAAATTCACAACACACCACCTTTCAGGCCTGATATACAGCATAGAATGTTGTGTATAAGCCCCAAACTCGACCTGCGAAACAAGAAAACAAGAAAACCACCTTTTATTATACTCACCTGCGGCGTGGTCCAATCTGAGGGGCGTCGCTGGTCTTGGTCTGGCGCCTTCCTTCTCCTCACGATGCCATCCTTCTTCTTGCTTTGTGTGGATAACGTGTCCTACATCATCCACACAATCACCCCAGCATTGCACTTAATTCTCTGCCCTGATGAGGACAGAGCAAAGCACTGCAGTGCGCAGGTGCGGTAAAAGGTCAAAACACCCCGGCGCATGGTCACTGTAGTAACTTACTCTGCCCTAGTCAGGGCAGAGAAGTACGCCTGCGCAGAAGCACGATGCCAGGGAGACTGTGTGGATGACGAGTGATGCGTCATCCACCTGAAGCATGAAGGAGAACGGCATCGCAAGAAGATGGGAGGCTTCGGACCAAGATCAGCAACACCTCTAGGACTGAACCGCCCCGCAGGTGAGTATAATAAAGGGTTGTTTTCTTGCCTTTTTCTTGTGCTCCAGGTCGGGTTGGAGGCTTATATAGCGCATTATAGAACGCTGTATATCAGGCCTGAAAGGTGGTGGCCGTATCTCATAGCAGTCAAACCTGGTGACAGGTTCCCTTTAAATTGAAGGGGAAGTTGCTGGATTCATATACAGAATATCATTCAGGATCTCATAGCATTTTTGGCCATACTGGCTTCTTTCTAAGAGTGCAATGTGCTCTTGTTGTGCCATTTCTAATGTTAACAAAAAGTGAGCAAAAAAAAAACCCAGTAAAATCACCTTTCACAGAATGTAGCTTACTTTAATTGTGGATTTTTCCAACTATAGTCCCCAATTGCAATGGGGACCACAAAGACCAAATTCAATATTAATGCAAAATCAGTCACCCCACTCCAACGTCACTACTGCTTCTTTTTTGAGTAGCACAAAGATGCATCGAGCGTCTGGTAACAGTTTTTTATGCAGAACATAGAGGTCGAGAGAGAGGTCGGTTGTCATTGGCTGCTGTGCTCTGCATAGGCAGAATCAACATGACAAAGCTTTCAGTTTGATGAAGTGAGCTTTGTCATGTTTGTCTCTGTCCTTGCAAAGCGAAGCTGCCAATGACAATCTCTTCTTGACTTCTGCCTTCTGCATAGGCATCAAGTGTGATGACAAAGGCCCCAGTGTAGCAGGCAGCTGCTGCACCATTCTCCCGTTGCTTCCCTGTTTAAAAAAACCCACAACTTTATAATAAACGTTATTAAAACTTTTCTTTTAATCCTAACCAGGTTTACAGTTAAGGTTAGGACAAGAGTTATGTATAGATTTAGGACTAGTATTAAGTATAGTCACATAAAAAACACAAAAAAAAAATGAGTACAAAATTCTAAGAATGCATAACTTTATTTTTCAAAATTTAATGTCTACTGCTACACAGGTTAGGGGGCGCAAAATACTTGCCTTGTCTCGGGATCTGGCAACCTACGCTATGCCACTGCCCAATTGTAAAAAAAAAACTGCAGTTGCCTCTGGGATATTTTTTACAGAAATGTTGATGATTTCGCGAGTGGTATATGCCAAAATGGGAGGCATCCTCATCAGAAGATATAAGGGGGCACATGACATTGATTGACTATGAATCGGTATTCTACATAGGCATCTAGAACCAGCAGACGTACAAGGACAGTGAGTCTGGCACTAGACAAGAAATTTTCAAAGACAGCTATTAGGAGCAATTAATTAGATTTATTTAAAGGAAAATTCAGTTATTGTCTATTCTTTCTCTTACGGTTCAGTTTTTTCCTTTTGTCCCAGGTGAGTATTCCATCCATCATGCGGCTATTAACGTAACCAAATCAGCCTCTTGGGAGGGAAGTGATTCCGTTCTACTTCACCATTGTCACTCCATCGAGCTAAACGCATCCTGCTCCTATCTGCTGCTCTTTGTCACTTAACCCACTCTTAACTCTATTGCTTATTAGCAAGAAAATGAGAAAAAGCAGCTTTATCCTTTGCCAAACAATTAATCACGGAATCGTTTGGAATGAACAATTTTTGCAACTGTCAGGTTGAGTTTAATCAATGTAAGCGTCCTGGCACCGAGGCTGGAAAAAACTGCACAATGACATATGGTGATGGATAGGAGTGTATATAAAGAGCATGCGAGTAATTGAAAGAAAAGATTTTTAATACTAAGACTTTAGTTTCTGAAAATAAATAGCTACATAATTAACTTCTTAGTGACCGAGGCAATTTTCACCTTAATGACCAAGCCAATTTTTACAATTCTAACCACTGTCACATTATGAGGTTATAGCTCTGGAAGCTTCAACAGATTCAGAAACTGTTTTTTTGTGGCATATTGTACTTCATGATCGTGGTAAAAATTTCTTCACTATGACTTGCGTTTATTTATGAAAAAAAAATGTCAATTTGGCAAAAATGTTGAAAATTTTGCAATTTTCAAACTTTTAGTTATTTCACACAAAATAGAGAATAAATAACAATCCCACGTGTCTAATTTACATCAGCACAAGTTTTTTCTTAGGATGTTATACAGGTTAAAAGTCGACCAGCGATTTCTCATTTTTCCAACAAAATTTTCAAAACCATTTTTTTATAGGGACTAGATCACATTTGATGTAATGTTGAGGGGCCTATATGACAGAAAGTACCCAAAAGTGACACCAATATAAAATCTTCACCCCTGTAGGTGCTCAAAACCACATTCAATTAGTTTATTAACCCTTAAATTGTGGAAGGAAAAAAATATACATTTAACATTTTTCACAAAAAATTTACTTTGGACCCAAACTTTTTTTTATTCTACGAGAAAATGGACCACAAAATTTGTTGTGCAATTTCTCCTGAGTACACAGATAACCCATATGTGGGGGAAATCTACTGTTTCAGCGCACTACAGGGCTTGGAACGAAAGGAGCGCCATTTGACTTTTTGAATGCAAAGTTGGCTGAAATTGAAGGCAGATGCCGTGTTGTGTTTGGAGAGCCCCTGATGTGCCTAAACAGTGGAAACATCCCACAAGTGACCTCATTTTGGAAACCACACCCCTCAATGATTTTAACCAGGGGTATAGTGCGCAGTGTGTCAAGAGTGGGAGAAGAGGGTTGCATTGACAATCCAACACAATGGGCAGCAGTTTGAACACATTTTATAAGTAGTCATAAACTCGTAAATAACTCATGAAAGAATAAAGTTACGTTAAAACCAGGCACACCATTGTTTTTCTTGTGAAATTCTCAATAAGTTTGATGTGTCACTTGACCCTCTTCCCATTGGAAAAAATAAAGTTGGATCCAAAATGGCCAACTTCAAAATGGCCACCATGTTCACCACCCATCTTAAAAGTTTTCCCCCTCTCATATACTAATGTGCCCACAACAAGAAGTTGATATCACCAACCATTCCCATTTTATTTAGGTGTATCCATATAAATGGCCCACCCTGTATTATAAGACCAGCAGACACTACCAGAGTGGTGGTGCTAGAGTTAAAGTGGACATTACAGGTAAGTAATGGTTAATTTTTATTCTATGCCATTTCCTTCCCTTTAACAACTTTCTCTGAAATCCTGCCCATATACAAATAAAAGTCTGATTTCAGCAGGATTGGCTAACTGTCTTATGTGTATGGAAACCTTCAACCATCAGGGGGAAAATGGGATCAAGCATGTTGAATTTCAAAGATATCTGGCAGTGCCTTAATCCATTCTCACTATTAAAATAAACATGCAAGCTCAGAAACATCTGATCAATACTTTCCCAATGGGGAAAATGTTGAAGAATTCCGACCAAAAGTCTTAAGCTTGAAACCATCTTGATAACTTCAACTATAAATCATTCAGTTAAAGGGAATCTGTCACCCCATTTTTGTGATATCAGATAAAGATATCACTGAATTGTGCGTCCCATAAGTAATCTATAGGTACCTATCATATCTCCTGACACCCCAGTTTTGATCTCAAAATACCTTTCTAAAGTTTGTTTCTCAGTATGCAAATACATGCGGTTCGGTCCGATGGGCAGTGTTTATTCTCATTTCCCCCCCGCTCCTTGGCTTGGTGCACGTATCTTCGTCTGTGAATATCACAGACGGCGTACTGTTTCCGCACTTGCGCGTTGAAATGTGCCCTCGGGCGTGCGCAGTGTGCTTTGCCCAACAGTGGGCAAAGTAGAAAATCAGTTCTGCGCATGCGACAGTCTTTTTCCTCACTTTCCTTGCCTCTTGACTTCCGGGCAAGGAAAGTGAAGCAAATAATGCGCAGTAATGATTTTATGCTTTGCTCACTGTTGGGAAAAGAACACTGCGCACGCGCGAGGGTGTTTTTCAAAGCGCAAGTGCAGAAACCCGACGTGAACGCAAGAAAAGAAGTGCGTAGGGCAAGACAGGAGGCGGTGGGGAAATGAGAATAAACGCCGCTATCGGCCCGACAGCATGTATTTGCATAATAAGAAACAAATTTTACAAAGGTATTTTGACATCAAAACTGGGGTGTCAGGAGATATGATAGGTACCTATAGATTACTTATGGGACGCACAATTCAGTGATATCTTTATCTGATATCCCAAAAATGGGTGATAGATTCCCTTTAAAAAAGCAAAAAAAGACAAAAATTTTCTATGGAACTTCTTGAAATTCGCAGACTTGAGAATGTTATCTTGCAGATATACCTCTTCATCGTCTGTAGATCATTGCCATTTTCTCAACGCTTTTTGAAAGATGAAGATTAAATGACTCGTGCTCTCATTATTGGGATCACGCACCTGAAAGCTGGCAAAGAACTCTGATCCTTTTGAGTGTAACCTAATACATGGGAAAAACAGTAGCACTGTTTAGTAGCCGAGATCCTTCTAATGTGTTTAGTCATTAGTAATAAACTAGGGACAATACTTTTGTTCTTTGTAATTAAAGAGAATGGTTACTTACTTTTTCCACATCGCAGAACAGAGAGGGAGAGAAGGGACTTTTGTTTCCCAAAGAAATGGAATGAACAGGAAATGGAAGTTTAAGGAGCAGTCAGGCATTCAGCATATGAACCCGAGAACATCTTTATTTTTTTCCAAGCTTCTTTAGGAATCCGAGTGACTCTTTATACATTCCATCCAATATCAGGTTAACAAAGCTGAACATACGTAGAAGCAAACATAATTAGTAGAGAAGCACTGCGCTTTATTATTTCTCCACTACGGCGCTGATTCAATTTTGGTTTCTTAATCCCAATGTTTATCTTGAGAGATGAGTTGAGAAAAATGTATAAGGTTGTTGTGCGGTCACAGCATTCTTAAGCCTAACGAACTTAAGAGGAAGTCGAGCTTACATTAACTTATTTCACCATGGAGGAACTGATGTAATATTTACTGTCATTCATTCTATATACAATACTATCCAAACGTTTTAAGCAGGTGTGGAAAAAAATGCTTGCAAAGTAAGTACATTTAAAAGAAAATAGAAATGATAAAAGTTTATGTTTATCAAATAACAGAAGAGAAATCTAAAGCACATCATTATTTGTTCTACTGAACATCATCAGTTCTTCTAGGTACTTGTCACTTGCACATAATTTTTGAAGGAACGTGTCAGGGAGGTTATTCCAAACATCTTGGAAAACTAACCACAGATCTTCTACTGCAACTCCTTTCTTTTTGTGTAATCCCAGACAGAATTGATAATGTCGGTCTCTGTGGAGCCATATCATTACTTTTAGGACTCTGCACTTCCTTATAAAGATGATAATTGACATTGGCTTTATGTTTGGGGTCAACCTGCTGCAGAATAAATTTGGAGCCAATCAGTCGCCTCCCTGACGGTATAGCTTGATGGATAAGCATGTCAGCATTGAAGACACTATTAATCCTGACCAAATCCTCAACTTCATTTGTTGAAATGTAACCCCAAACTTGCAAAGACCCTCCACCGTGCTTCACTGTTGCCTGCAGACACTCATTATTGTTCAATCTTCGGACCTTTGACAACTAAATTGACAATAGACGACCTCAAATGGAGCAAGCTGAAGGTTTTACAATGGCCCTCATAGTCTCCTGTTCTGAACATCATTGAAAATATGTGGCTAGACCTCAAAACAGTAGTGCATGCAAGATGACCCAGGAATCTCATAGAACTGGAAGAATTTTCCAAAGAAGAATGGATAAAAATCTCTCAAACAAGAATTGATTTACTCTTGTCTGGCTGTAAAAAACATTTACAGCCTGTGATACTTTCAAAAGGGAGTGTTACTAGATACTAACCATGAAGGATGGCCAAACTTTTGCATCGGCCCATTTTCTTTTTGTAATTTTTAAAATGTTAAATATATATATATATATATATATACACAATACAGACCAAAAGTTTGGACACACCTCATTCAAAGATTTTTCTATATTTTCATGACTATGAAAATTGTACATTCACACTGAAGGCATCAAAACTATGAATTAACACATGTGGAATTATATACTAAACAAAAAAGTGTGAAACAACTGAAAATATGTCTTATATTCTAGGTTCTTCAAAGTAGCCACCTTTTGCTTTGATGACTGCTTTGCACACTCTTGGCATTCTCTTGATGAGCTTCAAGAGGTAGTCACCGGAAATGGTTTTCACTTCACAGGTGTGCCCTGTCAGGTTTAATAACTGGGATTTCTGGCCTTATAAATGGGGTTGGGACCATCAGTTGTGTTGTGCAGAAGTCTGGTGGATACACAGCTGATAGTCCTACTGAATAGACTGTTAGAATGTGTATTATGGCAAGAAAGAAGCAGCTAAGTAAAGAAAAACGAGAGGCCATCATTACTTTAAGAAATGAAGGTCAGTCAGTTCGAAAAATTGGGAAAACTTTGCAAGTTTCCCCAAGTGCAGTTGCAAAAACCATCAAGCACTACAAAGAAACTGGCTCACATGAGGACCGCCCCAGGAAAGGAAGACCAAGAGTCACCTCTCCTGAGGATAAGTTTATCTGAGTCACCAGCCTCAGAAATCGCAGGTTTACAGCAGCTCAGATTAGAGACCAGGTCAATGCCACACAGAGTTCTAGCAGCAGACACATCTCTACAACAACTGTTAAGAGGAGACTTTATGCAGCAGGCCTTCATGGTAAAATAGCTGCTAGGAAACCACTGCTAAGGACAAGCAACAAGCAGATGAGACTTGTTTGGGCTAAAGAACACAAGGAATGGACATTAGACCAGTGGAAATCTGTGCTTTGGTCTGATGAGTCCAAATTTGAGATCTTTGGTTCCAACCACTGTATCTTTGTGGTGAACGGATGGACTCTATATGCCTGGTTCCCACCGTGAAGCATGGAGGAGGAGGTGTGATGGTGTGGGGGTGCTTTGCTGGTGACACTGTTGGGGATTTATTCAAAATTGAAGGCATACTGAAGCAGCATGGCTACCACAGCATCTTGCAGCAGCATGCTGTTCCATCCGGTTTGCGTTTAGTTGGACCATCATTTATTTTTCACCAGGACAAAGACCCCAAACACACCTCCAGGCTGTGTAAGGGCTATTTGACCAAAAAGAAGAGTGATGGGGTGCTACGCCAGATGACCTGGCCTCCACAGTCACCAGACCTGAACCCAATCGAGATGGTTTGGGGTGAGCTGGACCGCAGAGTGAAGGCTAAAGGGCCAACAAGTGCTAAGCATCTCTGGAAACTCCTTCAAGATTGTTGGAAGATCATTTCCGGTGACTACCTTTTGAAGCTCATCAAGAGAATGCCAAGAGTGTGCAAAGCAGTCATCAAAGCAAAAGGTGGCTACTTTGAAGAACCTAGAATATAAGACATATTTTCAGTTGTTTCACACTTTTTTGTTAAGTGTAATGTATAATTCCACATGTGTTAATTCATAGTTTTGATGCCTTCAGTGTGATTGTACAATTTTTATAGTCATGAAAATACAGAAAAATCTTTTAATGAGAAGGTGTGTCCAAACTTTTAGTCTGTACTGTATATATATATATATATATATATATATATATATTAGGCCTTAAAATGCCAAGGAAATGTGTCATCTTTAACTTTAGGCCTTTTAGAGATCATTTCATCTTCAACTTGCTTAACTGTTCACAATAACAGTAATTTTTATCAGGTGTGCCTACACTTTTACATGCCACTGTAAGTGTTTTAAAGAGGCTTTTTACATTATTTTGGAGGTTGTATTTTTGAAGATGATCACAGGGCACCACAACTTGCTGTGCAGCTGAAAACCTTTTGGTTGCCTATGCAGCTGGTTTAATGTTACGACAAATTCCTGTATAGAGATAGAACGTTGCCCTTCATCATGAACACTGTAATCTGAAAAGAACAGGGGACTAAGGGAATATAGTGTGTAGTAGGATCAGAATCAACATATGATTTGTTTGTAGTCTGAAAATATGGATACTCATAGGTCTGCATGGGTGCTGTATACAGAAAACGGCAAGATTTGCAAATGAAGACAATTTGAAAAGTTCATTTTATTTTTAATTTTAGATACATTGTAGAAATCCTTATAAAGTGTGCGTACCCTTTCTGTGTTATATTAATGAAAAATGTGGCCGAGTTATCAGCTGTTGGTAAGGACAACAGGATGAGCATGAGAAACAGCTCTGAGGGTCTGAGAAATGAACTATGACTGCTCTGCGGTGAACCTCAATTCATTTGATATTAGTAGAAAAAACATTGGTTATTTGCGGAAATACTGCACACAGGGTGAGTCGGAGGCTATGAAGGGAAGCTCAGGCTGCCTCCCACCCTTATTAGTAAGATGAATTATGTGTGTTTTGGCTGATTTACAACTGATGTAGTAGAGCTGAATTGGTTAGTGTTACTGTATTTTCATGTGCTTTTATATCTGTATGCAATTTCTGTTTCTTTTTTTAATAAGACGACACATTCAATTACTGCATTATATTAATTGGGTTATGTTAGGCTGGTTTTAGATTTACCGTGTTTTTGCGGCCCGTTTTTGCTGCCCCAATGCATTTCTATGGGGCCGCAAAAACGGGCCGCAAAAATTCTACTGAGGGCTATGTGGCGTATGGCCGTGAGGGCCGTATATACGGCCATGAAAAAATGTCGAGCTTGCTCGATATATTTCTTACGGCTTACGGACACGGCCCCCATAGAAAATTAATGACTTCCGCAAAACCGGAAGTTACAATGTTCCGTAACTTCCGGTTTTGCGGAACGCCGTTTTTTTCTTTCCAATACTTTTCTATAGTATAGGAAACGGCGATCGGCAAGTTTTTTGGGGTTCGTTATTGCGGCAGACCTTGAAAATTGCGGCTATACGGCCCGCAAAAAAGGCCCGCAATAACGGGCTGCAAAAATCACGGTAAGTGTAAAGCCAGCCTTATACTTGTTTTATTTAAAAATTGGGCACATGGATGTGTGAAAATGAAAGAAAAAACATATCCTCACTTGTCAGACTCTTACCAATCTATGGTATTGCTATCTGTGTCCTTGTCAGTCTTCTCATTTGTTTTCCAGCAGGGAACATCAGGTGAACACTGCAGCCGATAAGGCTCACTGATTGGCTGCAGCTGTCAAGTGACACACATCCTTGAAGAGAGTGCTAGGAAACTGTATGACTGTATGCACCCCTTTAACACTATGAGACATCATAAATATTCTTTAGAAACCCAAAGGACTGTCTTTATGAAGAGCATACCCAGGATTGACCTAGATGAAGCCGTTGTGGCGAAACATATATCAGTAGCAGTAGGTTATTTGGTGCAAGCCAGGATTTCTTTACTATTAGTAGGGTTACGTTATCAGCCGGTAGGATCACAGCAGTAGAGGCATAGTCATTTGAGACATGTTACTTGGAGCTATGTTATCATTAGCCCATATTATTGCATGTAAATAGAGTACATCTGGTATTATTTCCTGCTATGGGTGGGCTGTTTTACATTTCATTCCATCTTGCCTATTATATGGTTTACACATCATTGTATATGGCATAGGACATAGGTGTAGGTTTGATTTTCAGTTGTATAGGCCTATGTGCCTTGTGTTACTGTTATTCCTGCCCATCTTGACGTTTTCTTCTCTTTAGGGGGGTGGTTTTTAATGTTATTAATTAATTAATACTGATTATATATATATATTATTGGGTATTACAAAACATGTTTTGTTTGTAGCGGTTTATAATATAGACTTTATAATTAAGCCCCCCCACCCAATTAATCCCAGAATACCCTCAAAACTTCCAGGACCACGCACATCCAGAGCAAATTTGCATAACCACTCATTTTTAGGGCTCTCTTATATTACAAACCCCCTTAAAAACTGGATAATTTGAGGTATATCAGTAAAACAGACCTTCGATAATACT
>JARQOD010000005.1:523889801-523994490 GCA_033576555.1 Oophaga sylvatica
TTACTTCTACCCTACGCTTAGTGCCCAGGAACGTGGACGTCCTCACACTTGCAAGGTCCACCCCCAACTGATCTCCACTATGAGGAAAAATTCCTGACAGATCACCGCTTGGAGGCAATCCTTCCCTCGCAACAAGTCCCTAACTATAGTCCCTAACCGAATGGATGTGCTGAATGCCCATCTAGTGACTAAACCCCCTAACTGCCTGACATCATTTTATAACGTTCTAACTGGGTCTCTAACGTGCCCCCATTAGTGACCTCTCACAACTAAAATTAACCCATGACTATATAAACTACCTATCAAGTGCCCTACTATCATAGTGACCCCATGGTACACTATCTACCTAACACTAAACCCCACATACATATATATCAAATAAACATAGTATTGTACAAAGCACACATATATACACAATTAAAGGGGATGAAACCTTAAAGGGTTAATACCCTTTCACCTCCTTACACAAGCAACCGGGATAACCGCAGCCTTGAAAGGATTGTTTAGAAAAGGTAATTCAAAATTTTGGGGGAGATTCAGAAGGAGTGGACTGCTGCTGGAGTCATTGCTTCAAGAGCCACCACACACAGACGTATCCAGGACATGGGCTACAAGTGTCACATTCCTTATGTCAAGCCGCTCCTGACCAATAGAAAACGCCAGAAGCGTCTTACCTGGGCCAAGGAGAAAAAGAACTGGACTGTTGTCAGTGCTCCAAGGTGTTGTTTTCAGATGAAAGTAAATTTTGCATTTCTTTTGGAAATCAAGGTCCCAGAGTCTGGAAGAAGAGTGGAGAGGCCACAATCCAAGCTGCTGGAGGTCTAGTGTGAAGTTTCCACAATCAGTGATGGTTTGGGGAGCCATGTCATCTGCTGGTGTAGATCCACTGTGTTTTACCAAGACTAAAGTCAGCGCAGCCGTCTACCAGGATATTTTAGAGCACTTCATGCTTCCCTCTGCCGACAAGCTTTTTGGAGATGGAAATTTCATTCTCCAGCAGGACTTGGCACCTGTCCACACTGTCAAAAGTACCAACACCTGGTGTACAAACAACAGTATCATTGTGCTTGATTGGCAGCAAACTCGCCTGACCTTAACCCCATAGAGAATCTATGGAGTATTGTCAAGAGGAAGATGAGAGACACCAGACCCAACAATGCAGACAAGCTGAAGGCTGCTATTAAAGCAACCTGGGCTTCCATAACCCCTCAGCAGTGCCACAGGCTGATCGCCTCCATGCCACGCCGAATTGATGCAGTAATTGATGCCAAAGAAGCCCCGACCAAGTATTGAGTGCATTTACTGATCATACATTTCAGTAGGACAACATTTCGGATTTTAAAATAATTTTTCAAGCTGGTGTTAAAAAGAAGTCTAATTTACTGAGATAATGACTTTTGGGTTCTCATTGGCTGTAAGCCATAATCATCAACATTAACAGAAATAAACACATGAAATAGATCACTCTGTGTGTAATGACTCTATATATACAGGAGTTTCACTTTTTGTATTGAAGAACTGAAATAAATTCACTTTTTGATGATATTCTAATTTTGTGAGAAGCACCTGATCTATCTATTATCTATCATCTATCTATCTATCTATCTATCTATCTATCTATCTATCTAGAAAATCAAAAAAGATAGAGGCAGCACACCATATGGAATTAGAAAAAAAATGCTTGAGAAAGGTCTATACTTGAGACCGAAACGTCACCACATGGGCTATTAAAAAGCAGTTTTCTTCTAATTCCATATGGTGTGCTGCCTCTATCTTTTTTGATTTTCTATTTACAAGGACTGGTATGTACCTGTGAGGCTTTGCACCCTACTTTTTCCTGTGCTGTTGTTCTCTATTTTTTATCTATCTATCTATCTATCTATCTATCTATCTATCTATCATCTATCTATCTATCTATCTATGTATTATCTATCTATGTATTTGTGTAGCCCAGCTGCGCTTGGAGTCACATTTCCCAGGAGGATGCACCAAAGGTAACACCCACAAGTGACCTGATATTCATTCACAGCTTCACCAATCCCGAGAGCCACCAGAGGGAGCCTTTTTGAGAGTATGTATATAGGATGGTGAAGCGACGGAGAGCTCAGTCTAGATTAGCTCAGACGCAGATTAGATCAGATCTCGGATGAGATTAGTTCACAACGAGTTCAGTGTAGTTGGTGATTCTACACAGAAGTGAGAAATTGTTAGTTCTCTAGGAGTGTTGGAGAGTTAGCTCTAGAAGTGTGCACAGATCAGTGAGTCTGCAAAGCCAGGTGCAGGTCAGATGGAAATCCTGATAGCTGCTTCAGGCAGGGCATTAAAAAGAAAGAAGGAAAGAGAACAGCAGTTATTGAAAGAACCTGGAGACTGCAGCTTGAGCTTAGTTCAATGTGTGGAGGCTAGTACAAGTGGAGAAAGATAGCCACTTCAGCCTGGTCAGAACTGAGTCAACTGAGTGCAGTTCAGGGAGCAAGCACGCCGACGCTTTGAGAGCGATGAAGAGAGAGAAGAATCAGCCATCTACTGCTAGTGTGCTTATGTTAAGGGTCGGAGTAGGACGAAAGGCGAGTGGAAGAGAAGAAGAGAGTATAGAGGTTGAAACAGCATTGATAGCTTACCTCTACTCTGAATAACCGGACACCGGGTCCGAGCTTGCTAGAGTCTACACGACTAGTGAGAGATACCGGAGAACCTGTGGGACTTCAAGTCGCAGGGGGCCCACAAGCGTTGATACGTAACCGGGGTCAGGAAGACGGGGTCTAGCAGGACGCTGCATACAGAGACAATGTTCTATCCAAGAGAAGGCCTCACCACAAAGTCAGCCGGGCGTATACATGAAGACAGTGTTAGACTTCGTTTCATACAGGTCAGAAACTCACACTACAGGAGTAATGAGGTCCTACACCTACTCAGTGGGAATAACTGGATGTGCATCCTCCACCCTGCCAGCATCCCAGGACGTGCCTGCAACTACATCAGTAAAGGTACAGAAAGAGACTTTCGTGTGTGTGTCTGCATTATTGCTCCTGCGGCTGAAAGCCCCTTCTCCGTCTTGCACCCCACATTCCGCTTACCTGAGGGACCCAGTCTTGCCTGCCTTGCTGCCCAGTAACAACCCCTCAGCGGATCTACACAGCAGCGCTGGTCACCCTGACCAGGTACCACAGGTGGCGTCACGAACATATTACAAACCTTTAATCCCCTGTAAATATCCCCCATTGAAGTGAACGGGCTCTGTGCCGAGTACCCCACAGGCCCTGGCGGGCGACTCATATTATCTATCTATCTATCTATTATCTATCTATGCATCTATCTATCTATTATCTATGTATCTATCTATCTATTATCTATTATCTCTCTATTATCTATCTACCTACACTACCGGTCAAAAGTTTAGGGTCACTTAGAAATTTCCTTATTTTTGAAAGAAAAGCATTTTTTTTCCAATGAAGCTAACATTAAATGATTCAGAAATACACTCTATACAGTGTTAATGTGGTAAATGACTATTCTAGCGGCAAACGTCTAGTTTGTAATGCAATATCTTCATAGGTGTATAGAGGCCCATTTCCAACAACCATCACTCCAGTGTACTTATGGTATTTTGTGTTCGCTAACTGTGTAAGAAGGCTAATTGATGGTTAAAATACCCTTTAAAACCCTTGTGCAAGTATGTTAACACAGCTGAAAACCTTTGGTTGATTAGAGACGCTATAAACCTGACCTTCCTTTGAGCTTGTTGAGAATCTGGAGCATTACATTTGTTGGTTCCATTAAACTCTCAAAATGGCCAAAAAAAAAGAACTTTCTTGTGAAACTCGACAGTCTATTCTTGTTCTTAGAAATGAAGGCTATTCCATGCGAAAAATTACCAAGAAACTGAAGAATTCATACAATGGTGTGTAGTACTCCCTTTAGAGGAGTGCACAAACAAGCTCTAACCAGAGAAGAAAGACAAGTGGGAGGCCCCGCTGCACAACTGAGCAACAAGACAAGTACATTAGAGTCTTTAGTTGAAAAATTGACGCCTCACAGGTAGTGTTGAGCGATACTGCTCGATATCTAAAAATATCGGATCGGAATGGTATCGCCGATATCACTAACTATCGGCGATATCCGATTCCGATACCGGAAGTCCCATGTAAGTCTATGGGAACAAAATATCGCAACTAAAAAAACACTTTCTTTCCTTGTAAACACAAAATATACACACTTAGAATACATATATATATATACATGTCATTGTGACATATATATACATATATTTATAGTTTATTCACTTCTACATAGTAAAATAGCCTCTGATTCAATTGCCGGGTAAAGCCGGCATTTGTGAAAAGACAGAAGCACCCGAGGGTCCAGTCGCCACAGAGATGTTGCATGGCACCCAGCGAACAGGATTCAGAAGCTCGCTATAAGCGAGTCCTGTGTGCCTTAATTGAACTGTTTTTTTGCTTGAGAATTGCAAAAATCATCATAGACTGTATTTGCCATTTTTCCGTCATATCTGCGCCACGAGGCACAGGTGAAGAATAAGGGCGTGCTCTCGTGGGCGTACACTCACTCCGTGGCGCGAAAACGATGTCCGCACACTCTAAATGTTACTGCAATGTAAGATCGTGCCCCACAGCTCTGGAGTTCCGCCTCCTCATCCTCCTCAGTGGGCGTAAACGAACGCGAAGGTCCTGCCTCCCTACAAAAGTTGTCGCCTCTCCTGATGCTAATGACACATGTGACTTTGCTGAGATGGCGAATGGACGTGAGCAGAAGTGGGAAGGGATGGAGGAGTCAGAGCTCTCCCCCCACGGAAGCGACCCGATCGCCACGGAGCCACCGTTTGGCACCCGGCCTGGAAACCCTCCTACGCTAGAAGAAGCGGAGGATACCCTGAGAGACCTGGCCCGGCACCGGGAGGAGGTCGCCAGGATGGAAGCGAGCTGGCGGGCCCTAAAACTACAATTGGAGCGGCGCCAATCCCTCTTACCCCCTGAAGTGTCTGTACCGGAAGGTGAGGCACCCGTTTCAGTAGAGGAGGCCGTGCGGACATCCCAGCCCTTGCAATCTGAACCGGTTGCCAGTATCTCAGTGGAGGCACCCGTTCCAGTACAGGAGGCCGTGCGGGCATCCCAGCCCTTGCAATCTGAACCGGTTGCCAGTATCTCAGTGGAGGCACCCGTTCCAGTACAGGAGGCCGTGCGGGCATCCCAGCCCTTGCAATCTGAACCGGTTGCCAGTATCACAGTGGAGGCACCCGTTCCTGCAGAAAACGCCGCACCAGCACCCCAGATCCCGCTGTCTGCCCCATCGCTGAGGCAGAAGAAGCGACACCCGTCCTCATGGAGGAGGCCGCGCAGGCACCAGAGCTCTACTGCCTGTACCGGAGCCCCGACCGTCATCTGTTCCAGAGCCGGCTGCTTCCGCCGCAGGTGAGCGCCGCCAGGACTGGCGGGCGCCAGGAGAGCTGCCGCAAACCGTACATCGTAAGCTGGCGTTTGATGGTGGAGACATGGAGCTGCTGGTGGAGGAGAATTACAACCAGCGTCAGGAGGAAGAGTGGAGACGTCGGGAGCGGGAAGCAGAGCGACAAAGGGAGCAGCGAGAATCCCAAAAGCTTCGGCAACGTCACCTGGAGAAGGACCTAGCAGAGAAGGCACGTATGAGAAAGGATAAAAGTACGGTGAGGGAGCCGCGGCGTAAGGGTGCAGTACGGAACTTTAAGTTAAAAGGTGGTTGGGGCTTCATCCAGGAGCCTGGACTTTATTTAGAAGTTTTTGTAACCCGGCGGGACGTGGAGGCTCACCTCCCAGAAGGACACCCGGGGAGGACCTGTTGCCAGGAGACTTGGTGACTTACACCCGACACTGGGGTTACAATGGATGGTACGCCCTAAATGTTACAGGTGCGACCCCTACTCCCCAGAGTATCAGGAAACTGACAGACCCTACGAGCCTTCAGCCTCCCCCAACCAGGCCTCTGCACAAGTGCCCACCCCACGCCGTAAATCTCCCCAGCCTCCCTCAGTGGTCTCCTCAGCAGCCCCAGCTATGGACATGATAATGATAGCTGGCCCGTACCCGGCGCCTGTTAGGCCCCCTGGGGTTCGTTCAGTCCGGGACATAGGGGTCCAGACCCAGAGGGAAATGAAAGAGGTGGCCACACAGACCCATATAGCGGGTCACGACGTCACTGTACTGGCCACACGACGTCATCAGGTCTGGGTGGACCCTCCTGTCACGGATGTTTGGCAAGCTCCAGAAGAGTACCAGGTGGTACCTGGAAGAGGCCAGACAAAGAAGTCTAAATAACCCGGACAGGGTCTCTGTATGTAAATAGTTAAATTATTGATGTACCCGGACGGGTGAATGTTCATAAAAAGAAGTTTATTGCCTTAATATACCCAGGTTGGGTAATGGTTTGATGTACCCGGACGGGTGAATGTTCAGAAGAACAAGTTTATTGTTGCCTTAATATACCCAGGTTGGGTAATGGTGTTTCACTGTAATGAAAATGTTGAACTTTGAAGCCATGAACTGTACTGGCTCACAAACTTTTCTGTAAATAGTTGGCACTTCGGTGCTCCATCTTGGTTTTACAAAAAACTTTACTGTGCACTATTTTCAACTACCTCAGAAACTAAAAACCCGTTTGGTGTGGCCGAAAGTGAGGTCTGCTCAAGGAAAGTCTTGCAGCCCACCCAAGACCACAGTTGGAGGTTTGGAGCGGGTCCTCCACAAGCACAAGTAAAGGACACTGTGAAGTTACCCGGTGGGGATAGTCCTAAGAAGTCTCCACGAACTTCGGCACTAATGCTATTTGCACTTTTGTTGAATATGTATTTATTAACACACATGTATAACACATATCAAGGGTATGAACAGTAACAAAACATGTCACATAATATAAGCCATTTGCACTTTTGTAATGTTATTATTAAAAATTTTATTATGCAACGTTTAACTTGAAGTGTTTCCTGCTTTCTTACTACGTCGCATAGTTCACTCTGCTACATCACTTTGCACCATTGCTCTATCTCACATCTATCTGCCCTGGAAGGATAGCGTGTTACCTGTAGAAGACTTTATACCTACCTGCACTACACCATCCCTTCCAGAGGACCTGCACAGCAGCGCTGGACACCCTGACCAGGTACTACAGGTGGCGTCACGACAAACTACACGAACATTCTATCATCCCCTGGAAATATCCCACATCCCAGTGATCTCCCAGGTCACGGACCGAGCTGTGCTACTCGTGACATCCCCCATAGAAGTCAAGAAAAAAAGGTAGCACACTGTAGCGCTATAGCTTGCAAACACGAAATATGAAATATATGAAAAATGAATTGCATCATTACCTTAGAAATATGAAAAATTGAGAAGTCTTAGCGCATAAGATGGCCAAATTATGTGAGCCTGATAGCCACGTCAAGGCTCTTCTCGTATATCAGGTCCTAACTAATGCCTATCCTCGCTTAGAAAAGTCTGTCTGCATGGGAACATATGAATCCTCTCTTCAGACTAAAATCTACATCTCTGTGGAGGGGTGATGAACCTGTTGTAATTAAAAAGCCTGTGATCACCAGGTGGAGTACTCAGGTAGAAGGTAAATGAATACATATCAAAAAACTGACCGGCACATCCAAACATAGATTCAGTGTGAACAGGTGCTAAACCTAGAGTCACCAACTCATATATATACAAGAAAAAAAGGTAGCACACTGTAGCGCTATAGCTTGCAAACACGAAATATGAAAAATATGAAAAATGAATTGCATCATTACCTTAGAAATATGAAAAATTGAGAAGTCTTAGCGCATAAGATGGCCAAATTATGTGAGCCTGATAGCCACGTCAAGGCTCTTCTCGTATATCAGGTCCTAACTAATGCCTATCCTCGCTTAGAAAAGTCTGTCTGCATGGGAACATATGAATCCTCTCTTCAGACTAAAATCTACATCTCTGTGGAGGGGTGATGAACCTGTTGTAATTAAAAAGCCTGTGATCACCAGGTGGAGTCTCAGGTAGAAGGTAAATGAATACATATCAAAAACTGACCGGCACATCCAAACATAGATTCAGTGTGAACAGGTGCTAAACCTAGAGTCACCAACTCATATATATACAAGAAAAAAAGGTAGCACACTGTAGCGCTATAGCTTGCAAACACGAAATATGAAAAATATGAAAAATGAATTGCATCATTACCTTAGAAATATGAAAAATTGAGAAGTCTTAGCGCATAAGATGGCCAAATTATGTGAGCCTGATAGCCACGTCAAGGCTCTTCTCGTATATCAGGTCCTAACTAATGCCTATCCTCGCTTAGAAAAGTCTGTCTGCATGGGAACATATGAATCCTCTCTTCAGACTAAAATCTACATCTCTGTGGAGGGGTGATGAACCTGTTGTAATTAAAAAGCCTGTGATCACCAGTTGGAGTGCTCAGGGAGAAGGTAAATGAATACATATCAAAAAACTGACCGGCACATCCAAACATAGATTCAGTGTGAACAGGTGCTAAACCTAGAGTCACCAACTCATATATAACAGAAAAAAAGGTAGCACACTGTAGCGCTATAGCTTGCAAACACGAAATATGAAAAATATGAAAAATGAATTGCATCATTACCTTAGAAATATGAAAAATTGAGAAGTCTTAGCGCATAAGATGGCCAAATTATGTGAGCCTGATAGCCACGTCAAGGCTCTTCTCGTATATCAGGTCCTAACTAATGCCTATCCTCGCTTAGAAAAGTCTGTCTGCATGGGAACATATGAATCCTCTCTTCAGACTAAAATCTACATCTCTGTGGAGTGGTGATGAACTGTTGTAATTAAAAAGCCTGTGATCACCAGTGGAGTGCTCAGGTAGAAGGTAAATGAATACATATCAAAAAACTGACCGGCACATCCAAACATAGATTCAGTGTGAACAGGTGCTAAACCTAGAGTCACCAACTCATATATATATACAAGAAAAAAAGGTAGCACACTGTAGCGCTATAGCTTGCAAACACGAAATATGAAAAATATGAAAAATGAATTGCATCATTACCTTAGAAATATGAAAAATTGAGAAGTCTTAGCGCATAAGATGGCCAAATTATGTGAGCCTGATAGCCACGTCAAGGCTCTTCTCGTATATCAGGTCCTAACTAATGCCTATCCTCGCTTAGAAAAGTCTGTCTGCATGGGAACATATGAATCCTCTCTTCAGACTAAAATCTACATCTCTGTGGAGGGTGATGAACCTGTTGTAATTAAAAAGCCTGTGATCACCAGGTGGAGTGCTCAGGTAGAAGGTAAATGAATACATATCAAAAAACTGACCGGCACATCCAAACATAGATTCAGTGTGAACAGGTGCTAAACCTAGAGTCACCAACTCATATATATACAAGAAAAAAAGGTAGCACACTGTAGCGCTATAGCTTGCAAACACGAAATATGAAAAATATGAAAAATGAATTGCATCATTACCTTAGAAATATGAAAAATTGAGAAGTCTTAGCGCATAAGATGGCCAAATTATGTGAGCCTGATAGCCACGTCAAGGCTCTTCTCGTATATCAGGTCCTAACTAATGCCTATCCTCGCTTAGAAAGTCTGTCTGCATGGGAACATATGAATCCTCTCTTCAGACTAAAATCTACATCTCTGTGGAGGGGTGATGAACCTGTTGTAATTAAAAAGCCTGTGATCACCAGTGGAGTGCTCAGGTAGAAGGTAAATGAATACATATCAAAAAACTGACCGGCACATCCAAACATAGATTCAGTGTGAACAGGTGCTAAACCTAGAGTCACCAACTCATATATATACAAGAAAAAAAGGTAGCACACTGTAGCGCTATAGCTTGCAAACACGAAATATGAAAAATATGAAAAATGAATTGCATCATTACCTTAGAAATATGAAAAATTGAGAAGTCTTAGCGCATAAGATGGCCAAATTATGTGAGCCTGATAGCCACGTCAAGGCTCTTCTCGTATATCAGGTCCTAACTAATGCCTATCCTCGCTTAGAAAAGTCTGTCTGCATGGGAACATATGAATCCTCTCTTCAGACTAAAATCTACATCTCTGTGGAGGGGTGATGAACCTGTTGTAATTAAAAAGCCTGTGATCACCAGTTGGAGTGCTCAGGTAGAAGGTAAATGAATACATATCAAAAAACTGACCGGCACATCCAAACATAGATTCAGTGTGAACAGGTGCTAAACCTAGAGTCACCAACTCATATATATACAAGAAAAAAAGGTAGCACACTGTAGCGCTATAGCTTGCAAACACGAAATATGAAAAATATGAAAAATGAATTGCATCATTACCTTAGAAATATGAAAAATTGAGAAGTCTTAGCGCATAAGATGGCCAAATTATGTGAGCCTGATAGCCACGTCAAGGCTCTTCTCGTATATCAGGTCCTAACTAATGCCTATCCTCGCTTAGAAAAGTCTGTCTGCATGGGAACATATGAATCCTCTCTTCAGACTAAAATCTACATCTCTGTGGAGGGGTGATGAACCTGTTGTAATTAAAAAGCCTGTGATCACCAGGTGGAGTGCTCAGGTAGAAGGTAAATGAATACATATCAAAAAACTGACCGGCACATCCAAACATAGATTCAGTGTGAACAGGTGCTAAACCTAGAGTCACCAACTCATATATATACAAGAAAAAAAGGTAGCACACTGTAGCGCTATAGCTTGCAAACACGAAATATGAAAAATATGAAAAATGAATTGCATCATTACCTTAGAAATATGAAAAATTGAGAAGTCTTAGCGCATAAGATGGCCAAATTATGTGAGCCTGATAGCCACGTCAAGGCTCTTCTCGTATATCAGGTCCTAACTAATGCCTATCCTCGCTTAGAAAAGTCTGTCTGCATGGGAACATATGAATCCTCTCTTCAGACTAAAATCTACATCTCTGTGGAGGGGTGATGAACCTGTTGTAATTAAAAAGCCTGTGATCACCAGGTGGAGTGCTCAGGTAGAAGGTAAATGAATACATATCAAAAAACTGACCGGCACATCCAAACATAGATTCAGTGTGAACAGGTGCTAAACCTAGAGTCACCAACTCATATATATACAAGAAAAAAAGGTAGCACACTGTAGCGCTATAGCTTGCAAACACGAAATATGAAAAATATGAAAAATGGAATTGCATCATTACCTTAGAAATATGAAAAATTGAGAAGTCTTAGCGCATAAGATGGCCAAATTATGTGAGCCTGATAGCCACGTCAAGGCTCTTCTCGTATATCAGGTCCTAACTAATGCCTATCCTCGCTTAGAAAAGTCTGTCTGCATGGGAACATATGAATCCTCTCTTCAGACTAAAATCTACATCTCTGTGGAGGGGTGATGAACCTGTTGTAATTAAAAAGCCTGTGATCACCAGGTGGAGTGCAGGTAGAAGGTAAAGAATACATATCAAAAAACTGACCGGCCATCCAAACTAGATTCAGTGTAACAGTGCTAAACCTAGAGTCACCAACTCATATATATCAAGAAAAAAAGTAGCACACTGTAGCGCTATAGCTTGCAAACTGAAATTGAAAAATATGAAAAATGATGCATCATTACTTGAAATATGAAAATTGAGAAGTCTTAGCGCATAGATGGCCAAATTATGTGAGCCTGATAGCCCGTCAAGGCTCTTTCGTATTCAGGTCCTAACTAATGCCTATCCTCGCTTAGAAAAGTCGCTGCATGGGAACTATGAATCCTCTCTTCAGACTAAAATCAATCTCTGTGGAGGGGTGATGAATGTTAAAACATCCATGGGTAGTAAGGTAAAGAACTTCCGACGATCAAAAACCCGGTGGGGAACAGAACAATCTTTGGTCCTGCATGGAAACGATAATGAAAAATTGCATCTCTTAGACTAAAAAAAAGAATGTTTCTACATCTACTGTGAGAGTGGGTGATCCAGAAACCTTTTTGTTATTAAAAAGCCTGTGATCACAGGTGGTGCAGAAAGGTGGAAATGATCCTTTAGAAAATCACATCCTGTAGGTGATGAACGTTGTTAAACTTGATCACCATACTCATAATATGAATACATACAAAAAACTGACCGCACATCCAAACATAGATCAGTGTGAAGGTGCTAAACCTGAGTCCAATCATATATACAAGAAAAAAAGGTTAGCACACTGTAGCGCTATAGCTTCATCATATGAAAAATGATTGCATCATTACCTTAGAAATATGGGAAAATTGAGATGTCTTAGCGCTAGATGGCAAATTAGTAGCCTGATAGCCACGTCAAGCTCTTCTTCGTATATCTTATGCGCTAAGACTTCTCAATTTTTCATATTTTAAGGTAATGATGCAATACCTTTTTTTCTTGTACATATATGAGTTGGTGACTCTAGGTTTAGCACCTGTTCTCATGAATCTATGTTTGGATGTGCCGGTCAGTTTTTTGATATGTATTCATTTACCTTCTACCTGAGCACTCCACCTGTGATCACAGGCTTTTTAATTACAACAGGTTCATCACCCCTCCACAGAGATGTAGATTTTAGTCTGAAGAGAGGATTCATATGTTCCCATGCAGACAGACTTTTCTAAGCGAGGATAGGCATTAGTTAGGACCTGATATACGAGAAGAGCCTTGACGTGGCTATCAGGCTCACATAATTTGGCCATCTTATGCGCTAAGACTTCTCAATTTTTCATATTTCTAAGGTAATGATGCAATTTCATTTTTCATATTTTTCATATTTCGTGTTTGCAAGCTATAGCGCTACAGTGTGCTACCTTTTTTTCTGTATATATATGAGTTGGTGACTCTAGGTTTAGCACCTGTTCACACTGAATCTATGTTTGGATGTGCCGGTCAGTTTTTTGATATGTATTCATTTACCTTCTACCTGAGCACTCCACCTGGTGATCACAGGCTTTTTAATTACAACAGGTCATCACCCCTCCACAGAGATGTAGATTTTAGTCTGAAGAGAGGATTCATATGTTCCCATGCAGACAGACTTTTCTAAGCGAGGATAGGCATTAGTTAGGACCTGATATACGAGAAGAGCCTTGACGTGGCTATCAGGCTCACATAATTTGGCCATCTTATGAGCTAAGACTTCTCAATTTTTCATATTTCTAAGGTAATGATGCAATTCATTTTTCATATTTTTCATATTTCGGTTTGCAAGCTATAGCGCTACAGTGTGCTACCTTTTTTTCTTGTATATATATGAGTTGGTGACTCTAGGTTTAGCACCTGTTCACACTGAATCTATGTTTGGATGTGCCGGTCAGTTTTTTGATATGCCCCCATAGAAGTCGACGTGATCGGTGCCGAGTACCCCCCAAAACCCCTGTCTCTGCGACTCAACTTCCCTCACTGTGCTGGCACTTTACATTTACAATGCCTCTGGGTTTTTTTTTTGGGGGGGGTGGGGAACATTTAGACTTTTGCTATGGGGCCCCATGATTTATATGTACGCCCCTGCTGCTGAGGCATGGTATTTAAGGCTGTTAAGGAGCCAACATACATGGACCTTGCCAGCAGCGTCGGACTGGAGTACCTTGGGCCCACCAGAGAAAATTATTCTTGCGGCCCAACATCATACTTCCCAACCTTTGAATAAGGGAAAGAGGGACAAAGGCTGTGCTGCAGAAAATTTTAGGCCATCCCACGTTGCACCACAGACTGTCCAGGAGTTGGTGGATGCTTTAGTCCAGGTGTGGGAGGAGATCCCTCACGAGACCATCCGTCGCGCTCATCAGGAGCATGGCCAGAAGTTGTAGGGAGGTCATACAGCATACCTCCCAAATGTGGAAGACAGGAAAGAGGATTAAAGGCTGCGGCGCGTGTTGCGCGCCGCTGAAAATTTTAGGCCACGCCCCGACAACACCCATTTCACAGCTGATCACACCCATATCCTCGCCCCAAGCGTAACCATTTAGCACTGCTGATCACACTGACTGGTAATGAGGGCACAGTGGCTGGTACTGAGGAAAAGAAAGAAAGAGCAGCGAGAGAGAAAGAACAAACAGAGAAGAAAGAGAGGAAAGAAAGAAAAGAGAGAAAGAAAGAACAGAGAGAACAAAGAACAGAGAGTGAGAAGGAAAGAACAGAGAGCGAGAAAGAAAGACTAGAGAGAGAGCCATAGGCGTAGCTAGGGTTTTGGTTTAGTGGGGGCAAAACTTCTGAGTGGGCCCATCATCAGAGAACCTCAGCAAATGACCGCGCTGTTGGCCAAAATAATCTATATATAAAAAGACCAATATTGATATTACCGCCATATGATCTGTGTTAAATAATACCAGTCCTACAGAACATATAATAGATTACAGCACAGGTACAGATAATGACTTACCGCTGATGTTCTTTCTAATGGAATTGTTCACTTTTCATGTCTTTTCCATCTGCCCACACCGACATGACGACTTCTCCAGCCAGGACTCGACTGCACCCCCATTAAAAAAAAAATCAAAAAAAAACTCACCTCCCGGCTCCTGTGCTGCTCACTGTTCTCCCTCTCAGCGTCTGACAGCGGGCGCCGGCAGGTGATGTTATTGCGCCCGCTGTCATACGCTGAGAGGGGGATTATGGGAGAGTAGGAGCGCTCGCTCCTTCTCTCTCCATGCGGTCAGCTTTATCGGCTGGATGCCGATACAGCTGACCCTCCGATGACGGGTGGGGGGCCCACTGCTGGCACGGGCCCCCCCAACGCCTGTTCAGGCCCCATAGCTTCCGGGCGGCAGAGCAGGGAGAGCGATTCTCCCTGCTCTGCCGCAGAATGTAACTGTATCGTAGCTCGGGTGGGCCCCCTCAGAGCGCGGGCCCCGGGGCCACCACCCCCTCTGCCCCGCGACCTATCCTTTCAAATCAGGGCCCACCACGCAGGAGCTGGGGCCCACCGTAGGTTTCTCCGGTGTCCCGGTGCCTCAGTCCGACCCTGCTTGCCAGCCTGATAATACCAGGCCACAGCAGTCTGCATATCTTGCTGGTTAACAAAATAGGGGATCCCCTCGAAAAAAATTTGGCATGGGGTCCCCCCTATTTTTGTTAACCAGCCAGCTGAAGCAGACTGCTGAGGCCTGGTTTTTCAGGCTGGTAAGGATCCAATATCCATGGACCTTGCCAGCCTGATAATACCAGGCCACAGCAGTCTGCTTAGCTTGGCTGGTTAACAAAAATAGGGGATCCCCTCGAAAAAAAAAACGGCGTAGGGGTCCCCCTATTTTTGTTAACCAGCCAAGTAAAATGCAGACTGCTGCGGCCTGGTATTAAAAGACTGTCAAGGCCCATGGATTTTGGCCCTCAACAGCCTGATAATACCAGGCTACAGCAGCCCCACATTTGGCGCATCAAAAGATGTGCCAATTGTGGCACTTTACCCGGCTCTTCCCACTGCCCTGTAGCGGTGGCAAGCGGGGTAATAAGGGTTAATGTCACCGTTGATTGCACGGTGAGAATAAAGCCCGGTTAATAATGGAGAGGTGACAATAAGACACCGATCCATTATTAATCCCAAAGTTTTTAAATGTATAAAAAAAAGACACAGCAAGAAAAAAGTATTTTAATGAAATAAAAGAGACAACACAGTTTTCATTTCTTTTATTATACTCTCATTCCTGCGACGCCATCGATCTCCTGTAAAAAAAGAAAAAAACAAACCAACAGTATACCACCTGTCCGACGCAGTCCATAGTAACGACTGTCCCACGACGATCCAGCTCTGCTACATCGGAATGACAGGCAGAGCCTGTTATCTCGACGCAGCACAGCTGATTACCTGCTTCCTTGCGGTGACGTCATCGGACTGACTGCTTTACGGCCGGGATTACCCAGCAGTCACTGCAGTTATCGCGAGAAACTGCATGTGACCGCCGGGGAAAGATGATGGCGGCCATCAAGCAGTCCACCCGACTGCCGGAGATCTTCTGCCAGGTAAGTGTCGCTGACTCCTGACAGACCCGACCGACGGACACTGACAGTAAACAGTGACAATTCGATTCCGGTATCCGATAAGACGAAAATATCGGAACTAAGTATCGAAAGTCCGATAGAGCTAGTATCAGCCGATACCGATACTTGCGATCGTATCGCCACACTACTCACGGTCCTCAATGGCAGCTATCATAAACAGTACACATTAAACGCCAGTGTCAACATCTACGTAGATTAGCGAACTTTCCGATATCTAAAGTATCGAATCGAATGGTATCGCCGATTCACTAAAAATCGGCGATCCGATCCCGATACCGGAAGTCCATGTAAGTAGGGACAAAATATCGCACAAAAAAACCCCATTCTTTCTTGTAACACTAATATACACATAGAATACATATATATATATATACATGTCTTGTGACATATTCATACATATTGTATCGTTTATACACTTCTACATAGTAAAATGCCCTTTGATTCAATTGCCGGGTTAAAGCGGCTCAGTGAAAAGACAGAAGCACCGACATGAAATGACACTTGGTGTAATAGGGTTAACCATGCTTTTCATGTCGTTTGCTATTGATTTGCACAAAATAAATCAGACAAATGTGGCAAAATTTCCACCTTAGGGGTTCATTAAAGGTGTAAATTCGTATGTAAAAAAAACGGACTTTTGCTACGAATTTACACCTTTAATATAACCCCTTCAGTTTGTGAATTTTGCACACATAGTCTGAATTATTGTTTGAAAACTTCTACTAGAAAATACCTTTTGGTTCAATCCGTACACATGGCGTTCATGAAAAGACGAGCACCCGACATGAAATGACACTTGGTGTACATAGGGTTAACCATTTCTTTTCATGCCCGTTTGCTATCTATTTGCACAAACAATTAAATCAGACTATGTGTGCAAAATTTCACACCTGTAGGGGTTAATTAAAGGTGTAAATTCGTTGTAAAAAAAACGGACTTTTTTGCTACGAATTACACCTTTAATTAACCCCTACAGGTGTGAAATTTTGCACACATAGTCTGATTTAATTGTTTGTGAAAATTAGATAGCAAAGGACATGAAAAAACATGGTTAACCCTATGTACACCAAGTGTCATTTCATGTCGGGTCACCCGACATGAAATGACCACTTGGTGTACATAGGGTTAAACATTTCTTTTCATGTCCTTTGCTATCTAATTTGCACAAACAATTAAATCAGACTATGTGTGCAAAATTTCACACCTGTAGGGGTTAAATAAAGGTGTAATTCGTTGTAAAAAAAACGGACTTTTTTGCTACGAAATTTACACCTTTAATTAACCCCTACAGGTGTGAAATTTTGCACACATAGTCTGATTTAATTGTTTGTGAAAATTAGATAGCAAAGGACATGAAAAGACATGGTTAACCCTATGTACACCAAGTGTCATTTCATGTCGGGTCATCCGACATGAAATGACACTTGGTGTTTCATAGGGTTAAACATTTCTTTTCATGTCCTTTGCTATCTAATTTGCACAAACAATTAAATCAGACTATGTGTGCAAAATTTCACACCTGTAGGGGTTAATTAAAGGTGTAAATTCGTTGTAAAAAAAACGGACTTTTTTGCTACGAATTTACACCTTTAATTAACCCTACAGGTGTGAAATTTTGCACACATAGTCTGATTTAATTGTTTGTGCAAATTAGATAGCAAAGGACATGAAAAGACATGGTTAACCCTATGTACACCAAGTGTCATTTCATGTCGGGTTCTGCATTTTCACAAAAGCCGGCAATTGAATTAGCGGCTATTATACTATGTAGAAGTGTATGAACTACAAAATATAAAATATATTATATATGTGTCACAAATTCAATGACATGTATATATATATATATATGAGGTGTAAAATTGCTGAAAAAAAAATGCGTGGGCTCCCGCCCTATTTTCGCAACCAGACAGACAAAGCCAGTGAGTGGGGGCAGATAATAATAGCCCAGAGAGGGACCATTATTTTTGGCCCCCCCCGGCTACTTAACATCTGCCCCCAGACACCCCAGAAAGGGCAAATCTCTAATTAGATTTGCCCTTTCTGGCACTTTGCCCGTCTATTCCCATTGCCCTGTAGCGGTGGCGAATGGGTTAATAAGGGGTTAAATGACCTTGCAATTGAAAGGTCACTTTAAGCCAGGTTAATAATTGAGAGCTGTCAATTAGACAACTATCAATTATTAATCCTATTGTATGAAAGAAAAAATCAAAACACACACACTTTAATAAAAAAGAAGTTTAATGAAATAATCACACAGTTTTTGACCATATTTTATTTACCTGCTAAAACCATTTCCTGTAATAAAATAAAATAAAAAAGCAAAATTATTCTTACCTATCCCATGCACAGTCAGGTCCCATGGTGTAATCCTTCAGAAAGGGTTAATGTTTACTGCAGGGACCGCAGCTAATGCTGCAGCCTCACAGTAAACCCCAAATGAATGAGTTCCTCTCCTGCCTGACAGGAGAGTAAAGGCTGGGTGTCACATAACGATACACCAGCGATCCCGACAACGATATGCACTTGTCAGGATCGCTGGTGTATCGCTACATGATCGCTGCTGAGCTGCCAAACAGGCAGCTCAGGCAGCGATCTGGGACAGCGACACTGCGGGTAACATCGCTTAAGGGCCCGTCTCACATAGCGATATCGCTACCGAGATCGCTGCTGAGTCACTAGTTTTGTGACGCAGCAGCGAGCTCACCACGATATCGCTGTGTGTGACATTCAGCGACGATCAGCCCCCTGCCGGGTATCGCTGATCGTCGCAGAAATGTCAGGACCTTTTTTTGATCGCTGGTTTCCCTCGGGAACAGGCACGCATCGCTGCGTGTGACAGCGGGAGCCCAGCAAATCCGCTGGTAACCAAGGTCACAGCGGGTTTCCAGGCACCGCGCAGCGCTTGGAAACCCGCTGTGTACCTTGGATACCAGCTCCCTGCATCAGGGCACTGGTATCCAAGGTACACAGCGGGTTTCTAGGCACCCCCGCGCCTGGAAACCCGCTGTGTACCTTGGTTTACCAGCGGACCTGGTCTCCCGCCTGTCACACGCAGCGATGTGTGCCTGTCAGCGGGGAACCAGCGACCCAAAAAAGGTCCTGACATTTCACCCGACGATCAGCGTTACCCGGCAGGGGGGCTGATCGTCGCTGAATGTCACACACAGCGATACGCTGGTGAGCTCGCTGCTGCGTCACAAAACTAGTGACTCAGCAGCGATCTCGGTAGCGATATCGCTATGTGAGACGGGCCCTTAAGTGGAAAGCTTAATTGATTGCTTTCCACTTTCACTTCAGGTCAGCCAGGGACACAATCAGTGACGTCAGAGGGAACTGATTAACAAAATAGGGGTTCCCTTCGAAAAAAAAATGGCGTGGGGTCCCCCCTATTTTTGTTAACCAGCCAGATGAAGCAGACCGCTGAGGCCTGGATTTTCAGGCTGTTAAGGAGCCAAGATCCATGGACCTTGCCAGCCTGATAATACTAGGCCACAGCAGTCTGCATATCTTGGCTGATTAACAAAAATAGGGGATCCCCTCGAAAAAAATTGGCGTGGGGTCCCCCCTATTTTTGTTAACCAGCCAGATGAAGCAGACCGCTGAGGCCTGGATTTTCAGGCTGTTAAGGAGCCAAGATCCATGGACCTTGCCAGCCTGATAATACCAGGCCACAGCAGTCTGCATATCTTGGCTGATTAACAAAAATAGGGGATCCCCTCGAAAAAAAAATTGGCGTGGGGTCCCCCCTATTTTTGTTAACCAGCCAGATGAAGCAGAACCGCTGAGGCCTGGATTTTCAGGCTGTTAAGGACCCAAGATCCATGGACCTTGCCAGCCTGATAATACAGGCCACAGCAGTCTGCATATCTTGGCTGATTAAAAAAAAATAGGGGATCCCCTCGAAAAAAATTGGCGTGGGGTCCCCCCTATTTTTGTTAACCAGCCAGATGAAGCAGAACCGCTGAGGCCTGGTTTTTTCAGGCTGGTAAGGATCCAATATCCATGGACCTTGCCAGCCTGATAATACCAGGCCACAGCAGTCTGCTTAGCTTGGGCTGGTTAACAAAAATAGGGGATCCCCTCGAAAAAAAAACGGCGTGGGATCCCCCCTATTTTTGTTAACCAGCCAAGTAAAATCCCAGACTGTTTGCGGCCTGGTATTAAAAGACTGTCAAGGCCATGGATTTTGGCCCTCAACAGCCTGATAATACCAGGCTACAGCAGCCCCCACATTTGGCGCATCAAAAGATGTGCCAATTGGGGCACTTTACCCGGCTCTTCCCACTTGCCCTGTAGCGGTGGCAAGCGGGGTAATAAGGGGTTATTGTCACCGTTGATTGCACGGTGACAATAAGCCCGGTTAATAATGGAGAGGTGTCAATAAGACACCGATCATTATTAATCCCCAAAGTTATTAAATGTATAAAAAAAAGACACAGCAAGAAAAAGTATTTTAATGAAATAAAAGAGACAACACAGTTTTCATTACTTTTATTGTACTCTCATTCCTGCGACGCCATCGATCTCCTGTAAAAAAGAAGAAAAAAAACAAACCAACAGTATACCACCTGTCCGACCCAGTCCATAGTAACGACTGTCCCACGACGATCCAGCTGTGCTACATCGCAATGACAGGCAGAGCCTGTCATCGCGACGCAGCCACAGCTGATTACCTGCTTCCCCGGCGGTGTGACGTCATCGGACTGACGCTTTACGGCCGGGGGGTTACCCAGCAGTCACTGCAGTTATCGCGGAGAAACTGCATGTGACCGCCGGGGAAAGAAGATGGCGGCCATGAAGCAGTCCGGGATGTGACCGCCGGAGATCTTCTGCAGGTAAGTGCCGCTGACTCCTGACAGACCCCGACCGACGGGACACTGACCAGTGACAGTGACAATCCGATTCCGGTATCGATAAGACGAAAATATCGGGAACTCGGAATCGGAATCCGATACCAGCTAATATCGGCCGATACCCGATATTTGCAGTATCGGAATGCTCAACACTAATCTACATTTAAGAGGCTATTTGGGGGGGGCAAAGGGGCCCGGCCTTCCCGGGCAGATGGCAAAACAAAAGCCAAATTCCTCTGTCCAATGTCTGTGTTCTTTTGCCCATATTATCTTTTCCCTTTCATTTAAGCATTCAGAAATAGGCTTTTGTTTTGCCAATCTGCCCTGAAGGCCAGCATCCCCAAAACGCCCCTTCACTGTAGGGTGTTGACACTGGCGTTTAATGTTGTACTGTTTAATGAAGCGCCAGTTTGGGGCCTGTTGAGGCGTCAATTTTTCAAACTAAAGACTCTAATGTACTTGTCTTGTTGCCTCAGTTGTGCAGCGGGGGGCCCCCACTTGTCTTTCTTCTCTGGTTTGAGCTTGTTGGCACTTTAAAGGGGTACTACACACATTGTATGAATTCTCAGTTTCTTGGTAATTTTTAGCATGGAAATTTGCCTTCATTTTAAGAAACAGAATAGCGGGTCGAGTTTCACAAGAAAGTTTTTTTTTTTTTTGGCCATTTTGAGGGTTTAAGGGAAACCCCAACAAATGTATTGCTCAGATTTAAACAAGCTCAAAGGAAGGTCAGGTTTTTATAGCTTCTTAATCACCAAACGGTTTTCAGCTGTGTTAAATACTTGCAAAAGGGTTTTAAAAAAAGGGTATTTTACATCTTTACCCTTCTTACCAGTTAGCGAACCCCAAAATCCATAAGTACACTGGAGTGTGGTTGTTGGAATGGGCCCTCTTACACCTATGAAGATATTGCTTTAAAAAAAAAAACAAAAAGACGTTTCCCGTTAGAATATTAAAATACAATTTAACACTTTTATAGAGTGTTTTTTCTGAATCTTTAATGTTAGCTTTTTGGGGAAAAAAAATTCTTTTCTTTCAAAAAAAAGGAAATTTTAAGGGACCCAAAACTTTTGCGGTGGATCTATCTATTATTATCTATCTATCATTTTCTATCTATCTATCTTCTTCTATCTATCAATCCCTATCTATCATTATTCTATCTATCTATTTTTATCTATCTTTAAATCTATCTATCATCTTCCTATCTTTCTTCTAAAAACTGAATTATTAAAATCTTCTTTTTCATGGCAAAACTCAAAACTTGTGTTCCGTGACTTTTTTTGTATACGTGTCCTAGTTAACAGCCCATGCGAATTACATTTATATAAAAAAGTTTTTTTTTTTTTAAAAATTTTTTTTATTTCTATTACAAAATTTTAAATTTAAAAATACGGTTTTTATTCTGTTCACTGAAGTTAGTGAGTTATTGTAATGCTGAGGCTTAGATAAGGCAAAATGGTGAGTGAAACCCCACTGAAGATCCTTATGTAGCTTCCATTTCTCAAGGGGTCACTGGCAAGGGGGACTGTACTCCATCACTTTCCGAATTTGACCCTATTTTTTCTCAGTTGCCATAGAGCACACAAAATCCTGCGCTTCAATGTACAGACCTTACTTTTCAGGATAATCTGGGAATGGAACCTAAAAGTGGGCGTACGTATTGACATTGAAGAGTCGGGGACAGGATTAATGCCCGATTTTTGGCAAAGAAATATCATTAGTCACTAATAAGGATGCGTTATATTAGAGCAATTCCTTGTAAACAGTATGAATCATCAGGGTTAAAAAGGTTTTACCATTTAATTTAAAAATCACTGCACCCCTAACAAATTTGACGTTTTCTCAAAATTGGGTCAATTTTAATAGTAAAAAGGCTTAAAATTTCGTTAATTTTAAGTTCTGTGCCCTTCGTTGTGGAGGTGACACAACTCGACTCTGGGGTGAATCCGTTTTGCAGCCATAGGCCCTATGTAATAATTGAGATTAGTTGTTATTTGATGAAGAATGTGATCAAAGTGTTGTGGCTTTTTTTATTCCTGATCCCAGCAGGACCGGCTGTTATAGACTTCTATGTAACCCTTTCGTTACAGCAGATTAGTCGGTTTTTTGAATTTAGATTCTTTTAAATAATTCATATGCAAATGCAAAAAAAATTTGTGTTCTGGTTCACGAAAGTAACTGACATACTGACAATATTTGGCTTTTTCCTTACTTTTGAAACATGAAGCATGTTGCGCCTTGGAAAAATTTGGGTGTTTTTCTCGGTGCCGGATACTGGGCGCACAGGGCCACAGTGTGACACTTGTGTATGGGCCCCGTGCCTTTATTGCCCGCAAAAACCCTAATGAAATGCCACGTGCACTCGCAAAAGTCACCCACGTGGACTCTTGGCATATGCACCCAATTCATGCACCACCCCCCCCTTTGACCCATGAACATTCATTCAATTTAAAAGTCTCCATATCCTTGTGAAAAAAATTTAAGTTTTGTTTATGTAAAAAAATTGCACCCCGTAGAATTTTCGAGCCTGTTTTCCCTTAATGTTGCCCCATATCTGTACAAAAAACCAAGAAGAAACTATTTATTTTGAGGGGGAAATTACAAATAAAAAAAATCAACATGTGTTTGCATAAGTTGTGGGACCCCTCTTATAATTGGGGTGTGTTCGAATTAGCTAAACACATTTAGGCGGGATCACACATGCGAGAACACGGCCGAGTCCGCATGTGAATTCCTGGCATTTGGGGCCGGGGGGGGAAATCAGGAGCGGAGCAAGGGGGGGCTGCCCCCCCCGAAATCATGCAGTCGTACATCCCTCCCGGTGCCGGGTTACCCGTGCCGGGAAAAATTACAGCCGAGACTCTGCCGTGTTTTCTTCATGTGTGATCCCGGCCTTACCCCTTGTTACAGGGCAGCCAGTACACGGCGCCTCATTTACAGTGTTTTATTAATTTTCCCACATAAAATTAGCGTCTGAGGATTTTTCTGACATTGCTTAAAATCATTTTACAGCAATGCCTTGTCCGTAAAACAGCTTAAAAACACAGCAAAGGGATCTCAATCTGAAAGTTTCGTTAGGACGGGGTGGGAATTTTTTTCTGCCAGGGCCTTTTGGGGATGTTTATACCACCCTTGGGGGGGGGGCCGTACAACTCTGCCCCAAAGAACTTCCTGCTCTGGGTCAAGACGTAGTTTTTCATTGCATCCCCTTCATTGCTGGGGAAAGTGACACTCACATGTGTACTACAGGCAAGAGAAATTAATGAGCTGGTGGCAACCAAAATACAGCCTCTCCCCAGAAGCGTCCCTGAAAATCTGCCTGGGGGTGATAAAAGCCCTCGGGGCCATAAATGCCGGGGGCCCTGGGGTTTCCCCCATCCTAAAGTTGGAGAAGGTAAAAAAATTTTTTTCCAAGGCATTGATATATATGTGAAACACGTGAAGACGTCATTAAGGATCAATTTGCATAACATTTGGCCCCATTCCCTAAACTGGACACCCCTCAAAAGGGATGAAAAGTAATGCAGAAATTGGCTTGGGGCTGCCAGGGGCCCTCCCACCCAATTTTTAAAAAAAAATACACGAAAAAAAAAAGGAGCTACACCAAAATTAAGGAATTCTGGAAAGTAGGCTGTGTAGAGGGAAATTAAATTTCCCATTATTCTTCTTTTGTGGCAGGGGGGGGGTAGGGTGGCCTTTTTTTTACAAAGAAAAACTCCAAGCCCGAGATATATTTTATCAAGTTCAATGTACATAAAGCTGTAAAAAAAGAGTTTAAAAAACCCTCCCGTATTTTTGGTTGATGAGACTGAGTTTTTCCCATTTCCCATTTTTTGTTAGTTTTTTTTTTACAAATTATGATGACGCCAGGCTTCTGGTAAATATAAAGGTGTCATTGCTGCTAAAGACTTTCTTTAGCTCCTCTATTGCTTGGCACTTAAAAGGGAATTTTCTAGGACTTTGATATTGATGGGGTTTTTAATAATCTAGCCATTATATCAGTTTGTTGAGCCCAATTCTGTATTCCCCCCCCCACACAACACACACAAAAAAATGCTGGGGGAAAAGTACTTACCCTTAATGACCAGGGGTTTTTTTTGGTTTTGCATTTTCTTTTTTGCTCCCCTTTTCCCAGGGCTAACTTTTTATTTTCTGGTCAATGCCGTTGTGAGGGCTTGTTTTGCGGGCGAGTTGTACTTTGAACGCACCATTTTGGGTTACCATGTCAGGTAACGAAAATGTTGGGAAAAAAAATTCCAAGTGAGGTGAAATTACAAAAAAAGTGCAAATCCCCACTTGTTTTTTGTTTGGGTTTTCTATAGTTCACTAAATGCTAATCGACCCGCCATTTGTTCTCCAGGTTTTTTAGAGTTTATAACACTAAAAAATGTCTAGTTTTTTTTTAATCTCCACTTTTCGTGCTCTGGGGCGGTGGTATAGAGGGTATTTTTGCGCGCCGGCTGAGTTTTTTTTGATACCTTTGGGGGCGATACGTTATTTGATCACCCGTTATTGCACTTTATTTTCAAAGTTACAGCGACCCCAAAAAAACGTAATTCTTGCATTCGATTTTTTTCTCCTACACCGGTTACCCATTGGAAAATTTAAATTTTTTTTATATATTTTATAAAATCGCAATTTGAACGCGGGGGGATACCCCAAAAATGTGTATTTTTTAAAAATTTTTTTTTTCTTTATTTTTAATGGGGCGGGAAGGGGAGGTGATTTTAACTTTAAAATTTTTTTATTTTTTTTATTTTTAAAAACTTTTTTTTCATTATTACTTGCTTCAATATCTCCCTGGAGATAGAAACTGCCGGGTGTCCAATAGCCTCTGCCACATAGGAGATGGCTGCAGCCCCGCTCTATGTAGCAGATATGCTTATTGCTATGAGCGCCCACCACAGACGGCGGGTCATAGCATCCGCAATGACAAACCCAGGGTATTCTTGGACCCCAGGTTTTCATGTCAACCATTGGGCGCCCTTGTCATGTGACACGGGCGCCCATGGGAGGAGGGAATGACGGCTTCCTGCGCATACATGTAAATGCCGCCATCCAAGTTGACCGCAGCATTTACTGTTAACAGCCCCGGGTGAATCGCGATTCACCGCGGTGTTCCCAAACACATGTCAGTGATAGATCAGCTTTTCATGCCCGGGAAAGTTTCAGGCTCAACGGGACCGCACCAAACGGTGGTGGGCCCAAAGAAGGACTCTATCCATCATTGGACTTTAGGGGTTAATCCCTTCACTGTTACCGACACAGGCCCACATTCTTAGTGCCCGTGCCTGGTATGCAACTCTTTGCAGTCAGTTCATTCACACACCAATGTAGTGATTTTTACCCACAACGCTGCGATTTTTTTAAACAGTGTCATGGGGGGTTTAAAGGGAAAAAGCTCATACAGATCAGATACTGAAGCTAAACCTCTTTACCCCCCTTTTCCCTCCCTTTTTAAAGTAAAAAAGGAAACGTACGGGTCTCGGAATATGGTGACTTTTTTTTTTTTTGAGAAAATTTTGATTTTTTTTTTCTTAATTTAAATAAAAAATAACCTAGACATGTTTCGTGTCTGCAAAACTCGTAATGACCGGAGGAATCATAACGGCAGGTGAGTTTACATTTAGGAACATAGAAAAAAAAAACCTATTGTGGAATTGCATTTTTTTTTTGCAATTTCACCGCACTTTGAATTTTTTTCCCCGTTTTCCCGTGCAAATATCGCAAAACCAATGATGTTGTTCAAATGTACAATTTCATCCGCAAAAAATAAGCCCTCACATGGCCATTTTGATGGAAAATTAAAAAAGTTGTGGGGCTCGGAAAAGAAGGGGAGCAAAACCAACGGAAACTCAAAAAAGGCATAACCCAGGTGGATGAAGGGGTTAAAATATTGATTCGACCATACGAAGCCCAAATGTTTTCCCCATCCCGCAACATCATACACAAAAAGTCTGAGTTTGCAGGGTTTTTTTAATAGGAATGTAAAAATTTTCTTTTCCTTGTCATTGGTGTGGGGGAACCTTTTGAGAAACCTCTGTAAATATTAGAAAATTGTTCGCTTCTGTCGAAAAAGCGTATGTTCACCTCAATAAGGGACATCTGAATAAATGCTGAACAAAACGTAGATGCCCCGGGAATATGCAGTATGTTTTGATTTGGCATTCAATGCAAAGCTAAAGAGCAAGCTCAATTTCAGCCTAATTATCGATTTTCTCATTCTGCCGCAAATCTTTTCTCTGCTGTTTGTTTCATCCTCACTAAGATATCTATTTATTCAGGACATATTTGGAAAATTAAGATATTTTTGGTTTCTTGTAAAAAATTAAACCTGTGTATTTTTGGAGGTTCGAGTTGATCTGGTTTTTTTTGGTGGGTGCATGCTGTTTTCCCAAGATGCAAAAAGACACCAACATTAATAGGACTGCCCAAAGGGCTACAAAATTCTACACAAATTTAAAAACTGTTGGAGAGGTTGGGAGCCCCCCCAAATTTCATTAGATGAACGGTGGTTTCCCACAAAAATTGTTGGGGGTTCAGCTTAACCTCTTATGACTTGAACGTATAGTTACATCCAGGTCTTGGCGCTGCCTTTGTCCCGGTTCCAACGCTGAGCTTGCATTCTTTCCCTGATCTGATCAGGTTTGTACTCTAAGGCGGGGTTTTCACGGTCCGGAACCACAGCGCTTTGGAAGGGGAGCGGAAATCCGTCCGCAAAGCCCCCCCCCCCTTTATGACGAGCGATCTTTCCGGGTTTGTTCAGGACACCTCCGGAACACCTCCGGGAATAACGCAGGGCTACATAGCCCTGTGTTAATTATGTTGCGGCGACGCACCGTTCGCCGCAATACGCAGAGGACATGCTGCGGTCTAAAAAGACGCGCCCATGTCCGTTTAACGAAAGGGTTGCCACCCCGCGTATTGTTACGCATAGTGGAGACGGGAATTCTTGAAATCCCCTCCCCTTGCTGTAACATCTGGACGGGTGCGTGTTTGGCGGGTGCGCCAGCGGGACAGCGCCAAACACGCAGCGTTCCCTGGATTTGGAAACTCACCCTAACACTATGGGTGGAAACCAAGATCCACCCGTGGCGGGTTTATTTTGCTAATGCCGCTGCCAATTTTCCCGAAAGCGGCATTTTTTTTCGTGCCAGCCGGAAGCGCTTCACGGGGTCCTGCCCTCGGGCGCCCCTGTCACATGACTGCAGGGGTGCTGAGGATTGTCACTGTGAATCTCCTTTTGAACGTTGCCCTGGTCGGCCGTTTCCCTAGGAGATTGTGATCTTGCTACACATAGCCCGGGCTTTAAGCCCAGCTAGTGTAGCACAGGTGATCGGATGAATGCCTTCAAGTCTCCTAAAGAATTTTTAAGCAGGGAAAAATAAAAAAAATAAAAAAAATATTAACAGACCTTCGATAATACTGCACACCACGAGGACCATAATTGGCACTACATGTGTGCCTTATTTGTTTTTCTTAACCATTTTCTGGGTGCTTTTTCACTGCTCCTTGCATGGCTTTTGGCATCTTGGAGTTTGGCAATAAAGCACGCATTTTGGGCAGAGCCATAATAAATTCATACAAAAAAGGTAGAAGACCCTCACCGTGCTTCCATTGACATGTGGATAAATCTAGGCCCACTGAGAGATGGTAAAGGGTGCAGAAAAATGTGAAAAACTCTATGAGCACATCCATAAGTTAAAAATATTCAGTCTTTATTCCTTCATATTAAAACAGGATATCCGAAGAAGACAAGGATAAAATCATGTCACGCCGACGCGTTTCTGGTGTGATCGCCTTAAGTCGTCGAGCATGAGAAGTTCAATGCTTGAAAGATTCCAGTTCAGATAGAGGGAGAACATGATGTCAGAGACAGAGGACAGGCCAGCACTGCTGTTTTGTAGTGATGCAGGGGTGATGTGAGGAGAACATTCATAATTGAGTGTCATCAGCACCGAGATGGTGCGGAAAACTAAATTTGTTGAATTTGTGTAGAGAAAAAAGAGAGGACCTTGGACTGAACCATGAGAAACCCAAAAAATAAGTGGAAGAGGAGAAGGAGAAGAGCCTGCAAATGAGACACTGAAAGTGCAGTCAGAAAGGTCAAGGGAAAGCCAAGAGCCGTAATGGTATGCTTAGGGCCAGTACAGTGGAGTATAATTCATATTAGTATGAAATAGTTGAAAATGCCTGGTTAATGAATAATCCCAAATTATAAAAAAAAGATAGATTTTGTATACATGTTGGCATTGTCCTTAAAAGGGTTTTACGGGAAATGAAAAGAAATAAATAAAGGAAATGTCATTATAAATAAATTCCTAAATACATTTAATTAGGAAATCACAATTTTTTAGTTTAGGTAGGTAACCATGGTAGAAATAAAAGAGAAACCTGTCCTAGAATGTTAGGACGGGACCCTGTGAGCATGTGCAGTAGGAAGCTCCCCGCTCCTTAATGTGTTGGAAGATATACTCGACTAATAATATTGGAGATACCAGAGGTGTTGAGGTAAGAAGAGGCTGCTCACACTGCTGTCCACTCTGTCTGATATAATACTGGAGATACCAGGGGTGCTGAGGTAAGAAGAGGCTGCTCACACTGCTGTCCACTCTGTCTGATATAATACTGGAGATACCAGGGGTGCTGAGGTAAGAAGAGGCTGCTCGCACTACTGTCCACCCTGTCATCTGATCTAATAGTGGAGGTACCAGGAGTGCTGAGGGAAGAAGAAGCTGCTCGCACTACTGTCCACCCTGTCTATCTGATCTAATAGTGAGGTACCAGGGTGCGAGGTAAGAGGGTGCTCACACTGCTCTCTACTCTGTCTATCGGATCTAATACTGGAATACCAGGGGTGTTGAGGTAAGAAGAGGCTGCTCACACAGCTGTCCACCCTGTCTATCTGATCTAATAGTGGAGGTACCAGGAGTGCTGAGGTAAGAGGGTGCTCACACTGCTCTCTACTCTGTCTATCTGATCTAATACTGGAGATACCAGGGTGCTGAGGTAAGAAGAGGCTGCTCACACTGCTGTCCACTCTGTCTGATATAATACTGGAGATACCAGGGGTGCTGAGGTAAGAAGAGGCTGCTCGCACTACTGTCCACCCTGTCTATCTGATCTAATAGTGGAGGTACCAGGAGTGCTGAGGTAAGAAGAAGCTGCTCGCACTACTGTCCACCCTGTCTATCTGATCTAATAGTGGAGGTACCAGGAGTGCTGAGGTAAGAGGGTGCTCACACTGCTCTCTACCTGTCTATCGGATCTAATACTGGAGATACCAGGGTGTTGAGGTAAGAAGAGGCTGCTCACACAGCTGTCCACCCTGTCTATCTGATCTAATAGTGGAGATACCAGGAGTGCTGAGGTAAGAAGAGGCTGCTCACACTGCTGTCCACCCTGTCTATCTGATCTAATAGTGGAGATACCAGGAGTGCTGAGGTAAGAAGAGGCTGCTCACACTGCTGTCCACCCTGTTTATCTGATCTAATAGTGGAGGTACCAGGAGTGCTGAGGTAAGAAGAGGCTGCTCACACTGCTGTGTGCTCTATCTTTGTGAATAACAATGTAAGTATATCCAGGTCTTAGCAAAGGAGCTTCCTACTGCACATGCTCACAGGTTCCTGTCCTAACAATCTAGCAGGGGCTTCTGTCAGAGAAACAAGGTGCTGGCCATATTAACTCTTTATTCATTATCTTTCTAGCCAAAATGATAGCGATTTAATAATTAAAAATTTTTTGGAATCTATGTATAATGACATTTTCTTCCATTATTTATTTATTTTTTATTCCCGAAGCACCCCTTTAATGTAATTTCTTCTATATTACTAATCCTTGGATCATTACATTGATTTAATCAAACAGACTCACTGGAGGAAAAAGTATGAATTAAATAAAATATTTAATATAAAGAGGTTGACACATTAGATTAGTCTGTGGGCCAATTGCATGAGATGTGCAGGTATACAGGGGGGGGAAATAAGTATTTGATCCCTTGCTGATTTTGTAAGTTTGCCCGCTGACAAAGACATGAAAAGTCTATAATTTTAAGGGTAGGTTAATTTAACAAATCTAGAGAATCACATTGTATAAATTATATAAATTTATTTGCATTTTGCAGTGAGAAATAAGTATTTGATCCCCTACCAACCATTAAGAGTTCTGGCTCCAACAGACCAGTTAGACGCTCCTAATCAACTCGTTACCTGCATTATAGACAGCTGTCTTACATAGTCACCTTTATAAAAGACTCCTGTCCACAGACTCAATTAATCAGTCAGACTCTAACCTCTACAACATGGGCAAGACCAAAGAGCTTTATAAGGATGTCAGGGACAAGATCATAGACCTGCACAAAGCTGGAATGGGCTACAAAACCATAAGTAAGACGCTGGGTGAGGAGACAACTGTTGGTGCAATAGTAAGAAACTGGAAGAAATACAAAATGACTGTCAATCGACATCAATCTGGGGCACCATGTAAAATCTCCCCTCTTGGGGTATCCTTGATCATGAGGAAGGTTAGAGATCAGCCTAAAACTACACGGGGGGGAACTTGTTAATGATCTCAAGGCAGCTGGGACCACAGTCACCAAGAAAACCATTGGTAACACATTGGACCGTAAAGGTTTAAAATCCTGCAGTGCCGCAAGGTCCCCTGCTCAAGAAGGCACATGTGCAGGACATCTGAAGTTTGCCAATGAACACCTGGATGATTCTGTGAGTGATTGCGAGAAGGTGCTGTAGTCAGATGAGACAAAAATTGAGCTCTTTGGCATTAACTCAACTCGCCGTGTTTGGAGGAAGAGAAATGCTGCCTATGACCCAAAGAACACCATCCCCACTGTCAAGCATGGAGGTGGAAACATTATGTTTGGGGGTGTTTCTCTTCTAAGGGCACAGGACTACTTCACCGCATCAATGGGAGAATGGATGGAGCCATGTAGCATAAAATGCTGAGTGACAACCTCCTTCCCTCCACCAGGACATTAAAAATCGGTCATGGCTGGGTCTTCCAGAAAGACATTGACCCAAAACATACAACCAAGACAACAAGGAGTGGCTCAAAAAGAAGCACATTAAGGTCATGGAGTGGCCTAGCCAGTCTCCAGACCTTAATCCCATAGAAAACTTATGGAGGGAGTTGAAGCTCCAAGTTGCCAAGTGACAGCCTCAAAATATTAATGATTTAGAGATAATCTGTAAAGAGGAGTGGAGCAAAATTCCTCTTGACATGTGCGCAAACCTCATCATCAACTACAAAAAACGTCTGACTGCTGTGCTGCCAACAAGGGATTTACCACCAAATATTAAGTCTTGTTTGCCAGAGGGATCAAATACATATTTCTCACTGCAAAATGCAAATAAATGTATAGAATTTATACAATGTGATTTTCTGTATTTTATTTTTCACTAGCTGAAGAGCCCGGCGCTGCCCGGGCATAGTACCTAACTACGGTTAGTTATAACAAATTGTAATGATTATATCTATATACAAGTATTCAGCTTTCTCCCCATTATGTAGATAGGGCCAAAATAGTTTGGCGATTTGGAACGTGCGAGGGTTAAAATTTCCATTCAACACATAGCCTATGATGCTCCTGGGGTTGAGATGTGCGGGCATGCAAAATTTCATGCCCGTAAGTACAACGGTGCAGATTCCTATCCCGGGCCAAAATTATTTGCCGATTTGGAATGCGCGGGGTTAAAATTTCGACTCAAAACCTAGCCTATGACGCTCCCGGGTCGAGACGTGCGGGTGTGCAAAATTTCATGCCCGTAAATGCAGATTCCTATGCCGGACATACACACAAGCATTCAGCTTTCTCCCCATTATGTAGATAGGGCCAAAATTGTTTGGCGATTTGGAACGTGCAGGGGTTAAAATTTCCATTCAACACATAGCCTATAATGCTCCTGGGGTTGAGATGTGCGGGCATGCAAAATTTCATGCCCGTAAGTACAACGGTGCAGATTCCTATCCCGAGCCAAAATTATTTGCCGATTTGGAATGCGCGGGTTAAAATTTCTACTCAAAACCTAGCCTATGACGCTCCCGGGGTCGAGACGTGCGGGTGTGCAAAATTTCATGCCCGTAAATGCAGATTCCTATGCCGGACATACACACAAGCATTCAGCTTTCTCCCCATTATGTAGATAGGGCCAAAATTGTTTGGCGATTTGGAACGTGCGGGGGTTAAAATTTTCATTCAACACATAGCCTATGATGCTCCTGGGGTTGAGATGTGCGGGCATGCAAAATTTCATGCCCGTAAGTACAACGGTGCAGATTCCTATCCCGGGCCAAAATTATTTGCCGATTTGGAATGCGCGGGGTTAAAATTTCTACTCAAAACCTAGCCTATGACGCTCCCGGGGTCGAGACGTGCGGGTGTGCAAAATTTCATGCCCGTAAATGCAGATTCCTATGCCGGACATACACACAAGCATTCAGCTTTCTCCCCATTATGTAGATAGGGCCAAAATTGTTTGGCGATTTGGAACGCGCGGGTTAAAATTTCGATTCAAAACATAGCCTAGGACTCTTTCGGGGTCGAGACGTGCGGGCGTGCAAAATTTCATGCCCGTAAGTGCGACGGTGCGGATTCCAATCCCGGACAAACATACCCACATACATACACACATACATACATTCAGCTTTATATATTAGACTAGCTGAAGAGCCCGGCGCTGCCCGGGCATAGTACCTAACTACGGTTAGTTATAACAAATTGTAATGATTATATCTATATACAAGTATTCAGCTTTCTCCCCATTATGTAGATAGGGCCAAAATAGTTTGGCGATTTGGAACGTGCGGGGGTTAAAATTTCCATTCAACACATAGCCTATGATGCTACTGGGGTTGAGATGTGCGGGCATGTAAAATTTCATGCCCGTAAGTACAACGGTGCAGATTCCTATCCCGGCCAAAATTATTTGCCGATTTGGAATGCGCGGGGTTAAAATTTCGACTCAAAACCTAGCCTATGACGCTCCCGGGGTCGAGACGTGCGGGTGTGCAAAATTTCATGCCCGTAAATGCAGATTCCTATGCCGGACATACACACAAGCATTCAGCTTTCTCCCCATTATGTAGATAGGGCCAAAATTGTTTGGCGATTTGGAACGTGCGGGGGTTAAAATTTCCATTCAACACATAGCCTATAATGCTCCTGGGGTTGAGATGTGCGGGCATGCAAAATTTCATGCCCGTAAGTACAACGGTGCAGATTCCTATCCCGAGCCAAAATTATTTGCCGATTTGGAATGCGCGGGGTTAAAATTTCTACTCAAAACCTAGCCTATGACGCTCCCGGGGTCGAGACGTGCGGGTGTGCAAAATTTCATGCCCGTAAATGCAGATTCCTATGCCGGACATACACACAAGTGTTGTGAATGGGTTTGAGATGAGTTCTGAGCAGAGGCTCCCTCTGGTGGTTACAAGCGGTGCTGGTCTGTTCAGTGAAGATTGTGAGGACTGGGAATCAGGTGTTACTGACTGGTCTTATATAAGGGAGTCACCTTCCCATCAGGGTTGCCGGTGATCAATTGTTCTGGTCTGAATCCTTTATTCCAGTTTCCCTTGTAGCCTGCTGTGTCGTGTCTGCATCTCCTGCTAACAGATAAGACATTTTCTTCTTTTGTGTTTGTGCTGTGTTTTTGCATTTTGTCCTGCACTTCTGTGGGGGCCTTCAGGGTCCCCTCCGGGGGCTTTTGCCCTCTCAGTTTAGTTCAGCCACTGATGTTTGTACTTTTGCTTTTTCCAGTTTTTTCAGTAGCTGCTGTTTTGATTTTGTTACACCAGAGAACTAATTTAGGTGGTAGAGGTCGTGTGATCTCAGGTGTTTTTGAAATTAGTAGAGTTGGTGCCTTTCAGGGTTTTCTGGGATTGCAGTAAGTACCCTTCCTATCCTTTTCTATTTAGTTAGTTTGGGCCCCAGCGTTTGCTCATACTATTTTCTTTCTGTGTCAGTATTTCTTCTTGTCTAACCGCCATTACATGTTTGGGGGCTTTCTATTATCTTTGGGGTTCTGCTCCGGGGCAGATAGCTTTCCTATTTCTATCTTTAGGTGTAGTTAGTTTCTCAGGCTGTGACGAGGCGTCTAGGACCAACGTAGGAACGCTCCAGGCTGCCTCTAGTTGTGGTGGTTAGTCAGGGTACTGCAATCTCATAGATTCCAACTGCTCTGGTGTATTGCCTTTTTTACCTGCACTCCTCAGCTACCGAAACATAACAGTATCACCGGCCTAAAAATTGAAAATTGTATAGTACTCACAGAAGGGAAAAAATATTGTGAAAGAAAAAAGGTTGTCAGAGTTGTCAGAAATATTTTTCTGTTTGTTGCATTTTTTTTTCCCTCTGTATCTCTGGGTGCTGGGGAGGATCTTTTCTCTCAATGGAGTTTGCACAGTTGTCTGGCCGTGTGGATCAGCTTGCCACTGAGGTTCGGAGTATTGCTATCTATCTTGCTGGGTTGCCTGTTGTGGAACCTAGGATTCCCATGCCAGATTTGTTTTTAGGGGATCGAGCTAAGTTTCAGAATTTCAAAAATAATTGTAAATTGTTTTTTGCCTTAAAATCTAAGTCCTCAGGGAACGCAGCGCAGCAGGTTCAAATTATCATCTCTCTCCTGCGCGGCGATCCTCAGGATTGGGCTTTTTCCCTGATACCTGGGGATCCTGTTTTGAGTGATGTTGATGCATTTTTTCAGGCCTTGGGGTTATTGTACGATGAGCCTAATGTCACTGATCAAGCTGAAAAAGCCTTGTTGGCATTAAATCAGGGGCTTGATGACGCTGAGTTATACTGTCAGAGATTCCGTAGGTGGGCAGTCCTGACCAAATGGAATGACGACGCTTTGGCAGCCCTTTTCCGGAAGGGTCTGTCAGATAATGTAAAGGATGTTATGGTGGGATTCCCTGTCCCCTCTGGTCTCAATGATTCTATGTCATTAGCGATTCAAATTGACAGACGTTTGCGTGAGCGGAGAAGTATGCGTGGAATGGTGTTGCCTTGTGAACCAGCTTCTGAACCCATGCAGTGTGATAGAGTGGTGTCTGGGGCACAGCGTCATGAGTTTCGAAAGCGCAGTGGGTTATGTTTCTACTGTGGTGATGCCTCTCATGCTATTTCAGTCTGCCCTAAGCGGGGAAGACGTTTTGCACGCTCAGTTGTCTTGGGTAGTGTTCAGACTAAGTTTTTATTAACTGTCACTCTGATATGCTCTCTGTCCTCATTTTCTGCTCAGGCTTTCGTTGATTCTGGAGCAGCTATTAATCTGATGGATTATGATTTTGCTAAACGTTGTGGATTTCCCTTGATACCCCTTCAGAAGTCTATTCCCCTACTGGGGATCGATTCTACCCCTTTGGCTGAGAATAAACCCCAGTTTTCTACTCAGGTGATAATGAGGGTTGAACCTGATCACCAGGAGTGCTGCAAATTTTTGGTTCTGTATAATCTGCATGACATTATCGTGCTGGGTTTTCCTTGGTTACAGTCTCATAATCCTGTTTTGGATTGGAAATCTGTGTCTGTAACCAGTTGGGGCTGCCAATGTGTTAATACTAACACTCCTGTTTTTTCTGCCTCCCCCCAGGCTCAGGATGTTCCTGACTTTTTGATTGATTTTTCTGATGTGTTTAGCAAAAGTAAATCTGCATCCTTGCCTCCCCATAGGAGCTATGACTGCGCTATTGAATTAGTGCCGGGTAGTAAATTCCCTAAAGGTCGCCTTTTTAACTTGTCTGTACCTGAACATGACGCTATGCGGTCTTATATCAAGGAATCATTGGAGAAGGGTAATATCAGACCATCCTCTTCACCCTTAGGTGCCGGTTTTTTCTTTGTGGCCAAAAAGGATGGTTCTTTAAGGCCGTGTATTGATTATCGTCTCTTGAACAATATTACTGTGAAATATCAATACCCATTACCCTTGATTTCTGACCTGTTTTCCAGGGTGAAAAACGCTACTTGGTTTACCAAGCTTGACCTCAGGGGGCGTATAACCTTATTCGCATTAAGCACGGGGATGAATGGAAGACGGCATTCAATACCCCTGTAGGGCATTTTGAGTACCTGGTGATGCCCTTTGGGCTCACTAATGCTCCTTCCGTCTTCCAGTCCTTCATGAATGACATTTTCAGGGATTTTGTGGACAAATTTCTGATTGTTTATTTGGATGATATCTTGATTTTTTCTAATGACTGGGACTCTCATGTGAAACATGTTCGAACTGTATTCCAGATTTTGAGAGAGAATGCTCTGTATGTGAAGGGATCAAAGTGTCTTTTTGGCGTACAGAGGATCTCATTTCTGGGATTAATTTTGTCCCCATCTGTTATTGAAATGGACCTGGTCAAGGTTCAGGCCATCTGTGATTGGGTCCAACCTACTTCATTAAAGGCTCTTCAGAGATTTTTGGGTTTTGCCAATTTTTATCGTAAATTTATTGGTAATTTCTCGGTTATTGTTAAACCATTAACTGATTTGACCAGAATGGGTTCTGATGTGGTGAATTGGCCTCCTGAGGCAGTCTCTGCATTTCAGGAACTTAAGCAGAGATTCACTTCTGCTCCTGTTCTACGGCAGCCTGATGTTTCTCTGCCATTTCAGGTGGAGGTTGATGCCTCTGAAATTGGGGCAGGTGCCGTTTTGTCCCAAAAAGATCCAGAGACCTCTAAAAGTAACCCTTGTGTCTTTTTCTCTCGAAAATTTTCTCCTACTGAACGTAATTATGACGTGGGTAATCGGGAGTTATTGGCCATGAAGTGGGCTTTTGAAGAGTGGAGACATTGGCTGGAGGGAGCCAAACATCAGGTGGTGGTCCTTACGGACCATAAGAATCTGGTCTATCTGGAATCTGCCAAGCGACTCAATCCTAGACAGGCCAGGTGGGCCTTGTTTTTCACACGTTTTAATTTTGTGGTTTCCTTTCTTCCTGGCACTAAGAATGTTAAGGCGGATGCCCTCTCGAGGAGTTTCCTTGCGGACTCTCCTGAGTTATCTGATCCTTCTGTTATTTTGAAAGAGGGTGTAGTTCTTTCCGCCATCTCGCCCAATTTGAGACTTGCTCTGGAGGGGTGTCAGGAGGATAGGCCCGAGTGCTGCCCTGTTGGAAAATTGTTTGTCCCGGACCAGTGGAAAAAGAGTGTGATGTCTGAGATTCATTGTTCCGCGTTGGCTGGGCATCCCGGAATTTTTGGTACCAGAGACTTGGTTAGTCGGTCCTTTTGGTGGCCTACCTTGTCTCGTGATGTCAGGGAATTTGTGCAGTCCTGCGGGACTTGCTCTCGCTCCAAGCCTTGCTCTCGCTCTAGTGGTTTGTTGATGCCATTGCCTGTGCCCAAGAGACCATGGACCCATATCTCTATGGATTTCATTTCCGACCTTCCTGTTTCTCAGAGAATGACCACCATCTGGGTAATTTGTGATAGGTTTTCCAAGATGATACATCTTGTGCCATTACCTAAGTTGCCTTCCTCCTCTGAATTGGTGCCGTTGTTCCTTCAGCACGTGGTTCGTTTACACGGCATTCCTGAGAACATTGTGTCTGACAGAGGAGTCTAGTTTGTTTCCAGATTTTGGAGGACTTTTTGTTCTAAACTGGGTGTTCAATTGTCTTTCTCCTCGGCATTTCATCCTCAGACCAATGGTCAAACTGAGAGAACAAACCAGACATTGGAGACTTATCTAAGATGCTTTGTGTCTGTTGATCAGGATGACTGGGTCTCTTTTTTACCTTTGGCTGAGTTTGCTCTTAATAATAGGGCTAGCTCTGCTACTTTGATGTCTCCTTTTTCTGTAATTCTGGGTTTCACCCTCGATTTTCTTCAGGACAGACGGAGGCTTCTGTCTGTCCAGGTGTTGACTCTGTTGTGGAGCGTATGCAACTGATTTGGGACCAGGTAGTGGAGAGGTTGTCCCTCTCTCAGGAGAGGGCCCAGCGGTTTGCTAACCGGCATAGGACTGATGGTCCTCGGTTTAAAGTGGGGACTTGGTCTGGTTGTCCTCAAAGAATATTCCTATGAGAGTAGCATCTCCTAAATTTAAGCCTAGGTTCATTGGACCTTATAAGATCATGGAGATTATTAATCCTGTTTCTTTTCGTTTGCTTCTTCCAGGGACATTTAAGATCCATAACGTGTTCCACAAGTCCTTGTTGAAGAGGTTTGTTGAGCCAGTGGTTCCTGCTGCTGTGCCTCCTGACCCTGTTTTGGTTGAGGGCAATCTGGAGTATGTGGTTGAGAAAATATTAGATTCTCGTTTTTCTAGACGGAAACTCCAGTATTTGGTTAAATGGAGAGGTTATGGTCAGGAAGACAATTCTTGGGTGTTTGCTTCGGACATCCATGCTAGGAGACTTATCCGTGCGTATCATAGAACTCATCCTGACCGACCTGGTTGCTCAAATGAGGGTTCGGTGACCCCTCCTCAAGGGGGGGGTACTGTTGTGAATGGGTTTGAGATGAGTTCTGAGCAGAGGCTCCCTCTGGTGGTTACAAGCGGTGCTGGTCTGTCCAGTGAAGATTGTGAGGACTGGGAATCAGGTGTTACTGACTGGTCTTATATAAGGGAGTCACCTTCCCATCAGGGTTGCCGGTGATCAATTGTTCTGGTCTGAATCCTTTATTCCAGTTTCCCTTGTAGCCTGCTGTGTCGTGTCTGCATCTCCTGCTAACAGATAAGACATTTTCTTCTTTTGTGTTTGTGCTGTGTTTTTGCATTTTGTCCTGCACTTCTGTGGGGGCCTTCAGGGTCCCCTCCGGGGGCTTCTGCCCTCTCAGTTTTGTTCAGCCACTGATGTTTGTACTTTTGCTTTTTCCAGTTTTTTCAGTAGCTGCTGTTTTGATTTTGTTACACCAGAGAACTAATTTAGGTGGAAGAGGTCGTGTGATCTCAGGTGTTTTTGAAATTAGTAGAGTTGGTGCCTTTCAGGGTTTTCTGGGATTGCAGTAAGTACCCTTCCTATCCTTTTCTATTTAGTTAGTTTGGGCCCCAGCGTTTGCTCATACTATTTTCTTTCTGTGTCAGTATTTCATCTTGTCTAACCGCCATTACATGTTTGGGGGCTTTCTATTATCTTTGGGGTTCTGCTCCGGGGCAGATAGCTTTCCTATTTCTATCTTTAGGTGTAGTTAGTTTCTCAGGCTGTGACGAGGCGTCTAGGACCAACGTAGGAACGCTCCACGGCTGCCTCTAGTTGTGGTGGTTAGTCAGGGTACTGCAATCTCATAGATTCCAACTGCTCTGGTGTATTGCCTTTTTTTACCTGCACTCCTCAGCTACCGAAACATAACACACAAGCATTCAGCTTTCTCCCCATTATGTAGATAGGGCCAAAATTGTTTGGTGATTTGGAACGCGCGGGGTTAAAATTTCGATTCAAAACATAGCCTAGGACTCTTTCGGGGTCGAGACGTGCGGGCGTGCAAAATTTCATGCCCGTAAGTGCGACGGTGCGGATTCCAATCCCGGACAAACATACCCACATACATACACACATACATACATTCAGCTTTATATATTAGATATTCTATCTCTCGATGTTAAAATTAACCTACCCTTAAAATTATAGACTGTTCATGTCTTTGTCAGTGGGCAAACTTACAAAATCAGCAAGGGATCAAATACTTATTTCCCCCACTGTATGTGTGGTCACCTTTGCATTTACTGTATGGGAAGAAAAAAAAGAAATAACAATATAGTGTAATACATATGGAAAAAAAAATATTCAAATTCATATTTTATTGGCAATACTAGCAAAAAACAACCAAGTAGTTTCAATCAACATGAAAACACCTAAAACATGGGACTAAATAAAGGGACTTACTATAATGTATAGGGATGAGGATATCATAGGAGCACCAAAATTCATAATTGCCTATATTCTCCCTAAGTGTGCCTCAATACGACCCTACCCTGGCACCCTAATAGTCAACGCAAGATAGGTGCTCTCTTTCATCATCATCTATCCCTAGGAGTACTTAGGATACCCTAGTCTACTAATGTCTCTCTTATAGAAACAGGTTCAAAAACAGAGCAAACTAGTAACAGTATGTGTTGACCATTACACCAAACACCATAAATATACATCACACTCAACACCATGTGGAGCAAGCATCCATGCGGCATCAATGCTCTGTGACATCTTATTTCACTGAACCTCCTGATGAACCGCTATCTGAAAGGCGAAACGCGTCTTGATGTTAGAGGAGGTGATATGTATTGGTAACTATGGGGAATAAACATGTTTAAATTCCTTATAGTTTGTTCACTAATGCTGGCAGAAAGTTTACACTAGCCATTGGTATACTGTTGGACTCCTTTATTTCTCCCCTCCACCCCCAATAAAAGGGAGATTTTACCTCCATTGTACTGGCTCTTAGGAGGTTGACCTTTTTTAATTACAAGAGGATTAGTTTTCCCAGCGGAGGGGATTAGATTTCTTGAAGCATAAAGTATATAGACCCTCGACAACCATAACACTTCTAAGTTACAAGAAAATCCTATTTAGTGTATTTACATACTAGCCGGCATGCCTGGCTTGGGCTATTGATGTTTTGGGACCGGAGAATTAAGAAAAAATATATTTCCATCTGCAGTAATATAGGAGAGGCCAAAACAATAGGGCGAAATGACATAGCACTTAAAAACAGAACGCAACCATGTTCTTTAAGACAGCTGCCATCTGAACATGACATCTGCCAGTTATCACTCCAGACATCAGGAGAGCACAGAAAAAACATGCATAATTAACGAGGAGCAATTAACAACCAATTGAGAAGCCACTGTAGAAACTAAAAGCTAAAGACAACTAAAATATTTCCTAATATTGCAAATATTACTACCTTCAATGGAGCTGAGGACAAAAAATGGTAGAACACTTTTAATGACAATTTAAAAGAAAAGTTTATTTTTATTGTAGTCTAATTGGAGCAGTAAAAATGTGGACGCAATGGTGTGCATAGTCTTTAAAGGGGTTGTTCAAAACTAACATTTATTTTTATCCTAAATGTCTGTCGATTTAATGTAATGAACAAAGCTCTTTTCTAATATAGTTTAATTAAAAATTTACTATTGTTCCCTCACTACGCTAACAGCTTTATGTTTTTTTAACTACTTCCTGTTTGATGAGGCTTTGTTTAAGAGCCCAAAATGCATGATGGGATACTCAAACAAGTCGTCATCAGGAGACAGAGGCTGCGGTCACTGCTGTAGTCTCTGCCCCCACCCTGAAATGAAGCATCATCAGTGATATGCATTTCAGGGGATGGGCTAGTCCCTACTCTACTGAGCATGCATCAATTGTCAATTCTGACATATGCTCAGTAGGATCTTGTCACTGTGTAATATTCTTCTTAATGTTCAGTGACAGTGCGCTCCCTCGTCGGCTGTGATTAGAAGTGACAATCCAGCAAGAGAGCGCACTGTCAGTGCGCATTTTAAGGATAAAACCAGGCAAGCAGAGAGCAGCTCTGCCCCGCAAGTGACGTCACTTCCTGTGGTGGGACTGTTCTCTGTTCGCCGCGTGTTCTCCTTGCATTGCGCAATGATAGAGTTAGTGTATTGTCACTTAGAAACTTAGAATAAGAGTGCACAGTAACAATATCCTAATGAGCATCTGTCAGAATTGATGACAGAAGAGCCCAGCCCCTGAAATGGATGTCACTGATGGTGCTTCATTTCAGCCTCTTCTCCATGATGATGACTCATTTAAGTATCCCAGCATGCATGCACTTGGGGGCTCTCAAACAAAACTTCATCAAAAAGGAAGTAGGTAAAAAAAATAATAAAGCAGTTAGATAGAGTAATGAGGACACAATAAAGAATTATTAATTAAAGTATATTAGAAAAGAAATTAGAATATGACATTAAATAGACATTTAGGATTAAAATAGATTTTAGTTTCGAACCACTCCTTTAAGCTTTCATAGACCTCCTCGATATGTCACCCATTCTATGGACCTCAATGTACCTCTACATCTTTATCTGCAGAGGCATAACAAGTATTTTTCTTGAGCAAACAATGATGAAGTGACGCTGCACTTTCTCAATATTAACAGAAAAATTAGCTCTCAGTCTTCTGTTATTTCTATATGATGAACTAAGCAAATTTTCAATCACAGTACCATCTGTGCGGAACACCACCTCTAGTCTAAGAAACTGCATCTTTAGGCTAGAAGTGGTGCAAGTAATATAGGAATAGGTTTGGTACTCACTAGTGTTTCCGCATTTGTTGATTTGATCGGTACAATTTACTTTACGAGTAGTCAAAAGCTGTTTCGGTCAACACAACGCTTCATCCAGGCCCAAATTCTTCATCCAGGGCCTGGATGAAGGTCATGTTTATCGAAACAGCTTTGACTACATGTAAAGTAACTTGTCACCGACAAATCTATATAGAAGCCTTTTAGAAATTGGTGAGTGCCACAAGTTTTTTTTTTTTTTTTGGATAGGTATGAAATTGTGAAATCTGCAAAACAACTTTAAAGTTTTCTCATAGATAAAAAGTTGCAGGGGCCATATGACCAATAGAAAATATATCAGTTATTTTATCACGGTTGATGTCATCCTTTTTCTATGTAAGGAAGCAGATTGTTTTGCAGATTTATGTTTACGATGGACTTATGTAGTCCAAGAATAACGGGTAACTAACTTTTTTTCTTAATAAGTCAACACTCAACAGTACTGGCAGATATAATAAATTATGTGATATTTCTTACAACTATAAAGTGCATCTTATAGCCTCGTGCATAGAGAAATAAATAAACATACAGACTCACACATATGCATACGCACACACTGCTGCTTCTAGTAGTTGTTTCATCTCACCCTGCAGGATTCACAGCTACGCTGCTCAAAAGTGTTGTATTATGTCCTCCATGCTGCTTCTGAAGATGTGCTACAAAGAGATAGGGGAGCCGGATCTCCTCTTCTCTATGTACCCTGTATGATAGATATCCCAGCATCTAATTTACTCCAACTCTGGAGCTGACGTCACGAAAAACTAAAAATTAGACATGTCTAAAAAAAATATATGAATATGACAAATATGCCGCATGTGAATACAACCTTAAAGCTTGCTTTGGAAATAGGCTTTTCTACATTTAATGAGATTCAGAATAATTTATTTATTATGGCTTTTATGAAAATTAAGGAAACAAAAATGAATGATGTTTCCTAACCAGATTGCTCATTAAGCAGATTTTATTAAAAAGCAAATGAAAGCCGTGATTTGGCTTCTGTGGCCATCACAAGGCATCAAGCATTGTAATAATAACTTTTCTTGCACCAAGGAATTTTGCTAATTAAATAACTCATATGAGATGCACAAAAGCTCGAAGGAGTTACCGTAACACATAATTATTAAAAGCATTCTGCCCAGTTTTCAAAATCCTCTTTGTGTTGGGAGTTATGGCCCCTGATTGAGAATCTTTTAGTCGCTCTTAATCAGTGGTCATAATCTACATTAACCTCCAGGTTGCAAAACTCTTGAATGACTGATTTTCCTTTAGGGGAATAAGAAGCTTATACACAAGAAATCCTTTGCCACCCCTACTTAATCTCTAAGGGCTTCCTTTAATTATTTTCCTGCAGATATTTATATTTAGGTTCATGACCTCCAGATGTGTCGACGCATCGGAACCTCTCGGTTTGATTTTCGTTTCACGTACAAGGAAGCCTGGGATTTGGGAAGCCTAATGTTTTTCTAGTATTTCTTTGTGTTCTTGAATCTATATATTTGATACAATAAATGTTATCTAAATGACAATTTACACATCCATTGTAAAATGTAATAGAAAAAGATATAGATGTTGAAAATTTTGGCTTCTTGTGTTGCCAAATATTTGAGTTCATTAGACTTTTATTAATAAATTGACGCTTAAGCCTACATTTTCCAAAAGTGTAGCCAATATATCAAACTAGTTATAAAGTTTGGTTAGAGGTAAAGTTTTGGCATATGGCCCTTAAATTTAATTTATATTTCTTGGTATAATCGGAGGAATTTAGATAAATTTTGACTCTATGAATGTTTTTCAAGGAAACATCCTTGACAGAAAAAGATTGTGATTAAGCTAAACATGGCAATATAGTCCGTTGCTTTCCAGAATTAAGGATTGGGCTTCTAAAGGCTGATTTGGTGGTCGTAACTAGAGTTGAGCGAATGTGTTCGGAAAAAATTGTTGAATCTGAATTTGCCATGTTTGTGCCATTTTTGTACCAAATTTATGTTTGACCATCGATTCCGAATATATTCGCTCAACTCTAGTCCCATTGACTCCAATGACGTTCGGCTATGTTCGTCAAATATTGCAAATACAATATTCACCGAATCCGAACCGAACCAAATTTTGCAACATTCGCTCAACTCATAACCACAAGATTTATCCTTCTATGACAATGATAGTCATGCTCACCCTGGCAACATTGTGTGGGATCCATAATGAGATATATCCAAACAAGCACCAATGGGTCATATTGATTAGTCTCTTAAAATAACGTTGAGGTTTCATGATGTGTATAATTTGTTATTGGTGCCATCAAACATGAGAGAAACTCCAATAGAAACTCATATGGCTAGAGCATTATTCCAAGACAAAGTAATGAACGAGGAAAATTCTTAAGACTAGGGTTTCAAACACAAGTCTTAAAGAAAAGCTTATTGGTCTATCCATACGCCACAAACTGAAAACTATGAGCTGGTTTAGATGACCACTAAAATTTCATACAATTCCTGGCTAAAATTATAGTAAATCTGTTATGGCTCATCTCGTGGTGTAGATCCTCTAAGCTCCCGGATGGGCTGGGCACACGTTGATGCAGCAGCAGGAAGAAATCTATGGAGAAAGGACTTGGAGCACTGGAGAACACTGGTAAATAGGACACAGGAATGTCCATAGGACACAAGAAAGCCAAGACAAGAAAACTAAGAGTCTTAATATCAAGACAAAGGTGTGTGTCTTATTGGGCCTCATATAGGTCAACACAAATGATCACATGGAAGCACGGCTGGCTATTTGTAAAACCTGGCGTGGAGCACAACAGAGGGCAGCAACTATAGGGTAGGTGATGAAGCCAAGACTGATGCGTAACAAAACCTTTAAGGTTGTGATTGGACCAGTACCTCATGCTGTCTCCTTCACTTCTAGGTGGCAAGAGTGAAACAGAAAAAAATAGGCAATCTTTTGCTCCGTACTAGCAAGCGTTAAGATTTAGAGTCCTTCTGACATGGATTTTGATATCTATTTCAGAACGTATAAAGGGGAAATTTGGTGAGAGTTCCAATAAACTTTATATTTATTTTGGGGAGAAGAAACATATTATACCCTTCTCAGTAGGCTCTCTGTAATTTTTCAGAAACCTCATCAGTCAAGGAGGAAAACAGTATAAAGGCGGCAATAAAGAGGAAAATTATGCTATAGCCCTTCTGCGTCATCTTGTGTGTGAGTCTGTGAGAGGGGGGAGGGAGCTGCAGGCAGTCATCGGGACACAGAACAAGAGCTCTTTAGCACCACGCCAGGAAGATTATCCCCCTCTGCAAATTTCTGCAACAAATAGGTAAATGGAAATTTACAATAATGATACAGAGGAAAGGAAGAAGACTTAAAGTATGTAGATCGGACACAATAGTTCTGCCGGCACGAAGTCTAATACACATCTACAAAGAAGTTAGGATCCCCCTACTGTAACCTTACAAAATCTTAGTGGGGGGAGGGGAGCGCCCCACGGGAGGGGAGGGCCCATGGGAGGAGAGCACCCCATCAGCCATCTAAATAAATACTCCATCTGCTCAACAAAGGGCATATCTATTTATACAGATGACCAGATAGATTAGGACACTGCCATTTAATACTCATTCTTCATGTGAAGCAGGCAAGGAATACCCTTAGGACTGTTGAATATTTTGGGGAATGAGATATAGCTTCTAACTTAGTTATACTTAAGGAAAAAAAAATTACACAAACTCATTATTTTATGCAGAGGAAATTAAATATTCCCCAATATGAACTATGATACTCAGGCGACATAATAATCTCTTATTCACATCTCCCCCTTCGTATGGCTCATTCTAATATTACATTGTTTTTCTGTCTCATAATTCTGTTTTACAAGTCGTTGACAATGTAAGCCTCCAAAAAGTTTTAAATCTTAGCAAGAAGGTTTTTTTTCTTTTACCATTTTTCAATTGCCATTGTTAAAAACCCAGTAATAATAGCGGAATTCACACTTTTGACATGGACAAATTTTGCTAGAGGCTATCAACTTTATTATTTCCATTATTCTTTGGGTATAGAATTTATATACAGATGTACATTAAATTAAAGAAAAAGTGCTACAATTTTAAGTGTCCAGGAACACCCCTGAAACCAAATATTCCATCTCAGAGCAACTTAGTAGAACCTGCTGCCAGATTCCCCGGGCTTTCCCACAAATATACTGTCTGCCCCAAAGTCTAGCTGCGAAAATGTGAACTGGATGATAAGTATTTGTTGTAGGAAAAAGATAAATGTACAACAGCTGGAATGTAAAAACTGGCACCAAAAGGGGATATGTGGGGGGGGAAGCCATCAAGTTAAAGAAAGTGTATGGAGCAAGTAAGAATAAAATAACATACTGTGTCTGTCCACACATAGCAAAAGCCTTAGATCAACAAACTCACTCTGATAGATCTTTCCTATATCTGATAGATCAGTAATTCATCATCGTAATGAAGGCAGTTTACAAAGAATTCTAGACACTGAAAGATATGTAACACGTTGAGTAAACCTTCGCGAAAACATCTTATTGGAGAAAAGCAACCAAGTCAGATAAAAGGTTAATGACCAAATTGTATATATTTCATCAAAAATAGCTGTCAAAACATTTTACGAAAGGCCAACAACACAAATGGGAAAACAATTCTGGAGAATGTTGCCGAGAAGAGGAAACATTGAATCTAAACAATGTAATTAAAACCAAATTTCCAGAAAAGCTGGAAACTTAGTGTAGCTTTATTTTTAGTATTTTTTTTTTTTTAATTTTTATTTTGGTCTTCTATTTTGAATTTTAGAACGCTAGATGGATAAAAAACTTCCTTACTTAAGTATTTTAGGCTATATACTGTAAAAAAGAATTGCCGTAACATTGTATGTATATACATCGCATGTCATAATAAATGAGAAAAAAATTAAAGCAAGGAAATAACAGGATAACCACCAAAATAATCACTAGAAAAGAAGTCACGTAACAACTTACCGGTAATTTTACTTTAAAGGAGTTTTCCACTTTTAGGGTATGTGCACATGATGACAGGAATCTGTCTGAAAAAGAGCCACAAAAATTGAAGCATAGCGCACCGCAATGTAAAAACTACGTTGCTGTGCACATGTTCAGACTTTTGTTACTTCTTTTAACCGCTAAAATAGAATATTTTGTAACTATTTTTCCCATGTGTTTTTTTTGCTTTGCTTTGTTTATTTTTGTTTTTCTTTTCTGTGTTCCTTTTGTTTTGTTTTTCAGTAGTTTTTTTGCCTTTTACTATGTAAGGTTCTTTGTCTCTGTTGACATGTTCCTTGAAACTCAGTTTTCCGTCGGCCATTTTGCTTTCTGTCTTTCTGCAGCTCTTGCCCTCAGTTAATATGGAGTTTCCAGTTTTCATGTTCCCGCCCTGATCTTCCCTCTTGCTTCTTAAGCAGCCTCAGCTGAACAATCAGTGCTCCTGAATCAAGCCTCAGTTAGTCTGTGACCTGACTCCTGGAAGCCTTGGACTTGTACTCCAGCTATTCCCTACTGAGGAACCTTGGAACACTTTTGGACTCTGGAAACCTGCTGTTTGGTGAATCCATGTTTGCAGAGGAATTACGGTACAGAGAAGAGATCCTGAACCTGCTTTGGAGAGTTATTGTAGAGCTTGAAATTACTCTGGCCTGCTGTGTCTCCTGTCGCTGTTCCTGCAAACTGTGTGAACTTTTCAGCATGCTTGTATGAAGTAATACAAGTCATTTCATTTCAACCTATGTCTCCTGTGTTTTCCTCGCACCCAAGCACAAGACGCTATAGGAACTGTACACTATACATGACATACTATCTCTTCATGATTAATTGCCATATACTTTTTTATTTTATTTGTTTCAGTTTTTTCACCCTTTGTGTATTTTTTGCTTTGTGTTTATTTTTTGTTTTGTTTTTCTGTGTTCTTTTTTAATGTTTTTAGTTTGGTTTTTCTGTGTTTTTTTTTTTTTACTATTTCTTCACATGATTAATTGCCGTTATAGGCCATTTTTTTTATTTTTGGATGGTACATATTAACTCAGTTTAATTTCTGTATCTACAGTAAATAGTTATGATTTACCCGGCTGTTTGCATACATACATTTGGATTTCTTGTAGTTTTAATCCAACTTATAATCATCAACATTAACAGAAATAAACACGTGAGATAGATCACTCTGTGTGTAATGACTCTATAGAATAGATCACTCTGTGTGTAATGACTCTATAGAATAGATCACTCTGTGTGTAATGACTCTATAGAATAGATCACTCTGTGTGTAATGACTCTATAGAATAGATCACTCTGTGTGTAATGACTCTATAGAATAGATCACTCTGTGTGTAATGTCACTATAGAATAGATCACTCTCTGTAATGACTCTATAGAATAGATCACTCTGTGTGTAATGTCTCTATAGAATAGATCACTCTGTGTGTAATGACTCTATAGAATAGATCACTCTGTGTGTAATGAATATAGAATAGATCACTCTGTGTGTAATGACTCTATAGAATAGATCACTCTGTGTGTAATGACTCTATAGAATAGATCACTCTGTGTGTAATGACTCTATAGAATAGATCACTCTGTGTGTAATGACTCTATAGAATAGATCACCTGTGTGTAATGACTCTATAGAATAGATCACTCTGTGTGTAATGACTCTATAGAATAGATCACTGTGTGTAATGACTCTATAGAATAGATCACTCTGTGTGTAATGTCTCTATAGAATAGATCACTCTGTGTGTAATGACTCTATAGAATAGATCACTCTGTGTGTAATGACTCTATAGAATAGATCACTCTGTGTGTAATGACTCTATAGAATAGATCACTCTGTGTGTAATGACTCTATAGAATAGATCACTCTGTGTGTAATGACTCTATAGAATAGATCACTCTGTGTGTAATGACTCTATAGAATAGATCACTCTGTGTGTAATGACTCTATAGAATAGATCACTCTGTGTGTAATGACTCTATAGAATAGATCACTCTGTGTGTAATGACTCTATAGAATAGATCACTCTGTGTGTAATGTCTCTATAGAATAGATCACTCTGTGTGTAATGACTCTATAGAATAGATCACTCTGTGTGTAATGACTCTATAGAATAGATCACTCTGTGTGTAATGACTCTATAGAATAGATCACTCTGTGTGTAATGACTCTATAGAATAGATCACTCTGTGTGTAATGTCTCTATAGAATAGATCACTCTGTGTGTAATGTCTCTATAGAATAGATCACTCTGTGTGTAATGACTCTATAGAATAGATCACTCTGTGTGTAATGACTCTATAGAATAGATCACTCTGTGTGTAATGACTCTATAGAATAGATCACTGTGTGTAATGTCTCTATAGAATAGATCACTCTGTGTGTAATGACTCTATAGAATAGATCACTCTGTGTGTAATGACTATAGAATAGATCACTATGTGTGTAATGACTCTATAGAATAGATCACTGTGTGTAATGACTCTATAGAATAGATCACTGTGTGTAATGACTCTATAGAATAGATCACTCTGTGTGTAATGTCTCTATAGAATAGATCACTCTGTGTGTAATGACTCTATAGAATAGATCACTCTGTGTGTAATGACTCTATAGAATAGATCACTATGTGTGTAATGACTATAGAATAGATCACTCTGTGTGTAATGTCTCTATAGAATAGATCACTCTGTGTGTAATGACTCTATAGAATAGATCACTCTGTGTGTAATGACTATAGAATATAGGAGATTCACTTTTTGTATTGAAGAACTGAAATAAATTAACTTTTTTATTATTATTATTATTATTATTATACATTTATATAGCGCCATTTATTCCATGGCGCTTTACATATGAAAAGGGGAAAAAAACTTTTTGAGGATATTCTAATTTTGTGAGATGCACCTGCATGGATCCTGTGCTGCATGCCAGTATAAGGTATGATGGAGTAAGACTACTGTTGTATGTCACATTGGCAATGCCCTAGCGATCAATGCTCTCCTATAGAGTGGCTCAGGTGGTCTCAGCACTAGAATACTAAGGCACTACCTTGGCGTGGCCGGTCTATGAGTTAACTTCTTCATGTGCAATATAAGAGTAATTTATGACTTTTCATGACCTTATCTTTTCATTCCTGTTGCTCAATTTCCTTTGACATAGGAATTGCATGTCATTATATTGTAAAAAAATATTACTGGCAATCTTCATTTTTATTATTATCTCCATTTAAATCTGGCTTGGCACACATATGAAGAAAAGATTTCATAACTGTAAGGTTTAAAGACAGCAGTCTGATATCAAATAATGACCTGTGGGTCAGGATAACTTATGTCACAAGTGGCTGAAGTTGTAAATATTTGATCATTTTTAGCATTCTGGGAACAGTCGTTTATTTAAATCAACAATAGATGTGCCGTGGGTATAGATCTGGGATTTAAGGGGTAACATTTCTCGTTATGGAGAATGACATGCCAGGATAAGGAGGCTTATAAGCCTTGCAATTCTCCTCTGGGAAAATAAATATGTAAATTGTCTCTTCAGGGAGGAAGAGGACTAGAACTCTAGTGCCACCTATTGGAAGTAGCAATCCTAAAAGTCAGTATCGAATTTCAATTTGCAGACACGTGTTGTCCCTCCTCTATGCAAAGCATGAGATCTGACTTGGTGACTTGGCTATATGAGAAGACTCTGACTGGGGTTCTAAGGGGTAACGTTTCTCGTTATGGAAAGTGACATGTCTGATATACCAGTGTACAGAGGCGTATCTAGGCTTTCTGGCACCCGGGGCAAGAATTCGTTTCGGCGCCCCCCCCCCCCCCCCCGCACACATGCGATTTGCACACTTAGTCATGTACCCACGAGCTGCTCTCCCTAATGCTCTCAATGTTCAGTGAAAAACTGAGAGAAGCAGGAGAGAAGCTCGTTGTCACAGGACCATAAGTATGAAAATCGCATATGAGTGAAGTGTCCATGTGATAACTACTGGACCCTGCAGAGCTGAATCCTGACATTGCAGCTTCTGACTCTCTCAACGAATGCTCTGCACACTTTTAGGATTCTCCATTACCGGTGGCAAGAGTACATGGTCATGTCAGCATAAGCATGTGATTTATATACTTCTGGCCACATTCCGACTAGACGTGCCCGGCCTCGCTCCGTTCATTTTCATTGAGTGAGGCCACACATGTATAGTCAGCATGTGACCGCATGTATGTAAATCACCGGCGCGAGAGAATCCTGACAGCGTGCAGTGTGCACTGAGAGAATTCAGAAATTGACTAATTCTCATGTTTTTATTTATGTTAGGAGCATTAAAGGGGTTGTCCAGGTTTGTGCTGAGTCTGCAGACATTCTATGTGACACAGACCTGGAGAACCCCTTTAATGCTCCTAACAAATAAAGACATGAGAATTAGTCAATTTCACAAATAATATTTACATCCAGGTACCTTATAGATGATGTCGTCTCTGGAGTCGTTCTTCTTTTCTTCATCTTGTCAAGACCCCATGATGAGTTTTCTCATCCACAGCCGTCTCTGCAGACCTCCATCTTCTCTGCTCTTCTGCACCAACTCTCCACACGATGCCCTTAAAGACAGAAGAGTCATTATAATGCCCCTAGATAAAAATATCTGCAATATACTGTCACCTCACACTATTCTCCTCCCTCCTCACACATCCCCCCTGTTCAGCATACTGTCTCCTCATATATTTACCCCCTCACTATACTGTCTGCTCACACATACCCCTGACTCCCCATACTGTGTCCACATACATTCACCCGTTCACTCCCCACACTGTCTGCAACCATCCCCCATACTGTTTCCTCATACATACATACTCTTCAGTACCCTCAAATCCCCCACACATATTAAATACCCCCATCCCCACTCCAAATCCCCGGCCCCCACACATAAAATAGCCCCCCATCCCACTCCAAATCCCCGGCCCCCACACATAAAATAGCCCCCCATCCCACTCCAAATCCCCGGCCCCCACACATAAAATAGCCCCCCATCCCCACTCCAAATCCGCCCATAAACCCCATCCCACCATAACCCAACATAAATAGCCCCTCATACCCATTCCAAATCCCCCCACACATAAAATAGCCCCCATCCCCACTCCAAATCCCCCCCTGGCAGTGTAAGGAGACTTATAGGCCGTGCAATGCTCCTCTTGAAAATTAAATATGGAAATTGTCTCTTCAGAGCAGAGGAGGACTTGAACTCTAGTGCCACTGATTGGAGTATAGATGGCACGAGATGGACTATGAACGTTCACTGTGACGCAATAATCGCCTGGGCCTGGACACTTCTCTTCGTAATTTATTAATGGTAGAATCATGAATATAAAGAAGATAATTACCATGGGGGATTTTTATGAAAATGTATTTGTGTGTGTTAAATTCTCCTTGTAAGAACTATAGAACTTTCCTTACGTATTCTGCATTACACAGAGGTAGACATGTATGGTCACAGCATACTTGAACAGGGCCTTCGATTTTTAAATTTATTTCTGTTCTCAGCTCACTTCTGCATGATACCCATGCTCAGCCTGGCTACCCCATTCTCTCTTCACAAAGCTTCCACATCCAGCATACACGCAGCTTCAGTCCTCTGCGTCTCCTGTGCTGCCTCAGGGTCCCCACTAACCCATGGCTGTACTTTAGGACTTATCGCTCTGTGCCCCAGAAGCTGGGTTCTACAGTCTGTGTTTTTTTGTTTAGAACTCTCAAGGCACCCAGACTTGCCTGCCATATCCAGATACAAAATTTCATAATTACAATCCTGTTGCTAACTTGCTACCTGGAATTCCTTCCTTCACACACACATACATTATGTGGCCTAGTCTGTCACCCTGCCCGCAACTGACTTCATTCTCTTCACTTAACTGTCCACTACTGAGTGAAACTAGCAAATTCCCCTTTTGCTTCCTAATACTCCGCCATCTGCTGCCTGGCTAATTATTAAAGGGTTGTCCTAGACTTTAACATTGAAGCCCTATCATTAGGATACAGGGCTGGACTGGCCATCTGGCAATTCTGGCAAATGCCGGAAGGGCCTTTCTGGTCATGGAATGCCTTGTCTGCTACATTGTTATTGTTAAGAGTTGTGAAGGAGCACAAAGTCACTGACGCCGTCACTTACCCCAGCAGGTCACCGGTATCATTAGAAATATTGGTCTTGTAGTAGTAAATCTTGCTTTCCTCCATCCAGGGTAATTTTAGTAATATATCCCATCTGGTTCATGGGGACGGGGACAAAGTGGGCCTGTGTGATTTCAAATGCCAGGGCTGAATTTCAGCCCCATTCCGTACCTGTTAGGATACAATACCTAATCAGTGGGAGTGGAACACCTGGCATCGCGTTGATCAACTATTCCCAGTTGATTTGGGGTCTTGGCAACTCTTTTTATGTTAGGGCATTTTGGAAATGGCCCTATTAAGTAAAAAGTCTGGTGAGAAAAACTTTAGACTGTGAGTCAGCAACTTGATTTGGCAACTTGGCACAAACAGGGCTAACTTGGTTCTCTTTTTGGATCTGTGGACTCCTCTTGGTTGATAAAAAAAATTGCACTTTTCTCCATTCATTACTGTGCACAAGTAACTATGACATGTAGGTATGCAAATACTAATGCTATATAATGCTACCCAACTGCAGAAATAATATACAGTACATTGTCTAAGCTGCAAAGACACACACTGCCATCATGTAATGCTTGTATAATTAGAGATGGGTGGACACCTGGATGTTCAGGTCTGGCAGGTTTGGCCGAACAGTTTCAAAAAGTTTGGGTTCAGGTACCAGAACAGTCCCGGACCTGAACCCAAACCCAGACCCCATTCACTTGAACGGGAGGCCCGAACATCCAGTGTTTTCCACGCTGTCATATACATGACAGCGTGGCAAACACCGCTTCTGATCGGCGGTGAAATCATCCCCGCCGGTCAGACAGCCACAGTTCACACGCTGTCAAAAGACAACATGAGCACTCAGCTGTGATCGGAGATATAAAGTTTACCTCCGGTCACTGGTGTCAGTGGATGGGACTACAGCTCCCATCATCCAACACCTGCTGCTGCTAATAGTAGTGAGAGCAGGAGCTGCTGATGTGATGGGTATAATCATTTGCCAGCTCCTGCGCTGTAAATAAATAATTTAAAAAAGCGGCGTGGGTTCCCCTGTATTTTTGATAACCAGCCAGGCAAAACTCACAACTGGGGACTGCAAGCCTCAGCTGTCAGCTTCAACAAGGCTGGTTATCAAGACTAAAGGGGTCCCCATGCCGTATTTTTTAATGATTTAAATAAATCATTAAATAAACGGCATAGGGTCCCCCCTACTTTTGACATCCAGCCTTGCTAAAGCAGACAGCTGGGGGCTGGTATTCTCAGGCTGGTAAGGGCCCATGGATATTGGCCCCCCAGCCTAAAAATAGCAGCCTGCAGCTGCCCAGAAAAGGCACATCTATTAGATGCGCCAATTCTGGTGCTTTGCCCGGCTCATCCCACTTGCCCTGTAGTGGTGGCAAGTGGGGTTCATATTTGTGGGGTTGATGTCACCTTTGTATTGTCAGGTGACATCAAGCCCACTGATTAGTAATGGAGAGGTGTCTATAAGACACCTTTCCATTACTAATCCTATAGTTACATGGTAAATAAATACACAGCCAGAATAAAGTCTTTTATTAGAAATAAAACAAAACACAGTTTTTCAGTTTTATTTAAAAATAATAAACACAGTTATACTCACCAAACGCCTAATTCAACCGAAGCCCTCATTCTCCTGTAATAAAACTAAAATAAGAAACAATATCCCTCACCACTCCGTCGTTCTGTCCCACATCGTAATCCATGTCTAGGGGAAAAACAGTTTTCAACCTGGACGGTGCCAAGATGCGACCGTCCAGGCTGAGAACCACTGGTAACTGAACTGCTGCAGGCGCAGACTCAGTGACCAGCGGAGACATCATCGAGGTTACCTCCGTTCACTGAGGCTGCGTTCCCAGCTGGGCTGAACTGCCATAACCTTGGTGAGATCCCCGCTAGCACCATCACAGCAGCCTGCTTTAGCAAGGCTGGTTGTGAAAAATGGGGTATCCCACGCCGTTTTTTAAATTATTTTTTTAAATAATTAAAAAATAAGGTGTGAGGACTCCTCTATTCTTGATAACCAGCCTTGCTGAAGCTGATAGCTGAGGGTTGCAACGCCCCAACTGTGAGTTTTGATGGCTGGTTATGAAAAATACAGGGGAACCCATGCTGTGTTTTTTTTATTATTATTTATTTACAGCACAGGAGCTGGCTAATGAATACACTCATCAGCCGCTCCTGCTCTTGCTGTTATTAGTGGCAGCAGGTGTCGGATGATGGGAGCTGTAGTCCCATCAGTTAACACCAGGGACCGGAGGTAAACTTTGTACCTATGATCACAGCTGAGCGCTCACGCTGTCTTTTGACAGCATGGGAGCCGCGGCTGTCTGACCGGTGGGGATGATTTCACCGTCAATCAGAAGCGGTGTTTGCACATGACAGGGTGACAAACATCCGGTGTTCGGGCAGGCGAACCCGAACAGTAACACGGACTTCCTGATGAAGTCCGTGTTCGGTGTCTGTCCCCGAACAGTAGGTGTTCGGTGCGGACACCGAACTTTACTGTTCGGGTTCGCCCATCTCTAGTTATAATACCAAGATACCATGACTGCACAACCTCTCACACACAGGTATTGTCATTACCGATAGAAAGGTCCTGATAATGCTGCGAGAGCCAGACTATCGATCTGTGCATTCTCTGCCCCGTGAATGATGTCACCTGCACAAGATCTAGGGAAGTGGAGCAGGTCAAAGAGATGGGTGACCAGTCAGTCATTAACAGGAGGATAACGATGGGAAGAGAAAGAGGGAGAAAAGCCAGAGAGCGATAAATGCAGGCCAAACCCCTGCACTTACAAGCTTAGATGCATAAACATTAGCCAATGAATTTCTAGGAAACAGAAAAATGGACTTATAATACAAAGGTATAGACATAGTCAGACAACAATTCAGAAAGGGTCTAAAAACTTGCTAACTGGTTCCATCATTTAAAGAATAGGTGGTAACATGGACATAGGTGGGGATTCGACCGTTGGGACCCCCACCACTAAATAGGGTTCTGAAATGGCCAGTCGATATGGAGCAGTGTCTGCGCATGCACACTATGGATCCATCCTTTCTTTGTGCTGCTGTCTGGAATGCATGGGTCATGCGTCTATTCCGGAGAAGAATTTCAGAGCCCCATTTTCAGTATCAGTGTGGGACCCCCATAGATCTGCAATTTATCAGCTCTCCTATACAGCAGATGAACCAACTGGGTTTTTGTTTTTTTTATATGAAAGCACAAGTAACAAGAAAAATAGTAAAGAACACATCTAACTGTGCTAAATAGTTTGAAATCCCCTTTATTATGTAAATTTTATTTTTTTTACAAATAACTGATAGGAAGATTGTAAAGTTCTAAGTTTTGGCCAAGAATTTGTTTTAGATTTTTTTTTTAAATTATCTTATTTAAAATTTTTCTAGTTCTAAACTTCTCAGAACATTTTTTGAACAAAGTGCTCCCTCACTTGGGGGGTCTTGAAAGCCTAAGAAAACATTATGCAACCACTGTATTGTGGGATATTGTGTAAGGCAGTGAGGTTTTATAACATATTTAGCGAATACTAAAACAGGAAAAAAATCTGCACATTTACAAAGGCAAAGTGAGAAGGGGGAAATACTTGGATGAATGTTACAATGATTACATCATCAAATTGATCAGTTTTTCTGTTTTTTACTTGTGTTCCATCTTGGATTTCTATGGCAAGTAGAGGTTATCTGACAGTACCACAGTCATGGTGCCGCAGTCGTCTCACCTACTGTAAATATAATAATTTAAGTATTGGCCCGAAATTACCGTACATTTTATTTTCATCCTAACTGCTATATATTTAACTCCTTAATGACTTATTACAGACTATGTCCATCATAAGTCGGCTCCCTGCCTTTGATGCGGGCTCGCGCGCCGAGCCCGCATCTTTCCCAGCAGATGATATTCAGCCATCATCTTCTTCTAAAAGCCATAGGTGGAGCAAATCTGTGACAGCGGCATTTACAGCTCATCGGCAGGGGAAGTGTCATTCTCAGCCTCATTGACGCTCAAGCGATCCAGTCGCAAGATGAGGATATGTTTCCATGACAGCCAGGGTTCTGTTGAAAGGAAGTCTGCACTCCTTTCTTCTACTTACTAGATGAAGTGATACCTGTGTATTATCTGTATTATGAAGCATAAGGGAAGAAGCTAGAAGAAACAGTTACAAAGATACAACTTGATACAATATGTCTTCTGTGGCTTTGTGTGTATCTACTCAGACAAACCATTTAGAAGCAGCTGTGTCCTCATCTAGCACAGTAGATTAACCCCTTACAAGCTGCCATTTCCTCTTATAGTTTTTTTTTTATCTTTTAGAAGTGCCCTCATTATATAGCTTGTATAGTAAACAAAAACAACTTATTACATAGCTTATTAGTTACAATTTTTTCCACAAACTAAAGTTTAGGAGCCTGGCATTTGAGGTGAGGAATTTTTTTCCAGAATTTGTTGTTTCGCATTATGTTGGAATGAATTGGTTAACTAATTCACCATTTTTGTGGTTCTCTTTTGGTAAATTTATGAAGAAAATAGGTGACTCATTCTCCTAGTGTAGAGCAGTGAAGAAAATGTCAAAACAGGCCTGAATGATAGGAGCTCAAAACTTCATTTATACAGTGGCTTTTTAAAGTATTTACCCCTTTGGCATTTTTCATGTTTTGCTACCTCGCAATCTGAAATTTGACGGTCTTTTTTGAGGGTTTGCATTAGTTCATGTAAAGAACATGCCTACAACTGTATTCATTGTTCATTGTTCCATATCTTACCACTGGGATTTTTGCTCAATCCTCAAGACAAAACTGCGGCAGCAACTTCAAATTAGATTGTTTTCTTTGGTGAACAGCGATCTTCAAGTCTGACCACAGATTCTCAAATGGATTAAGGTCTGGGCTTTGATTAGGCCACTCCAAAACATTTACACATTTCCCCTTAAACCATTCAAGTGCTGTTTTAGCGGTATGCCTTGGGTCATTGTCTTGTTGGAAGGTGAACCTCCATCCTAGTCTCAAATCACTGACAGATTGAAAGCGGTTTTTCTCCAGAATATCCCTGTATTTTGCAGCATCCATCTTCCTCTTGACTTGGACAATTTTCCTTGTCCCTTCTGCTTAAAAACATCTCTCCAGCATGTTGCTGCCACCACCATGTTCACTGTGGGGATGGTGTTCTTGCAGTGGTGAACTGTGTTGGTTTGGCGCCAGACAAAGCGTTTACCTTGTTTTTCAAAAGGTAAAATTTTCGTCTTATCTGACCACAGCCCCTTCCTCCATTTGTTTGGGGAGTCTCCCATATGTCTTTTGGCAAACTCAAAACTAGCCTTACAATTTTTCTGTGCAAGTAAAGGTCCCATGTTCTTTCCAGTTGATAAGGATTTGATGGTGCTCCGGGATCATCAGAGATTGGAATATTTTTTTATAACCCAACGCTGACTTATACTTCTCACAACTTTGTCGCTGACTTGTTTGGAGAGCTCCTTGGTCTTCCTGGTGTTATTTGGTTAGTGGTGTCTCTTGCTTAATGGTGTTGCAGCCTCTGTGGCTTTTTAGAAAAGGTAAAGTGTATATACTGACAGACTTAGATTGCACACAGGTGGACTTCATTTCACTAAGCATGTGACTTATGAAGGTAATTGCTAGCATCATAAATGTTTAGGTAGCAAAAGGGGTGAATACATATGCACATGCCAATTTTTAACTATTTGATCCCATACATATAATTTATGCCTATATTTTTCTCACTTCACTTCACCAACTTAGACTATTTAGTGCTGATGCATCACACACAAATCGATTACAAAAATATTTAAACGCAGGTCGTTAGGTAACAAAATAGGTAAAAATCCAAGGGGGTGAATACATTCGCACCTGGCTTTTTTTTCAGCGTTTTTTTATGCAGCAAAACCTGATCTCTTGGCAGGAAAGAAGCTGCAGAAAAAAGCAGGTTTTCTTGATTTTTCTTGCGTTTTTTGCAGCGTTTATGATGCGTTTTTTGCAGCAGTTTTGACATACTACATTTGTCTCTTGTACATGCTGATTAAGTTTAGTGTTGAAAAAAATAATCCTATTCCATAGAATCAGGTTTTGCCACAAATAGATGTGCATGAGATTTCTGAAATCTTTTAGGCTTTGCAGGTACTGTAAAAAGCAGCTGAAAATTAGCATAAAAAAGCATAAAAAAACTCAGCAAAAACTCCTAATGTGAACTTAGCCTAAGTCAGATGCTGTAATTTTTTCCTCACGGTAGTTTTGATTGAAATAAACCTACTATATGGACGACAGCTCACACGGAAACTAGTGGTGATTTATTAAACTTTTTTTTTTTTCATTTTTCTGTCTAAATAAACATCACTTGTCACATATTTTGATGCAAAATTTAGCAAAATCATTTTTGCATTTTTGAGATCTTATGGCAGGCTTTTAAAAAGGTGTCCAGTGCTTAGCAGGAGTTGTGACCAACTGTGACCCAACAGATTTACTATAATTTATTCCTGAAATTTGAGTAAATTCTAGCAGAATTCTATATCGTTCATAGCTGGTGTAGATTTCAGTTTCAGACGCGCACAGACAGGATGTGTCAAACTTATTAGGGAAAAAAAATTTGGCACATTTTTTTTTTAAACATGGTTCTGTTTAAGAGCTCGCGAACTTCGTCGTATTTTTGGTCCAAGTGCAATACAGAGGGACGGGGAATGTTTTTGGGTGCCCTTTTACTGTTGGAGAGGGCTTCAAGAGACCACATCCTAGGGCAGTTTTTTGTGGCACCTTTAGTCCATTTTTTAACCCACTCGGGTGGAGAACAGGATTTCGAGCTTTCAAGAAAAACTAAGTACTAAAGTCCCTTGTCATGGAGGGGTGAATAATTCTGACTGCCGTAGTCAGTAAAAGTGGCATGTTGTGGTAAATTTAGAGAAACCACTTGTTATATTAATTTTTTTCAGATGTTTAAATTACAGAACATTTCTAAATTTTTCTAATAAGCGTAATTTTTAAAATTTTATTGCAACTTTATCTTTTATATTTTTGTTGATTTTGATTTTTGATTTGGCCTTTAAAAAAGAAGCAGATAATAATTCTATCCCCGAAGACCAAATTACTAAATGACCATGCGACTTGCATGGACAAGTTACAGAAGGGATAATGCATTCACAAATGTCTGCTCTTCTCTGTAAATGGTTTTACCATGGTGAATGCTGAATATACAAGAATTTATCCATTGTGAGATTCAAGCAAACACTTTTGAGCATACACTGCCGTCTGTATTTGCTAAAGCTGTTTGTTTGGTCAATGTTCTCAAACCAGAGCAAACAGAAGAGAAAGTCCAGCAGTAGCCTTAAATAAAAGGACATTTAATACTTACCTTACCTTAAAAAGCCCATAAAGGCAGCCACAGGAGCGTAACCGGTATTAACCTGTAACCTGTAGTACAAAAAGCCTCGCCAAAGAATAGACAAATATTTGACATCTGGGTCATGTATATATAGGAGTATTGTAATAAAAATGTACTCAATTTTCCTGCCCTGAAACTGAGGGAATCAGAAGAATTTAAATAGGTCAAAAAATGTTCTTATTAACGGTTTAGATAAAAAATAAAGTAATTCCCTTATCCATTGGATAAAGGATAACTATTGAGCCTAAGGTCGGGACCCTCATCAATCCTAATCGCAAGAACAGGGTTCTCTTCAACAGTCTCTTGATTGGGGCAGAAGTGCTCATGCCTCTACTGGAGTGTGTATCGGAGAAAGCCAAGCCCTGTACGCGTCTTTCACCATCAGCCCCACTAATAACACTGGTATACAGTGATTTTGGTGCCAACAATGTCTGAACGGTTTTATATTAAGTTTATGGTGCTGATTAAGAGTTGATGTCGGTTTTGCCAGATTCGCTCTAGTTTCTAAGATATTTAATAGTTAGCTAATTAATTACAGTAGAATACAGAAGAAAAGTGGCTTTTGTAGCATTGTAAGCCTTCAAACTGAAATACAAAATGATTATATGGGATATTTCATTACCAAAAACATTGTTAGAGTCAAAAGACCAAAAGCTACTGCATTTGTTATCACACACAAGTTGCATTGGAGGAATGGTTATTTTCATGGATGAATTATCTCAAAAATTAGAACCAATTCAGCAAAAGTAATGGGATTAATTCAGCACCCTCAAAATACCATAAATCCATTAACAAAACCTTGAGACCTGAAAAATTGTTTTTCATAGACCTGTGTAATAATTTGAGTAAATTCGGAGCATGAGCACTTCCACTCCATTTAGGACAGGGCAGCGGAGCCCCATACTTCAAAGGCGTTTTTTTTAACTAAAGCCAGGAGTGGCTCTGGCACAAAATAGAAGTATTCATTCCCCCTTAATATTTTCCATTTCTGGCTTTGATTCAAAAAGCTGCATCAAAAATTTCCACAAAACATCAAAATACAAGTGTGTGTGAACCCAACCTAAAGAGGTTTTCAAATCTCATGAATTGATAGCCTATTGCTGGAATAGGCCATCACTCTCTGGGATCAGAATAACCCATTAAAAGATTCCTTAAAAGAGTTGTTCACAACTTTTACTTTAAAAAACAGTCCCATAATGTTCCTAACAACAAAATAAAAACCCATAATGACTTAACAGTGCCTCTTTGTTCCTTTGAAATGCTGCCGGTATGTCTTCTGGCTTCTTCTTGGCTAGGGTCATACTATCGTTTTCTCTCCATCCAAGAAAGATGGTCCGATTATGCTAATCACACTCTGATCAGAGTTAGATAAGAGTGGAATCCGATTTTCTTGGAGTTGGAGAGAAAAAGAAAAGCGCCTCTCCTCCTTCTCCATTTTGTCAGTCTGTGGAAGTCATCTGAGTGCTGTCCAATATTTTTCACTGACTCATGGACGTAAATGGGCGAGTGCCATCTAATTCTTGGTGGTAAATTGGGCATATTGCAATTCTTCTCTTTGGACCACTTGGTCGGGGAAAAGATCGGATATGTGAATGGCCACATAGAATAACATGGGTAGGAGTGCTATACATCAATACTACGGATAGCACACGTCTGATTTTTAATGGTCGTATGCACTTACTGTAGGAAGTGTCAGATTAGTGGTCATTTTCTGTCCAAGTGTTTCTTCTGTCTCAAATGGAATGTTACCACTGCAGCCAATCAGTGACTTCTAATTGGCAGCAACAGTCTCATAATGCCCCTCAGAACAAGAAACCAGGAGACCAATATGGCACACTGGCAACAGTCCAAAGTAACAGTGGGGCACTGGTAGATGATTATGGGTGTTCTTTATGTTATGACCCCATTTTTAAAATTAGTGAACACTGTGAACAACCTTTCTTACATATTCCCAGTGAAGGTGATCAATGAGTGGAACAGGCGGCCACGAGAGGTGTTGAGTTCTCCTTCAATGGAAGTCTTCAAAGAGAGGCTGGACAGACCTCTGTCTGAGATGGTTTAGTGAATCCTACTTTGGACACGATGACCCTGGAGGTTCCTTCCAACTGTAACATTATATGGTTCTATTCTTACCAATTCATCAAAGGTAATTATACATTGCAGGGGCGGACATACCGCCGGTGCAGCCGGTGCAACTGCATCGGAGCCTGAAGGTGGAGGGGGGCCCTCGCAGGCAGGGGCTACTGCCCATAGCGGCACAGCATGCAACTGCTATGGGGCCACTGAGTCAAGATTAGGGGTAGGAGTTAGAGGGGCCCGGTGTCACGCAGCATCAGGCCCCTTTCACTCCCTCCCATAATCACGCGACTACCCAGAGCAGTGCCTGAGTGCAGGAGTTCAAAAAGGGGGTGTGTCATGCAAGGAGAGACGCTGGCCAATGAACACTTTCCTCACCAGACTGATGAGAGCGTTAACTGGCTGCCATCTCTGGCATCCTGCATGGCACGTCCCAATGGTGAGTACTCACCTGTAGTCAGGGGGCCCGGGCAGCACAGCACACAGGTGACAACAGTGGAGGAAGAGCAGGACTTACAGGGGGTCTTCTGCTCCCTCCACTGTTCTATTCCCAGCAGGCTGCAGCATCTCAGAGAAGAGGTCGGGGAGGAGGCGCACTGCACAGGACAGCATGGTAGCAGCAGGGGGCTGATATCAGTCCTCTCTGCTGTGTACCCTTCCCCCACAGTGGGTTCTGCAGCCCTCTCCAGCTATCTCTGCACTATGTAGCCGACCTCCATCAGGGCTCATCTGAACACCTAAGGTCGTAAATTAGTGTGTGTGAGTTTGTAGATGTACATGTGTGTGTGTGTTCAATATATATATGTGTGTACAGTATATGTGTGTATCTATGTACAATATATGTATATGTGTGTATGTATATGTGTGTGTATCTATGTACAATATATGTATATGCGTGTATCTATGTGTGTGTATGTATGTACAGTATATGTATATGTGTATCTGTATTTGTGTGTGTGTCTATGTACATTATATGTGGGTATCTATGTGTGTGTATGTATGTGTCTGTACATCTGTCTATGTATGTGTGTGTATATAAGGTATATGTGTATGTATATGTGTGTACGGTATGTGTATACTATATGTGTATATAAGTGTGTATGTATGTACGGTGTATGTGTGTATATATGTTTGGTATATGTGTGTATGTACGGTATATGTGTGTGTATGTATGGTATATGTGTGAACGATGTATGTGTGTGTGTACAGTATATGTATGTATGGTATATGTGTGTATGTACTATATATGTGTGTTTATCTGTGTGTGTATGTACAGATTGTGGATAACTTGCTGATCACTGGGGATTCGACCACTGGGTAACAGTGATAACAGGGGACTGCAGTCTCATCCTAGATGGAGCAGAGTTGTGCATGCTCGGCCTCTGCTTTATTCAATATTTATAGAGCTGCTGAGCTCTGCGCTTGGCTATTTCCATCAGTTCCATAAACAATGAATAGAGCAGATACCAGATGATACAGATACCAGACATATAATCTATATATATAATCGTCTTATTGTGTCTGTCTCTCTGTCTGTCCAGGAAATCCCGTGTCGCTGATTGGTCTGGCCGCAGCCAATCAGCGACGCAGGGCTAACTCTGCCCATGTGGTCATGTGACTCACCAACTGCCCATGATGTACTGAACATGTTTTGTCAGTCACAGTGTCTGATGTACTTCTGTCACGTTTACTGAACACTGGTAATACACAGTGACATGAGGTAATACACAGGTGACATGAGGTAATACATAAGTAACATAAGGTAATACACAGTAAAATGAGGTAATATACAGTAACATGAGGTAATACACAGTAATATGAGGTAGTACACAGTAATATGAGGTAATACACAGGTAACATGAGGTAATATACGGTAACATGAGGTAATACACAGTGATATGAGGTAATACACAGTAATATGAGGTAGTACACAGTAACATGAGGTAATACACAATGACATGAGGTAATACACATGTAACATGAGGTAATATACAGTAACATGTGGTAATATACAGTAACATGTGGTAGTATACAGTAACATGAGGTAATACACAGTAAAATGAAGTAATATACAGTAACATGAGGTAATACACAGTAATATGAGGTAGTACGCTAGCCGGTCATCTCCTGGCTGCTCGCAGCAGAAGTACCCTGACCGGCGGCGCCGCTGACCTCCATGTGGCTACCGTCGACAGATCAGCACCTAGGGCCGCTGATCTCCCGACGGCAAGTGTGAACGGAGGACCGGGGAGCGGCGCCGCCGGTCGGGATACTTCTGGTGCGAGCGGCCGGTCATCTCCCGGAGAGAGTGTATCATCTCCCGAAGAGCGTGTTTAAATTTGGCGCCAAAATCGCTGACTGGTTGCGGGCGGCGGCCGTGACCAATCAGCGATTTTGGCGCCAAATTTAAACACACTCTCCGCCAAATTGGCGCCGGATTTAAAATAAGTACGCCACCGTCGAGAGATAGCAGGGCTAACTCCGCCCATGTGGTCATGTGACTCACCAACTGTCCATGATGTACTGAACATGTTTTGTGATTCACAGTGTCTGATGTACTTCTGTCAGGTTTACTGACAAAATAGAAGCGGTGAGCGGTCCAGCTCACCCCAAACCATCTCGATTGGGTTCAGGTCTGGTGACTGTGGAGGCCAGATCATCTGGCGTAGCACTCCAACACTCTCCTTCTTGGTCAAATAGCCCTTACACAGTCTGGAGGTGTGTTTGGGGTCATTGTCCTGTTGAAAAATAAATGATGGTCCAACTAAACGCAAACCGGATGGAATAGCATGGCGCTGCAAGATGCTGTGGTAGCCATGCTGGTTCAGTATGCCTTCAATTTTGAATAAATCCCCAACAGTGTCACCAGCAAAGCACCCCCACACCATCACACCTCCTCCTCCATGCTTCACGGTGGGAACCAGGCATGTAGAGTCCATCCGTTCACCTTTTCTGCGTGCAAAGCAGTCATCAAAGCAAAAGGTGGCTACTTTGAAGAACGTAGAATATAAGACATATTTTCAGTTGTTTCACACTTTTTTGTAAAGTGTAATGTATAATTCCACATGTGTTACTTCATAGTTTTGATGCCTTCTACAATTTTCATAGCCATGAAAATACAGAAAAATCTTTGAATGAGAAGGTGTGTCCAAACTTTTTGTCTGTACTGTATATATTTTTTAGAGGTGTGGGGAGGCCCAAATAGAACTTTTGCTATGGGGTCCTATGATTTCTATGTATGCCCAGCTTGCAGGGCAGTAATAATGAGGGCAATCTGGCTTGTTTCTCGAAGCCAGAGGCTCCAGGGTCCCATTGCCAGATTACACTCATTATAAGCAGCGTACCGGGCAGGGGGGGCAGACATATTTTTTGCACTGGGGCCCCAAGCTGTCAGTGTCCGCCCCTGATACATTGTGTTACCAAGGAGCCAATAGTACTCCCTATATCCTGTTATTAGTGTTGAGCGATACGATAATGCAAATATCGGCTATCGGCCGATATTAGCTCTATCGGCCTTTCGATAATTCGTTTCGATATTTTCGTCTTATCGAATACCGGAATCGGATTTGTCACTGTCACTGTGAGTGTCCGTCGGTCGGGTCTGTCAGGAGTCAGCGGCACTTACCTGGCAGAAGATCTCCGGCGGTCACGTCCTGGACTGCTTGATGGCCGCCATTATCTTCTCCCTGGCGGTCACATGCAGTTTTTCGCGATAACTGCAGTGACTGCAGGGTAATCCCGGCCGTAAACCAGTCCGATGACGTCACCGCCGGGGAAGCAGGTAATCAGCTGTGCTGCGCCGGGATTCTGATGTAGCAGAGCTGGATCGTCGTGGGACACTCGTTACTATGGACTGCGTCGGTCAGGTGGTATACTTTTTTTTTTTTTTCATTTTTTTACAGGAGATCGATGGCGTCGCAGGATGAGACTGTAATAAAAGTAATGAAAACTGTGTTTTGTTTTTTTTTATTAAATTAAAAAACTTTTTTATAAACATTCACCCGTCCGGGTACATAAACAATTTAACTATTTATCAACAATTTAACTATTTACATACAGGGACCCTGTCCGGGTTATTTATACTTCTTTGGCAGGGGTGTTCCAGGTACCACCTGGTACTCTTCTGATGCTTGCCAAACATCCGAGGCACCAAGGACCACCAGGACCTGATGACGTCGTGTGGCCTGTACAGTCAAGTCGTGACCCGCTATCTGGGTCTGTGTGGCCACCTCTTTCATCTCCCTCCGGTCTGGAACCCTATGTCCCGGACTGAACGAACCCCAGGGGCCTAACAGGCGCCGGGTAGGGCCAGCTATACTTATCATGTCCATAGCTGGGGCTGCTGAGGAGACCACTGAGGGAGGCTTGGGAGATTTACGGCGTGGGGTGGGCACTTTTGCAGAGGCCTGGATGTGGGAGGCTGAAGGCTCCGAGGGTCTCACAGGTTCCTGACACACTGGGGAGTAGGGGTCGCACCTGGTAACATTTAGGGCGTACCATCCATTGTAACCCCAGTGTCGGGTGTAAGTCACCAAGTCTCCTGGCAACAGGTCCCTCCCCGGGTGTCCTTCTGGGAGGTGAGCCTCCACGTCCCGCCGGTTCACAAAGACTTCTAAATAAAGTCCAGGCTCCTTGATGAAGCCCCCAACCACCTTTCAATTTAAAGCTCCGTACTGCACCCTTACGCCGCGGCTCACACAGGGTTCCTTTATCCTTTCTCATCCGGTCCTTATCTGCCCGGTCCTTCTCCAGGTTACGTTGCCGAAGTTTTAGGGTTTCTCGCTGCTCCCTTTGTCGCTCTGCTTCCCGCTCCCAACGTCTCCACTCTTCCTCCTGACGCCGGTTGAAATTCTCCTCCACCAGCTGCTCCATGTCTCCACCACTCCACTGCAGCTTACAGTGTCCGGTTTGCGGCAGCTCTCCTGTCGCCCCCCAGTCCTGGCGGCGCTCCCCTGCGGAGGAAGCAGACGGCTCTAAATCAGATGACAGTCGGGGCTCCGGTACAGGCAGGTAGTGCTCTGGTGCCTGCGCGGCCTCCTCCATGAGGACGGGTGTCGCTTCTTCTGTCTCAGCGACGGGGCAGACAGCGGGATCTGGGGTGCTGACGGTGCTGCGGTTTTTGCAGGAACGGGTGCCTCCACTGCGACAACGTCAACCGGATCACATTGCAAGGACTCCTCTACTAGAACGGGTGCCTCACCTTCCGGTACAGACACTTCAGGTAAGAGGGATTGGCGCCGCTCCAAGTTTAGTTTTAGGGCACGCCAGCTCGCTTCCATCCTGGCGACCTCCTCCCGGTGCCGGGCCAGGCCTCTTAGGGTATCCGCCGCTTCTTGCAGCGTAGGAGGGTTTCCAGGCCGGGTGCCCAACGGTGGTTCCGTGGCGATCGGGTCGCTTCCGTGGGGGGAGAGCTCTGACTGCTCCATCCCTTCACACTTCTGCTCGTGTCCATTAGCCATCTCTGCCAAGTCACATGTGTCATCAGCATCTGGAGAGGGCCCCTCTTTTGTAGGGAGGCGGGACCTTCGTGTTAGTTTCCACAACACTGAGGAGGATGAGGAGGCGGAACTGAAGAGCTGTGGGGCACGATCTTACATTGCAGTACCATTTAGAGCCATCGTTTTCGCGTCACTGAGTGAGTGTACAGTACACCCATGAAGAGCATGCCCTTCTTCTTCACCAGTGCCTCGTCGTGACGCAGATATGGCGGAAAAATGGCAAATACATTCTCTGATGATTTTAGCAATTCTCAAGCACAAAACCAGTTCAATTCAGGCACACAGGACTCGCTTATAGCGAGCTACAGAATCCTGTTTGTGACGCCCAAGTTGAGTCGCACAGAGCCAGAGGTTTTGGGGGTACTCGGCACCGAGCCCGTCGACTTCTATGGGGTATGTCACGGCTTTACCCGGCAATTGAATCAGAGTCTATTTTACTATGTAGAAGTGTATAAACTATAAATATATTGTGAGACAGTGAAGGAATATGTGGCGAATGGGGTGTACATTTCACCTAGGTACTGTGCTGTATGGTATAAGGGAAATATGTGGCTTTGTAAACCTAGTGGTAGAGAAAGGTCACTACACCTTACATTCAGCACACACTTGCAGCTCAGGCCTGAAACCATTCAGCTGTTAATTAGGAGACCAGAAGTAGGTGTCTGCAAACACAGTCAGAGAGCACGCTTAGTCTGGACACAGGAAGGTGTCCCGGCACAAGAAGCAGTCTCCAGGAGTGGGAGCACGCTTAGTCTGGACACAGGAAGGTGTCCCGGCACAAGAAGCAGTCTCCAGGAGTGTGAGCTATCTCAGTCTGGGTGCTCGATGTACCCCGGACACAGGAGTAGTCTCAGTGAGAATCCGTGCGAATAGCGGCTGAATAGGAGTGGAGCTCTCTCAAGTCTGGACGTTGGATGGGCCTTCAGACACAAGGAGGAGACTCTGTGAACCTCCATGCTGGTAACTACTGAACATATGTGTTGTTTTGGGCACAGACTGGTAGAGTCTGGACCCGGATAGATAGGGAAATCTATCTATGTGTAATTAGTGGCTAGACAAGCCTAGGTCTTCTGTTTATGATTTATTTTTATCTGTTTGCTGTGGACTTTAATAAAGCTGGTTGCGGCCAGTTTTCACCAGAACTGCTGTCTGAATGAACTGTTTTCGTGCCACTCTGTCTACCCAGACAGCGATCCTAGAGCTATATCCCCTGAAAAGCTTACAATTGGCGGAGAATGCTGGGGCAGCACAGTGGCTGATACAAATGGTGCTGGAATGTGCATGCAGCACAGTGGCTTAGAGACAGCAATAAAGGTGAAGTCTGTTGAAATAGCAGCAGAGGAAAAAAAAAAAAAAAAGTGTGTCAGCAAAAACGTCTGATTGGAGCAGTCTTAAAGAGACAGTGGCCCTAATAGAGTTTGCAGAGAAAAAAAAAAGTGTCTGCACAGCAGAGCTGAATTTTTCTGTGGAAAAAACTGTGGAGTGTGTATGTCTTGAGTGAAGACTGCCGTTGTTGAGACAGAGAAGTCTGACAGCATGGAGGCGCTGTTTGAACAAATGGCGCAAGTTAATGTGCAACATAAGACTGCTGTGGTTGAGACAGATAAGTCCGGCAGTATGGAGGAGCTAATTGAGTACCTGGTACAGGCCCAGCAGAGCATGCGGCTGCGGTGCCAGCAACAGCAGCAGGAGAATAACCGATTGTTGGAGCAGATTGCAGCTCTCAGCACCTCGTCCCAGAGTAATGTTGTGAAGGCACCTGGGTTGTCCGCTGTAAAGAAGGCGGTAAGACGGTCCCTGAAAAAGATGACACCTCGTGATGATGTGGAGGTATATCTCACTAGGTTTGAGAGACTGGCAGAGAAGGAGAATCTGCCCCTATCTGAATGGGCCATGATGGTCGCACCCTATCTGATTGGAGAACCCCAAAGGGCCTATGCTGACCTGAGCGAGCAGGACAGCCAAGACTATGCCAAGCTGAAAGCGGAGATTCTTACCCGGCCGGGTGTTACGGTGACAGCCCGTGCCAGGGGAGTTCATGACTGGAGATGCAGTTGGGAGTCTGCAGTCAGCAAACCTGATTATGGAGTTGAAAAGGTGACAGTGAACCGCTACACCCAAGCACGTCCTCCTGAGGTACAGCCAGAGGTCGGACAAGGAGACCACCAGGACGCCAATCGTCTGGTCAGCCTGATGGAGAAAGCCTTCGCCAGCAAAGACTGTCTCCGTGACCAGCCGTCTGAGAGGTCGTCACTTCAGAGTTCCCGGACGCTGAACTCTCGCGGTAAGAGCGTTCCAGCTGTTGGGGACATGGGGTATGCTGATAAGCGGGTTCAGGCCCGAGGGACATGTGGGTGGGAGAGTGTGATGGACAGTGTTGGAGCTGGCGTGAAATTGCAGCCAACTGTCCAATAGAGGGGGAGCCTATGTGTTGTGATGTTGGCGGATCCCTCTCTCCCTGCGCAGAGCCTGTGTGTGTGTCCACCTCAGCCGAAGAGACTGGACCACAGGGTCCCCGGTGGTTGTAAATGACTGCCCAGCGCAGGCCCTCTTGGACTCAGAGAGTCCAGTGACTTCCGTAGGTGACAGCCTGATTGATAGGGACTTCATCCCTGATAAGCACCTGAGTATGGTGTGCATCCATGGAGACACCAAAGTCTACCCAGAGACTGCCGTGGACTTGGTTCCCAAACTCGGGGAGGTTTCATATGAAGTGGGGGTAGTGAAGAACCTGGTGCACCCCGTCATATTGGGTAATGACTTTCCCCGGTCTAAGGATCTCTGGGGAAAAATGTTTCTGATGGACAGTGTGATGAAGCTCCTATTGAGGGTGCGCAGTCCCGAGGGGCGGAACACAATGCTAGTGGGCCGTTAAACTTGTGTGATAATGATGATGATGATAATGATAATGATGATGATGATAATGATGATGATCATGATAATGATGATGACCATGATAATGATGCTGATGCTGATAATGATAATGATGATGATCATGATAGTGATGATGATACTGATCATAGTCATGATAATGATGTTGATAATAATGATGACTGTGATAGTGATGAAATTCCTTTGCAGGTGATGTTGGGAGACGAGGATGGTGGTTCTCGGGAACCGAGTGTCCCTGACTTACCTGTGTCCTGTGACAATTTTGAGAGTGGGCAGTGGCGAGACCCCTCTCTTAGGACAGCACAGGAAAATATGATTGTTCTAAATGAGGTTTCCCAGGAGCCTGGCTCTGAGGAGAGGTTTCCTCATGCTGCCATGGACAATAGCCTATTGTATAGGGACACTGAAGTCCAGGGAGAGGTCGTGAGTCAGCTCCTGGTACCTGAGCTATATAGAAGTATAGTGCTGGGGTTGTCACATAGTCACATACTTGAGGGACCAGATGGTGAAGTTAATGTTGTGGATGACGTGTTAACTAAGGTTCCAGATCAGGATGTGAATGAGAATGAATTGTATACTCCTGAAAGTGAGCAGGATGAGAATGAGAATGAATTGTATAACCCTGAAAGTAACCCGGATGTGGCTGAGAAAAAGGGGTCAGACAGGGATAGTGGGAGTGATGGTGAATCATCTGATGACAATAAAACAACCAGTGCAAATGAGGAAGGCATGGTAGCAGAGGAGGTTGAGAGTCCTGAGAAGAAAGCTGATGCTGACCTTACAGCCAGACAGAAGATGGCATCTGAAGATGTTTTACAGTTGGCCGGTTCCCTGGCGAAGACTAAGGTGAAAGGAGGAGAGCTGAGCTTTAAAGGCAGGACTCTGAAACTGAACACAGCACAAGTGGATGCTGTTGAAGATGAAAAGTTGTCGGTGTGTGGTGTGGATCTGCATCATGCCAAGGACTCTGAAGGTGATGCTGCAGAGGTGGAAAAAGCCATAGAAGTGGTAGACACCAAACCAGATGCCTCATCAGAAGCTGAGGTCTCAAGTGAGGCTGTGAGGAACAAGACTGAAGAAGCGGCCGAAGTAGTAAAAGACATCCAACAGCTACAGGAGAAGATGCGTCTCCATGAGGTCTCCACCAAAGACATGAAGACTGATATTGTTGCATTACGCGAGCAGCTGCAACAGTGTAAACTGGATGTGTTATCTCTTCGCCGGGAACGTGAGCGGTGCCAGCAGTTGCTACAGAGAGTACGAAGTGACAGGGAAAATGTATACAGTACCTTGCAAGATCAAGGAAAAATGGTTGCACAGGTACCAGAGGAACTAATTACTTCTCAGAAAAAATTTCAAACTGTGATGAAGGAGCGTGATGAGAACCATGAGCACCTTCTTGAGAAGGACAATGAAGTAAAAGGAAGGATACAGGGAGTCTCTTCGTTGCGAGAGCAAATGCCGCAACTACACGAGGAGGTGAAAGCAGAAAAGATGATGAGCCTTGACTTGTTAGAAGATGTGGATCTCCTGGAGAAAGAAGTAAGAGCTCTGCGTCTTATGCAAAGTGAGCCTGTACAAGAAGAGGATGAATTATGTGTACTGCAAAAGAAAAACGATCAGCTCCTTCTACAGTGCCAATCATTTGAACAGTGTAGCTTAAAATAGTCAAAGACCATGGCAGAGGAGCTTAAGTTCTGTGAACTAGAATTCATGAATCAACTGATATTTAAGAAAGTAGATGTGCTAAAGAAAGTTCAGTGGGAATTAGAGAAAGGTGCAAAACCCCCTTTACCTCCTGGGATAGTTGGTGACACATGGTCAGTGCACCAAGGACAGGAGGTACGAGGGATTCTGAGGAAGAATCAGCAGAAGTGTTCTGATGTGCCGGGTCGTACTTCTCTGGCCAGGCACTATTTCGAAACTGAGCCCGGCCCTAAGGTCAAGATGAAACCGTGCAAGATACCCGAGGCCCGCAGAGAGCATAGGCCTGGGAGGGTACAGGGTAGTGTGGATGCTTCATATGAAGATGAAGCTGATGAAGGCCATGACTGGTCCAGAGTTCGCTGTCTCTTTTGGATTGTTGACCAGCCCTCCGGTCTGGATGACCAGCCCTCCGGTCTGGAGAAGAGGGAGGGGATATGTGAGACAGTGAAGGAATATGTGGCGAATGGGGTGTACATTTCACCTAGGTACTGTGCTGTATGGTATAAGGGAAATATGTGGCTTTGTAAACCTAGTGGTAGAGAAAGGTCACTACACCTTACATTCAGCACACACTTGCAGCTCAGGCCTGAAACCATTCAGCTGTTAATTAGGAGACCAGAAGTAGGTGTCTGCAAACACAGTCAGAGAGCACGCTTAGTCTGGACACAGGAAGGTGTCCCGGCACAAGAAGCAGTCTCCAGGAGTGGGAGCACGCTTAGTCTGGACACAGGAAGGTGTCCCGGCACAAGAAGCAGTCTCCAGGAGTGTGAGCTATCTCAGTCTGGGTGCTCGATGTACCCCGGACACAGGAGTAGTCTAAGTGAGAATCCGTGCGAATAGCGGCTGAATAAGAGTGGAGCTCTCTCAAGTCTGGACGTTGGATGGGCCTTCAGACACAAGGAGGAGACTCTGTGAACCTCCATGCTGGTAACTACTGAACATATGTGTTGTTTTGGGCACAGACTGGTAGAGTCTGGACCCGGATAGATAGGGAAATCTATCTATGTGTAATTAGTGGCTAGACAAGCCTAGGTCTTCTGTTTATGATTTATTTTTATCTGTTTGCTGTGGACTTTAATAAAGCTGGTTGCGGCCAGTTTTCACCAGAACTGCTGTCTGAATGAACTGTTTTCGTGCCACTCTGTCTACCCAGACAGCGATCCTAGAGCTATATCCCCTGAAAAGCTTACAATATGTATATATATGTCACAATGACATGTATATATATATATGTATTCTATGTGTGTATATTTTGTGTTTACAACGTAAGAAAGGGTTTTTTTTTGTTGCGATATTTTGTTCCCATAGACTTACATGGGACTTCCGCTATCGAAATCGGATATCGACGATATTTAGTGCTATCGGCGATACAATTTCGATACGATATTTTTATATATCGAGCACTATCGCTCAACACTACCTGTTATTAATCACACGTTCAAAACCAGGTTGAGATTACGGAGAATAGAACTTGGCAACGTCGTTGACCTTGGTCCCAAAGGCAGACACAGTGATAATGACCATGGAGCTTTATTTTGAAGGTCTCTAAATTCTTCTGTCTTCATACTGTTCTGTGTGTAACAAACTGACACAAACCAGAGGAGATAATATTAGAAAAGCTGCAACATTTAGTCTTGACAAGTGCTGACATAGTGTAAAAACGAACAAAAAAGTCTCAGACCCCCGTTCCACTGGTTTCTTCAGAGACGTCAAATGTTTCCTGACAATGGAGCCTTTGTTACATGATAGATCTTGAAATGTATCCATTCAATGGAGTAATGTCCCAATTTCCAGCCATTATCGGATGACTATTTTGGATGGCCAGATGTTATTACTTTAATAATTTGCAGCTCTATCATTTATTTCTTTAGAAAGTGATGCAGTAATGTAACAAGGACCCAGTAGCCATTATACATGATAGAAGACTTGCACCGGATTATATTACACATCAATTTAGTCCAGCTGCCTTCACATCTTCTTGATCTGTGCAAGAAACGAATATTGTAAGATTTGGTATTGTCCAGGATGTGTAAAGATACGTAGCGCACACTCCTACATGGAGAGGAATTTAACTGCTGGACTATTATAATCCCACAACTATAAAAAAATATATATATAAAGTTGGAGCAGGGAGTCGGGGCTGGTTTTTGTTATAAAAGCAAACGTAGTGTGAATAGAGAACACGGTTTATCATTTAGTTCCCATAGGCGGTTAATGAGCCGCGGCCCATTAGACACAGAAGAGCGGATCGCCCTCAAAATATTTTAGGTTCAATTATTGACTTCATTGGAGAACATAAATATTTGCACAATCTGTTTTATGTAACAGTGATCTATGGAAAGGTGACACGTAGCAAATGGTGCAGGGAGGTATTGGTTACTGACTGTACAGCCACAGACCCCCAAAAACAACAGAAATCTTCTGTATGGGAGTCCCGCAGAAGATAGGAGCGCCTGGCCGAGATGACTGTTACCGTGTATGGGCGAATCAGGACATTTCAGGCTTTTTCTTGGATTTATAGGCAGCAAGAGAATGGTCTGCCTGATCACAAAAGACTAAGAGGCATGATTGTTGGACTTTTTTTTTTAATGTTATAAAGTATGAAAAGTTTATCTATGCTTCGTGTTGTTATATTGGCTGTTGGTTTCCACCAGTTACTATTCAATTCTATGGTGAAGTCACTTTAACATTTCTAAGGTTGTGTCGGTGTTAAAGTGCTCAAAGGGGGTTGGATACCGTCCTTGGAGACCTCACTGTCCGGACAATTGGAGGCTTTGCAGTTTCATGTTTCAGGGCAAGTCGATTTCCACATTTTTAATAAAAATTAGATGAAGATGAAGAATTCAAATTGCAAATGATTTGCTCATTTCTAACACATTGCAATTAATAAATTTAAGTAGAGTAAACCAAATAGTGTCCTAGAGATAACACAGAACAATCGCACGTGCTTCATTCCACTGATAACAACTAAGTCCTGCGTCATTCCGTTAATGATGATCAGGTGTTTCTTCATTCCACCAGTGACAAACAGGTCCTGCCTCATTCCACTAATAGCGATCAGGTCCTGCCTCATTCCACCAATGATAATCAGGTCATGCCTCATTCCACTAATAGCGATAAGGTCCTGCATCATTCCACCATTGGCAATCAGATCTTGCCTCATTCCATTATTGGCGATCAGGTCTTGCCTTATTCTACCAATGGCGAACAGATCCTACCTTATTCCACCCAGGACGATCAGGTCCTGCCTCATTATACCCATGACGATCAGGTCCTGCCTCATTTTACCAATGTTGATCAGGTCCTGCCTTATTCTACCAATGGCGATTAGGATCTGCCTCATTTCACCAGTGGTGATTAGGTCCTGCCTCATTCTATTAATGATGATTAGGTCTTACCTCAATCACACAATCGCGATCAGGTCCTACTTAATTTCACTAACAACAATCAAGTCCTGCCCCATTTCACCATTAGTGATCAGGTTGTGCTTCATTCCACCAATGGTGATCAGGTCCTGACTCATTCCACCAATGGTGATCAGGTCCTGACTCATTCGACCAGTGGTGATTATGTTCTGCCTTATTCCACCAATGCTCAAGAAATTAAAAACACTAAAAATATATTTATGGAAACAGAGAGGTATAAAGATTTTGATGGCTTTCATGCAGCACATTGACACAATAATTCAATGATATTGACATTCTATTAATGCACTGTCAATGAAGAGAATTCTAATTTTGCACAGAAAATATACAGTATGCTCTGTGTATACTGTATGTCTGACTGTATGCTAGCACATTGCATTAGTATAGGAGAAATCAGGTTGGTTTGTTATGAAGCCTATAAGATCTACAGATAATAAATACTGGCCATGTACAATGCACCCACTTAATGATACGTTCTCCATAACTTTGTTCTGTATGATCCTCCCTACATTTTTAATGCTATATTTTTTCACGTTATATTTTTGAATGTTCAGTGGTTTAATACAACTAAATTACAACTTGTAATTACTTTATTAGGGCTATTTATTATCTGTAGGTCTTATATTTTAACATCCACTCATGTTCCATGTAAAGGATTAAGGTTTTTTTTCGTAGGTGTTTATATGAAGCCTGTAGATGTCAAAGCTGTAAAAAGGGCAGTTGGAAGTTTTATTTCCTATTTTTCCCCTTCCTCAATTTATCCCTTTGTGCCCATAAATATCTGAACCTCTCAACAATATGTTGCAGAATGCTAATTGTTCCGCTAACAGTTTGGAACATCTGCTGTAATCATATAAATAAACCATTGTGTTCCCATTTGTTACACAATATATCTTTGTAAGTCAGAATGAAAACATGTTATATTTGCAGTTGAAAGAGGTTCTGTTACAGTTTTCACACTAAAAATGTCATACATTATTAAATAGCTCTCTTTTACCTGATGGGGCAGGTGTATTTACTTTGAAAATCCCAAATTAGAATTACCATAGAATTCTTTTTTGAAAGCTTTCCCTGTCTAATATGAGAAGACTCCTAGAATGCTCATTTTATTTTCAGGAATATACTGCCTTTCTGATGTGGTTTTTCAAAATAAGAATACCAGCCTCACTAGGTCTAAGAAGTCTATCTAATAGTATAGGCATTCTATATTATGAAGTCTGGTGACAGATCCGCTTTAAGGAAGAACTGTAGTCACATGTAAGGAATATATTTCTTCCTGTAGTAAACATGGGTGGTACATTTCTTAGACATTTTAACAAAACATAATGAACCATTTGATGAAATTACAAAAAAATATTAAGAAGAACCTGTCAGCAGGATTTAGCACTATAACATAAAGGCATGGGCATGATGGCGCAGTTATACTGATTAATTGATATCTGCAGTAGAGGAATCCAATCTGTCATTGTTGTTTAATTAGCCTCTAAAGGTCTCTTCTAATGACGTCTGTGTATAATGGCGGGCCTAGGGGAAGGGTCTTTTCTGCTGATCCACCTCTCTGCCAGCCTCCGGTGCTTCTTAAGCAGATTGCTGATTATTCAGTGACCTGCCTCCTTTTCGAAATTCCACGCTGCTGTCATTGTGGTTGCCGGTGCATACGCAGTGTGATTCCACAGACTGTCCTCAATAAAATAGTGCCGGAGGCAGAGCATGAGCAGATCGAGATTTCAGCCTGATGAAGATCTTCATCTGAGCATGCGCTGCTTCCGGTGTCATTTTATTGAAGACCTGAAAGACAGTTTGCAGAATCACACTGCGCCATTTAATCAGTACAACAGCGCCATTACCATCAAGCCTTTACAATAGAGTGCTAAATCCTACCGACAGGTTCTCTTTAAAGGGGTTTTCCCGCAAAGTTAATTTAATCAACATTTTTATCAATCAATGTTTGCATAATAATAATAAGTTCCACAATTGGATGTGTTTAAAAAAATGTTCCTGTGCTGAGATAATATTATAAATGTGCCCTGCTGTGTACTGTGTAATGGCTGTGTCTGATTGTGCAGGAACGTGGTCTGATCATACCACAGCTCCTGGGCAGGGGAAAACGCAAAAGAGAATATACAGACAGGACAGCATGGAGTCACAGCTGATTCTTTCTTTGAGGTAAAACATTGCTTAAAGTGAACCTATCAGCAGGATTTTGCTAAGTAAACTTCAGGTTGGAAGTGTTACACTGATTAACATGACACCTGGTGTGAAGAAATCCGTCTTGTGGTTCTTGTGTAATCAGTGTTAGAAGAAGTTTTCAGTTAACGAGATGCTCGTTCTCCGGGGCAGGACTGTAGGCAGAGTCTTATCTTCCTGCTGTAAGCCAGAGAAAACAAGGAGAGACCTGTCCACAGGCCGCCCCGAAGCACAAACAGTCTGTCTCTATGATAAGGAACATATTTGTGCTTCAGGGTGGATTGCACATGATGAAGTGGGTCGAGGGAGACTGCACATGATGAAGTGGTGGGAGGAGGGGGACTGCACATGATGAAGTGGTGGGAGGAGGGGGACTGCACATGATGAAGTGGGTCGAGGGAGACTGCACATGATGAAGTGGGGGGAGGGAGACTGCACATGATGAAGTGGGGGGAGGGAGACTGCACATGATGAAGTGGTGGAAGGAGGGGGACTGCACATGATGAAGTGGGGGGAGGAAGGGGACTGCAGATTATGAAGTGGGGGAGGAGGGGGACTGCACATGATGAAGTGGGGGGAGGAGGGGGACTGCACATGATGAAGTGGTGGGAGAAGGGGGACTGCACATGATAAAGTGGTGGGAGGAGGGGGACTGCACATGATGAAGTGGAGGAGGGGGACTGCACATGATGAAGTGGGGGAGGAGAGGGACTGCACATGATGAAGTGGGGGAGGAGGGGGACTGCACATGATGAAGTGGGGGAGGAGGGGGACTGCACATGATGAAGTGGGGGGCCTGCACATGATGAAGTGGAGGAGGGGGACTGCACATGAAGTGGGGGGAGGAGGAGGACTGCACATGATAAAGTGGAGGGAGGAGGGGGACTGCACATGATAAAGTGGGGGGCCTGCACATGATGAAGTGGAGGAGGGGGATAGAGGGCTGCAAATGATAAAGTAAGGGGGACTGCAGATGAAGTGAGGGGGGATGAGGGACTGCAAATGAAATGATGAAGAGAGGGGGGATAGGGGACTGCAAATGTTAAAGTAAAGGGGACTGCAAATTAAAGTGGAGGGAGGGAGACTGCACATGATGAAGTGGGGAGGTGACGGGGGACTGCAAATGATGAAGTGGGGGTTGAGGGGGACTGCAAATGATGAATTGAGTGTGAGGCATGGGGACAGCAATTGAATTGAATGTGGGGGTAGGGAGAGCAAATGATAAATTGAAGGTGGGGGTAGGGAAAGCAAATTATGACCTGGGGAGAACAAATAATGATGAATTTTGAGGGTGGAGAGTAAATGATGTATTACATGTGGGAGAGAGCAGTTGATAATGAATAGGGGGTGGAGAGAAAGACATGATATTTAGTGTTGAGCGATACTTTCCGATATCCAAAAGTATCGGAATCGGAATGGTATCGCCGATACCATTAAAATATCGGCGATACCCGATACCGATACCGGAAGTCCCATGTAAGTCTATGGGAACAAAATATCGTAACTAAAAAAACCCCATTCTTTCCTTGTAAACACTAAATATACACACATAGAATACATATATATATATATACATGTCATTGTGACATATATATATACATATATGTATAGTTTATACACTTCTACATAGTAAAATATCCTCTGATTCAATTGCCGGGTAAAGCCGGCTTCTGTGAAAAGACAGAAGCACCCGACATGAAATGACACTTGGTGTACATAGGGTTAACCATGTCTTTTCATGTCGTTTGCTATCTGATTTGCCACAAATATTTCACACCTGTAGGGGTTAATTAAAGGTGTAAATTTGTTGTAAAAAAAACTGACTTTTTTGCTACGAATTTACACCTTTAATGTCATTTCATGTCGGGTGCTTCTGTCTTTTCACTGAAGCCGGCTTTACCCATTTTCACAAAAGCCGTCAATTGAATTAGCGGCTATTATACTATGTAGAAGTGTATGAACTATAAATATAAATATATATATATATATGTGTCACAAATTCAATGACATGTATATATATATGAGGTGTAAAATTGCTGAAAAAAAATGCGTGGGCTCCCGCCCTATTTTCGCAACCAGACAGACAAAGCCAGTGAGTGGGGGCAGATAATAATAGCCCAGAGAGGGACCATTATTTTTGGCCCCCCCCCCTGGCTACTAACATCTGCCCCCAGACACCCCAGAAAGGGCAAATCTCTAATTAGATTTGCCCTTTCTGGCACTTTGCCCGTCTATTCCCATTGCCCTGTAGCGGTGGCGAATGGGTTAATAAGGGGTTAAAATGACCTTGCAATTGAAAGGTCACTTTAAGCCAGGTTAATAATTGAGAGCTGTCAATTAGACAACTATCAATTATTAATCCTATTGCATGAAATAAAAATAAAACACACACACTTTAATTAAAAATCATTTTAATGAAATAAAGACACATGTTTTTGACCATCTTTTATTTTACTGCAAAAACCATTTCCTGTAATAAAAATAAAATAAAAAAGCAAAATTATTCTTACCTATCCCATGCACAGTCAGGTCCCACGGTGTAATCCTTCAGAAAGGGTTAATGTTTACTGCAGGGACCGCAGCTAATGCTGCAGCCTCACAGTAAACCCCCAAATGAATGAGTTCCTCTCCTGGCTGACAGGAGAGTAAAGGCTGGGTCTCACATAACGATACACCAGCGATCCCGACAACGATATGCACTTGTCAGGATCGCTGGTGTATCGCTACATGATCGCTGCTGAGCTGCCAAACAGGCAGCTCAGGCAGCGATCTGGGACAGCGACACTGCGAGTAACATCGCTTAAGGGCCCGTCTCACATAGCGATATCGCTACCGTGATCGCTGCTGAGTCACTAGTTTTGTGACACAGCAGCGAGCTCACCAGCGATATCGCTGTGTGTGACATTCAGCGACGATCAGCCCCCCTGCCGGGTATCGCTGTTCGTCGCTGAAATGTCAGGACCTTTTTTTGATCGCTGGTTTCCCGCTGACAGGCACGCATCGCTGCGTGTGACAGGCGGGAGACCAGCGATCCGCTGGTAACCAAGGTACACAGCGGGTTTCCAGGCGCGGGGCTGTGCCTAGAAACCCGCTGTGTACCTTGGATACCAGCGCCCTGATGCAGGGGAGCTGGTATCCAAGGTACACAGCGGGTTTCCAGGCACCGCGCAGCGCTTGGAAACCCGCTGTGTACCTTGGATACCAGCTCCCTGCATCAGGGCGCTGGTATCCAAGGTACACAGCGGGTTTCTAGGCACAGCCCCGCGCCTGGAAACCCGCTGTGTACCTTGGTTACCAGCGGATCGCTGGTCTCCCGCCTGTCACACGCAGCGATGCGTGCCTGTCAGCGGGAAACCAGCGATCAAAAAAAGGTCCTGACATTTCAGCGACAATCAGCGATACCCGGCAGGGGGGCTGATTGTCGCTGAATGTCACACACAGCGATATCGCTGGTGAGCTCGCTGCTGCGTCACAAAACTAGTGACTCAGCAGCGATCTCGGTAGCGATATCGCTATGTGAGACGGGCCCTTAAGTGGAAAGCTTAATTGATTGCTTTCCACTTTCACTTCAGGTCAGCCAGGGACACAATCAGTGACGTCAGAGGGAACTGATTAACAAAAATAGGGGTTCCCTTCAAAAAAAAAATGGCGTGGGGTCCCCCCTATTTTTGTTAACCAGCCAGATGAAGCAGACCGCTGAGGCCTGGATTTTCAGGCTGTTAAGGAGCCAAGATCCATGGACCTTGCCAGCCTGATAATACCAGGCCACAGCAGTCTGCATATCTTGGCTGATTAACAAAAATAGGGGATCCCCTCGAAAAAAATTGGCGTGGGGTCCCCCCTATTTTTGTTAACCAGCCAGATGAAGCAGACCGCTGAGGCCTGGTTTTTCAGGCTGTTAAGGAGCCAAGATCCATGGACCTTGCCAGCCTGATAATACCAGGCCACAGCAGTCTGCATATCTTGGCTGATTAACAAAAATAGGGGATCCCCTCGAAAAAAATTGGCGTGGGGTCCCCCCTATTTTTGTTAACCAGTCAGATGAAGCAGACCGCTGAGGCCTGGATTTTCAGGCTGTTAAGGAGCCAAGATCCATGGACCTTGCCAGCCTGATAATACCAGGCCACAGCAGTCTGCATATCTTGGCTGATTAACAAAAATAGGGGATCCCCTCGAAAAAAATTGGCGTGGGGTCCCCCCTATTTTTGTTAACCAGCCAGATGAAGCAGACCGCTGAGGCCTGGTTTTTCAGGCTGGTAAGGATCCAATATCCATGGACCTTGCCAGCCTGATAATACCAGGCCACAGCAGTCTGCTTAGCTTGGCTGGTTAACAAAAATAGGGGATCCCCTCGAAAAAAAAACGGCGTAGGGGTCCCCCTATTTTTGTTAACCAGCCAAGTAAAATGCAGACTGCTGCGGCCTGGTATTAAAAGACTGTCAAGGCCCATGGATTTTGGCCCTCAACAGCCTGATAATACCAGGCTACAGCAGCCCCACATTTGGCGCATCAAAAGATGTGCCAATTGTGGCACTTTACCCGGCTCTTCCCACTGCCCTGTAGCGGTGGCAAGTGGGGTAATAAGGGGTTAATGTCACCGTTGATTGCACGGTGACAATAAGCCCGGTTAATAATGGAGAGGCGTCAATAAGAAACCGATCCATTATTAATCCCAAAGTTTTTAAATGTTTAAAAAAAAGACACAGCAAGAAATAAGTCTTTTAATGAAATAAAAGAGACAACACAGTTTTCATTTCTTTTATTATACTCTCATTCCTGCGACGCCATCGATCTCCTGTAAAAAAATAAAAAAAACAAACCAACAGTATACCACCTGTCCGACGCAGTCCATAGTAACGACAGTCCCACGACGATCCAGCTCTGCTACATCGGAATGACAGGCAGAGCCTGTCATCGCAACGCAGCACAGCTGATTACCTGCTTCCCCGGCGGTGACGTCATCGGACTGACTGCTTTACGGCCGGGATTACCCAGCAGTCACTGCAGTTATCGCGAGAAACTGCATGTGACCGCCAGGGAGAAGAGGCTGGCGGCCATGAAGCAGTCCGGGATGTGACCGCCGGAGATCTTCTGCCAGGTAAGTGCCGCTGACTCCTGACAGACCCAACCGACGGACACTGACAGTGACAGTGACAATCCCGATTCCTGGTATCCGATATGACGAAAATATCGGTACTCGGAATCGGAATTCCGATACAGCCAATATCGGCCGATACCCGATATTTGCAGTATCGGAATGCTCAACACTAATGATATTGAATTGGGGTGGAAGGGGCATGTTGGTCTGATTACTCTATATGCCACTCTCTGGGGACACTTGGCTACATATGGTATATTTTTGACCTGCCTTCCCTTGTCTTGTTATTTTGACATATGGTGATACCTGTTCTCTTTGGGGATTTCTCCAGGTTCTATATTCAGGACTTGTAGGTTATTTCTATACCTCTAGGAACTATATTATCTGAGGATATTAATGTCTTTCCTTTTTTTCCCCCATGTCTCTGATGATGATGACAACATGAGCTTATAAAAACACAGTTTTTACTGTGTCAGTGTGCTATTTTGTATAGATTATATGATGATTGGCATATGAGTATTTTTTGAGTATTTAACTCTTTATTTGGACTTTTCTCTTGTATACACTATGAGTGTTTTTTAATTGTTTTTAAAGTGGTGTGTTTTTCTTCATGTCTTTCAATAAAACTCTATACTTATTTAAATTATTCTTTTGGTGATCCCCGCTTATATGCTTGTGTCTTGTTCTTTGCTTTCTTTGGGGAAGGGGCATGTAAATATAATGAATCTGGGTTAGGGTTAGAGCGTGAGGTACATAGTGGAGGCATTGAGAATGCAGTGACTGGTATTGAATTGGTGGAAAGAGTACAGGTGCTAATTAATTTATATAATAGATGGGGAAAGTGGCTATTTACAGTTGGTGAGGGCGCAGTGGTGGATTATAATTTATATTTGGAATGGTGGATTGCATAATAACCAATTATATATTAATGGTGGGTATATGTCTGTGTTCAGCGGTGCTCTAGGTAACTATGTGTTATTTTATACAGAGACAAATCCAGTCTGGAAGAAGTGTTGGTAGTCTGCGCTGCATGAAAAAGAAAAGCAAAGATGCAGGAATTCAGCTAGAGACGTCACTGAGCCAGTGTGCTACCTATACAATGACACTATACACTGTATACTATATACAGAGGTCCTGTATATAATGTCACTGGTGATCCCTGTATTACCTGTACACTGACACTATATACAGTGGTCCTGTGTATAGTGTCACTGGTGATCCCTGTATTACCTGTACACTGACACTATATACAGAGGTCCTGTGTATAATATCACTGGTGATTCCTGTATTACCTGTACACTGACAGTAAATACAGAGTTCCTGTGTATAATGGAAGGTTTGAAGGGTGGAGGCGGAGCTGGGGTGGAACCTGGATGGAGTCTCAAGAGGGCCCAAAAATTTTGCCAGTATGGGGCCCCAAAATTCCTAGTGGCAGCCCTGCATAGACTATAAATACTAGGATTTGAAAGAAAGAGGGAATGGGACTAAAAGGGGGTAATGAAATCTATGACTGTTTATCTGACGGTTTCAAGCAAGAACTTTATTGCCCAACTGGGGTGAACTAATCCTAAAGACCCTGCCTTGGTCAGCAGCTTGCCCTACTGTGGCTTCAGCATTGATTGAAGCATTGACCAGTGGAACTCATAATCTAGTTGTACAATATTACACACATGTTAAGGTTGGAGCAGACAGCTGTATTATCGGTCTGAGTGCGATCAGAGAAAACATAGGATCGTTCCCAGATCAATGTTAGTCTATGGGGCCATGCACATGTCAATTTTTTTTCCTCAGGCACAGTCTGTCTGAGGAAAAAAATGTCTGCAGGTCCAAGATCTAATATTCAAATTGCACTCAGACATGCAAGTCAATGAGTCAATGGGAAACTGCTGGACTGCATTTGAATGTCAGATTTCTGCACACTGACACAATGGAGAAGAGGGAGAATTTTTTTTCTCCATCTTCTCCTTATCTGAGAGAATCAGATTACACTATGATCACACTCTGATCAAACTCTCATCAGAGTGTGATTAGTATAATTGACCTCATTCTTTCAGATGAGAGAATATATGGCCATCTGCATCTGCCCTAAAGGCAATTAATTGCAGAAAAAAAATCATGATTAAGTAAATAGGGGACTGCAGTCCTCCAACTCCGGGCTATTAAATTTCTCTAAAAATAGTGAGAAAATTGCAATTTTGATTCTTCCTAATTTCCAATGGGCCTATTTAATCTCTAATTAATATATAAAAATCCCGAAAAGTCCACAACAAATATGTGCTTCTATAAAATTTACAAATCAAACACGTGGATGTCTATGGAATAAAATGCTTATATTTATCAAAATAGCATTTTGTTTGTATTTTGGAGGTTACTGAGATGTCTGATGGCACAAAATGATCCAAAGTAGAGAGCAAGTAGCAAAGAACAGCTCCCTGTCTGAATTTCAATAGGTGCCATGTAATCCCATGTTTAACCACTAGTGGCCACTGCAGGAGAACCGTAGCATTCCCAGCTGATCACCGGTGAATCCGCGTCTAGACAATGATGGAACAAGCCCAATAAAACATCCATTTTTAGACTGTCTTGATATCACACTCCCCATCACTGAGAGCGTTTATTTCTGTTCCAACAACTAAACTTCATTATATTATAAAATGGAAGACATTTGTTACAGATGCAAACACTGATATTCCAGCCAGCAGCTGGGAGATCCCTGGACAATGCTCTAGCACGGTATTGTTCCAGACAGATTTTCCATACTTCTTCTACAGATATTTAACAATCCTGTGTAATGAAACAAGATAGAGATCGCTTACATGTTTCGCAAACAATTTCTCGTCTGGTCTTGTCAATCAATGAGGAAATACCAGCGTCTAAACTTCGAAACTCGCATAAATCACAGATGACAACTACAATTGCCGTATAGTAACAGCATATCATAGCTGATATGGGTAATGAGTTTTACATTACACAACAAATTAAAAGAAACCTGTCACAACATTTTTAAGACCAAAACATTTATTGCGCTGCCTGTGCCAAGATGCAAAGTGCAGCAAGAAGAAGCAGAACCCCTTGGGAATCTTTTATGAGCATCCTGAATACGTCTTATGCACAAAATAAACTATATGGGGAATAAACCAGCTGGAAGTAGGAGAAAACTACTATGGCTAAAAAGAGCTGTAAGGGTTCAGCCAGTTCTGTACTGATTCACAGATGTCAGTCTCTGCCAGAGAGTGCTTACAGTTGCCGCTCTCAGTGCTCGGATTGATGACTGTAATCGCCTGCATGACTGAAAGCTGGAGGCTCCATGGAGAAGTAAAGCCACTTTCTCTTGGGTGCCACACTTTCAGTACAATGGCTGGACACCTCCATAACGTTATTAACATGCAGATTAACCCTACATCTGCAGGTTAATAGGGTTATCGGACCAAACAGGTTGCATTTTTATCCAACAGGAAGTATGGCGCTGCCTCAAAAACGCTAAATAAACAAATCACTCGGATGGTTTACACTCCCGAGTACTGCAGGAATTAAGTACCACGATAGACTGACCGTTATTTCTAATATTCAAGGATCCCATAAAAACAGGGTATGTACCACAGGACTGGCACATAGCAAATGTGGGTTCAAAAAGGGAAAGGAAACCTAAGCCTGGAAATTATACACCAGTAAGTTTAACCTCTACCGTGGGCAAAATCTTTGATGATTTTCTAAGAGATACAATCCTGGCGTATCTCAATAAAAGTAACCTGATAACCCAGCATCAACATTGGTTTATGGCAGATTTGTTCTGTCAAACTAATCTCATCAGCATCTATGATAAATTCCAGAGACTGAACCAGGGTAATGTCATGGATCTCCTCTATCTGAAGTTTTTAAAGGCATTCAATATGTTGCCACATAAAAGGTTAGTACATAAAATGAGCGTAATATGACTAAAGCCCTCGTCACACACAGCGATCTCACTAGCGAGATCGCTGCTGAGTCACTAGTAGCGACTAGTAGAATGTGTGTGGCATTCAGCGACGACAGCCCCCCTGTTGGGCATCGCTGATCGTTGCTGAATGTCCTGGACATTTTTTTGATCATTGGTCTCCCGCTGGCCAGCACGCATCGCTGCGTGTGGCAGGCAGGAGACCAGCGATCAGCTGGTAACCAAGGTACACATCGGGTTTCCAGGCGCCGGGCGGCCCCTGGAAACCCATGTGTACATTGGATACCAGCGCGCTGCTGCAGGGGAGCCAAGATACATATCGGGTTTCCAGGTGCCGCACAGCGCCTGGAAACCCGATGTGTACTTGGTTACCAGCTACCTGCACCAGCGGGCTGGTATCCAACGTACACTGCAGGTAACTAAGCGACGTTACCTGCAGTGTCGCTGTCCTGATCGCTGCCTGTTTGGCAGCTCAGCAGCGATCATGTAGCGACACCAGCGATCATGACAAGTGCATATCGTTGTCGGGATAGCTGGTGTGTCGCTATGTGTGACGGGGCCCTCAGGGAAATTATGTGTAATTGGGTTAAAAAAAGGCCCAGCGATAGGAAACAGGGTGGCTATTAATAGAACTCAATCGGATTGGCTCACAGTTGTTTAGTTACCTCAGGGGTCAGAATTGGGCCCTTTTCTGTTTTACATTCTTGTTAGTGGCCTTATTTAGGACAGAGTATAATTTTAATATTTTTAGATGATACAAAACACTACAGGGTTTTCAACACATAGGAGGATAATTTAATATTACAGAGGGATTTATGCAAGCTGGACTGACAAATGTATAGTGATGTTTGATGTATAAATGGTAAAATCTGGGTAAAACTGTCACTGAAAAAAGTGTATAGAAGTACATTCAGCTGAAATGCATCGCAGCTCAGTGACCAGCTAGGTCCCTGCACAGCAATACACGGCAATCAGAGGCCAGCAGCTGACATCGGTGTGCAAGTCACTGGCGGTACATGGCAGTGACATCATGCGCTGACCGTTGCTTGCACCTAAAGTCAGGTGTTGGCTACGGAAGAGGATGTTGCGCTTCGTGGGAACGGAGGAAGGAGAGTAGAATCATTTATTTTTTTTATTCATTAAAGAACAGTACCAGAACAAGGAACATATATTCCAGGATTTCCAGAATGGGGGGCATACAGTGGGTTCGGAAAGTATTCAGACCTCTTTAAATTTTTCACTCTTTGTTTCAATGCATCCATTTGGTAAATTCAAAAAGTTAGTTTTTTCTCATTAATGTACACGCCGCACCCCATCTTGACTGGAAAAATACAGAAATGTAGAAATTATGCAAATTTATTAAAAAAGAAAAGCTGAAATATCACATGGTCATAAGTATTCAGACCCTTTGCTCAGTATTGAGTAGAAGCACCCATTTGAGCTAGTACAGCCATGAGTCTTCTTGGGAATGTGCAACAAGTTTTTCACACCTGGATTTGGGGATCCTCTGTCATTCTTCCTTGCAGATCCTCTCCAGTTCCGTCAGGTTGGATGGTGAATGTTGGTGGACAGCCATTTTCAGGTCTCTCCAGAGATGCTCAGTTGGGTTTAGGTCAGGGTTCTGGCTGGGCCAGTCAAGAATGGTCACAGAGTTGTTCTGAAGCCGCTCCTTTGTTATTTTAGTTGTCTGCTTGGGTTCATTGTCTTGTTAGAAGATGAACCTTCGGCCAAGTCTGAGGTCCAGAGCACTCTGGAAAAGGGTTTTATTCAGTATATCTCTGCACCTGGCGGCATTCAATTGCAACCAGTCGTCCTGTCCCTGCAGCTGATAAACACCCCATAGCATGATGCTGCCACCACCATGTTTCACTGTTGGGATTGTATTGGGCAGGTGATGAGCAGTGCCTGATTTTCTCCACACATACCACTTAGTATTATCACCAAAAATTTCTATCTTCGTCTCATCAGATCAGAGAATCTTATTTCTCACAGTCTGGAATCTTTCATGTGTTTTTTAGCAAATTCTATGCAGGCTTTCATATGTCTGGCACTGTGGAGAGGCTTCTGTAGGGCCACTCTGCCATAAAGGCCCGACTTGTGGAGGGCTGCAGTGATAGTTGACTTTGGAAACTTTCTCCCATCTCACTACTGCATCTGTGGAGCTCTGCCACAGTGATCTTGGGGTTCTTCTTTACCTCTCTCACAAAGGCTCTTCTCCCACGATTGCTCAGTTTGGCTGGATGGCCAGGTCTAGGAAGACTTCTGGTGGTCCCAAACTTCTTCCATTTAAGGATTATGGAGGCCACTTTGCTCTTAGGAACCTTGAGTACTGCAGAAATTCTTTTGTAACCTTGGCCAGATATGTGCCTTGCCACAATTCTGTCTCTGAGCTCCTTGGTCAGTTCCTTTGACCTCATGATTCTCATTTGGTCAGACATGCACTGTGAGCTGTGAGGTCTTATATAGACAGGTGTGTGCCTTTACAAATCAAGTCCTATCAGTGTAATTAAACACAGCTGGACTCCAATGAAGGATAGAACCATCTCAAGGAGGATCACAAGGAAATGGACAGCATGTGACTTAAATATGAGTGTCTGAGCAAAGGGTCTGAATACTTATGACCATGTGATTTTTCAGTTTTTCTTTTTTAATAAATTTGCAAAAGTTTCTACATTTCTGTTTTTTCCAGTCAAGATGGGGTGCAGAGTGTACATTAATGAGAAAAAAATGATTTTTTTTTAATTTACCAAATGGCTGCAATGAAGCAAAGAGTAAAAAATTTAAAGGGGTCTGAATACTTTCTGTACCCATTGTACATACCAAAATGGGGATATATATATATAAGAATGGGGGATATATATGCCAGGATGGACCCACGATGAGAATATACTACTGTATATACAGTGATGGGGAACATATACACAAAAATGGTGGATGTATATTCCAACATGAGAATCATATATACCAGAATGATGAACATACTGACCAGGATGGGGGTCATACAGTATATACCAGGTTAAGTAACTAGAATGGGGAACATATATATACCAGGATGGGCGATATATATAATGATGGGCCCAGGATAGGAACATATATACCAGCATGGGCCAAGGATGAGGAATATTATATATAATATATATATAATATATATATATAATAAGTAAAAGCTGGTGGCGGGAGTATGGGGCCAAGATGGGGAAAGGAGCCCATGGAGGGTGAGGTTCAGGTTCAAAAGTTGCCTTATGTCCTAGTCACACCCCCTAGGGGCTTCCCAACTTTCCTCTGAATTCAAGGGAGAGAAAGATCTAGGAGTTTATATTGAATGACCCAATACAATTATTTACCCCATTTCTTTATTAAAAATTCATAAAGAAACCAAGGTGTAAGGAGTGGTCCGGAGAGAGAGCTGGACCTGTAAAAAGTGTAAGGGGCATCTTGAGGGACTAAATACCCTTTATGTACAGATGTCTATTGAGGGCACATGAGAATAACAGAGGGAGAATATGACTAGTAAAGATATCTATCTATGTTATTTTCCAGGTCTTAACCCTTTTGATGGAAATTATGTAACAGCACAATGGAAAAATAACTACAGAAAAGAAGACCAGGGAGCAATTTTACAGAATTTTCCATGAATGTGACCCCTCTTTACATCTATACACAGAGCCATTGACATCACGTGTGAATGTAGGAGATCCAACAATGTTTCCTTTCAATAAAAATGAAAGAAAATGTTGAGTTTCATTTAACTCATGTTTTGAGTCACAGAATTTCATGGTTGATGAGATGAAATAGTGACATTATTCACTGGAAGTAGTGCGCTATCGGTCCCGGCTCTGGATGCTATTCTTCTTATTATTATATGCTAATCTGAAAGCAAAAATGTAATGATTCACAATAGATACAGTAGATATCAGATGGACAGAAGGGGAATTTAGAAGATAAATAGATAGATAGATAGATAGATAGATAGATAGATAGATAGATAGATAGATGATAAATAGATAATAGATATAATAATTAGATAATAGATAGATAAGATAGATAGATAATAGATGGATAGATAATAGATAGATAGATAGATAGATAGATAGATTATAGATAGAATAGATAATAAATAGATAGATAGATAATAGATAGATAGATAGAAATAGAATACAAAAAGACAAAAGGCAGCACTCCATTCTCAAGCTCAGTTGAGCCAAAACATCGCCATGCCATGTGGATCTGAATAAAATCCACTATCACTTGGAATACTAATGGAGTCTGCCTTCCTTTTTGTTTCTATGGAATTCTGGCAGGTAATGGATGTATTGCTGGGGAGGTCTGAGCACCCGATGTTCTAATATTGTGCAGTTCCATTTTTTCTACATAGATAGATATGTAGATAGATAGATAGATAGATAGATAGATAGATAGATAGATAGATATAGATAGATAGATAGGTAGATTCTTTTCTTTTAATTAAAATAAAACAGAGGTAATATGCATCAAAAGTTTCCTGCAGTCTTTAGAGATGATTTAAGAGGAAGATGCCCTGATGATATTAATATTGTAAATCCGGTGTCACAGCCCCTAATAAATATGCATTAATTACCACTCAGGAATTCAACAGGAGATTCACATTACACCTGAGATAAATATTAAAGGGATTGTCCAGGCTTGGGGTTCCAGTCTGCAGCTACTTTATGTGACCGTAAATTTGTGAATACTCGCAGAGCGTACAGTGTGCACTGTCAGGATTCTCCAGTGACGGCGTGAGTGGGCGTGTGACTGTAAGTATGCGATTTGCATAGATGCGGCCACAAGCCGACTAGACATGCACAGCCTCTCTCAATACAAGTGAATTGGACATGTCTAGTCAGAATGTGGCCAGAAATATGAAAATCCTGACAGTGCGCTCTGCAGTCACACAGACTGAATGCAAGCGTGAACTCCAAGCCGGACAATCACTTTAAGATAGTAAATTAAAATATTGTAGCCTTTCGATAAAGGTAACATTTTGCAAACTGAATGAATAAGTGCAGCTTACGTACTTAGCTTCTTAGAGCAAATCTTTTTAGGGTGTTGTGTCTAATTTGAGCAGAAATAATGAACCTCTTAAGCAGAGTGAGCAGCATTGAGCCCAAAAAATAAATACATTGTGTCCGCGCATGCTAATATGGTTATAAGTCAGGCGGTAATGAAAATGGAAGGAGGTCATTAGGATCAATTAATAATCATTACCCGTAAAGAAAGCATACCGTGCACTTCCTTTTGGCACATTTCCTCCCTTCCTTCTTTATTTTGTTACCATCTCATTGGTTTATAATTAAACCCACAAACGTTAATTGCCTGCCTTATAAGATGGTCTGAAGAGCTTCACTTGAACAAACAGTACAAGCCCCCACGTTCTGCTCCTTCATTTCCCCTATGAGTGATCACATGTTTCTCTAACTCTAATTATCGCTCATGAATTTTCATGGTGTATTTTATACAGTACGACCACGCAGGGGTTTATTTTACAGAGGGTCTAATGGAATAATACATAGGCTACTCGGTATCTATTAGTTCTTATAGATCATCAACTATTTGGAGAAAAGTAATCTTGGTTTCTCTTAGTGTAACTTAGCTACAATGTATCACATTCTGTTTCCCAGAACTTGCTATATAAACTTCTAAAATGTCAAGGAAGTGCTGAATTTTTGCACGGTAAGTGAGAAATACCATCCCAGAAAAACAACTGCCAGGATCCCAGGAAGGTTCACATCACGCAATCTTACAATATACAAGACTGCAATCATTACGTTGCAATTAAATTTGAAATTCCAGAATCCCTAGTAAAAAAAAAAGTTTTGCAAGTATAAGGCACTAGTCTATGCCAAAGTTATTGGGGTGCGCAGGTAAAAATATAGTCAGGTCTTCCTCCCCAGTAGCAGTGTCATATAATGTGTGGATAACCTATGTTGGTAAATTATTGGAGTATACAACAGCTGCAGGCTCGTGCTGCAGAGGACCATCTTGAGCAGACCGCAGATGGCGCTGTGTTAATTGTTAGATTGTTTAGACTGTACTTTGTTACCTCCTTGTGTCAGTTCTTTCTATTATCCTCCATGTTGATGATAATGATTGCTGTAAGGCCGACCTAAAGCAGTTCAATGTCTAAGCGCTGATGATTCTGCTGAAAGCTGAAATCTACATCGGCCATAAGACAGTTTTTAGCAGACATGACAACAGTCAAATGTGTAAAAAGGAAGCCACATTTTACTTTAAAGAAATGTTCTGTTTTATTTTTATTTCCCGCTGAGCCCAGTGATTGCTTCCATCAGTAATACAGAAGTGGTGACGTGTTTCTATAATACTTTTCCTCTGAGTGTTCCACTTCTGATTTTGGCCTACAAATACTGAGGTAAACAACTGACCAAATACTGAACGTGTGAACGTGGCCTAAAGGGTATGCCACACTGAACAATATCGCTAACGGGATCGCTAAAAAAACGTCACTATTTAGCGATCCCGTTAGCGATGTTGTTCAGTGCGGCAGCTTCCAGCGACGAGCTTCCTGCTGTGATCTCGCTCGTCGCTGGAATCGTTCCGGACCCTATTTTCTCGTCGGCGCTCCCGCTGGGTAAGTATATATCGCTAGTGTGGCACCTTTTCTTAGCGATTTAGCGGTACTTTTGTACCGCTAAAGTCGTTAAGAAGATCGCTAACGGCGATAGCGTCGTTAACTATATCGCTAAATGTGGCCGCACTTAGCGATATAGAAACAATCCCGCTAGCGATCGCATTAGTATGCGTCGTTATCGTGATCGCTAGGGGGATTGTTTAGTGTGGCAGTACCTTTTAGTTGAGAGGAGATTATTTTTCTGATACAGAGTCATAACATGAAACTCATAGTCATCATTGCAGATCATGGTCCCCCACCTACCAAGTTCCATTTATAAAACCAATGTTTTCTTATGAGGCCAAGGGAACTTTAGCCCCACTCAGGCAATAGAGCTCTGTCTGGATTGTTTCTTCACTGCCTACAGATACACCCCTGTTTTGACTGTGAACAATATTTGAACATTTGCATGATCACCTCTTCTATACTATATAAAAATGAAAAAACAATGTTATATAGCCAAAGGCAAAGACCTTCTTGCTCCTGGAAGAACTAGGGTGAGCTAAGTAGTAAACGTTTCTAAGTAATGGAGACTCTAGAACATTTTGCACCCTTTGCTCTCCTTATAAATAAACCATGGATAGGCAACAATTAATAAGTTTGAATGGTCGCTAACAAGAGATCCCCTGAGAAAAGCAACTTATTAAGGATCACAGGTGCGGTAACCATTAACCTCTCTGGTTATAGGCAAATGGCCTAGGGATACCACTTAATAATGGATTCTGGCCTGACCGCTGATTTTGGTGGAGCTGACTGATCATCAAGTATGGAGGCCTTCCAACTCTCCCTGAGTAGGATCAAGCTTCACGCGGTCTTATGATATGTGTACGATGTCAGTAAACTATTCTTAAAAGAACAACACTCTATACAACATATAGATTAGCAACATCAGCATGTAAATAAGAATAGATTTACCTGACACGATATCCGTTGAACTCAGGGTTAATCTTGAGGACTTGTACACTGTCACAGGAAAGAGAGGACCGGGGGTCTAACCTGACCCTAAACGGGGTCCTAACTAATCCCTCACCTTGGAGGTACTGATAATGGTTCAGAGGTCCAAGTCTCCAGCCTAACCCTGTCTCCTATCAGTCCCTGAACCCTGTAATCAGTCCTAAGAAGGATTCTGATTACCACAAAGGGATATGGCTGATCTCTGCTAAATACACAGATTAACAAATAAGACAGCTGAGAAAACACAGACTTGCATCACACACTCAAAACACAGAAGGAACATAAATGATCTGGGATATTAAACTCTAAGCAAGGTGAGCTTAAAACAACTAAGGAGCTCTTTAACTAAAGTCTATACAGATACAATCCTATCTGTGGTCTGCATGAAGAATTTCACTGGCAACTCCCAACACAGACAACCAGAGATTTAAAGGAAACCAATCAACAAATAATTAATTGCAGCTGGGAGAAACTGCACCCAGTCCCAGAACTGAGCACAGACAGAATTAACTCCCTAACTGCCAAACACAAAGAAACAGCAACTCACTGTGAGAAGCAGAATGTCAACCGCGACGATCTTCGTGGCGATGCCCATACAGACCCCCCCTTTCGAGGGCCTCCGGACCCTCAGGGCCAGGTTTGCCCTTGAAATTCTGTGGAAGGTCCCGCACCAAAGATCTCGTTAATGTCAAGCAGGAACCCACGTCCCTCCTCCCGGCCTACCCCTTCCAAGCACCAATATGAAGGGACCGGCGATTCAACGTGATTAAATGTCTTTACACTTGAAACTCAAGTTCCATTGACCACCCGGAGGAGGAGGTAAGGGATGGTATGACTGGTCCACGTACCTCTTAAGTAATGACTTGTGGAACACATTGGGATTTTAAACGAGGAGGGAGGTCCAACGAAATGCCCAGGATTAATTATGGAATGACCTGTAGGCCCATGATTGGGACCCCACTTCCAGGGGAACTTTAAAATTTTATATTCCTGGTAACAACCACCAATCGTTCACATTAAGATCGGCCAGAAACTCCCTCCTATCAGCCAAACGTTATAACGGTTCCCCATGCACTCAGATTATTCAATACACCCTCCACACGAAGAATGACGCGAGAAACGCTCCTCCTCAGGAACCCCAGAAGGCCCCCCCCTTGAATGACAAAAATGGGGATGAAAACCCATATGCCCCAAAAAACGGGGCTTACCAGTGGACTCGCTCCGCCTTTTGTTAAGGCGAACTCTGCCAGAGGCAAGAAAGAAGACCAGTCCCTCCTGGCTCTGAACAAAACCCAAAACCCATTGGGTCTGCCGGGGATGAAAAGCCAGGAAAATACAATTGCATCCCCCGACGTAAACAAAATGCCCTCCAAAACTTGGACACAAACTGGACCCCCTATCTGACACCACATCAAAGGCAACCCAGAAGTTACAATCCCCCAATGAACACCTCGCCAAGTTTTACATAGGGAGGGCAGGAAGAGCAATGAAATGTGCCATCTTACGAACCTTCAACAACCCCAGTAGACAGTCTTCCCTGAGAATGAGGAAGGTCCGGTGAAGCCAAGAAAATGATCCAGGACGTCCGGAAGTTTAAGGGTAAGAGGGTCCCAGACGGACGGGAAAGAGGGGTCTTAGAGCGAGCACAAACCCCACAGGACGCGACAAAAGTTAAAACATCTTTATTAACGTTAGGCACCAAAACCGGCGAGAAAGGAGATCTAAAGTACCTTACTCCCTGGATTCCGCAAAGCAGAATTATGATGTGCCCAATAACCTTTTGTTCAACTATTTGGGGACAAACCCTCCCTGGAGGTCCTGCAGGGGCGTCCCCCTGAGCCTCTAACACCTCCTCCTCAAGCCAAAAACAACGCCGACACTACCACCCCCTCCGAAGGATAGGAAGGGATCCATTTTCCCGGCCCCCTGGGAAACGCGAACAAGGCATCCGCCTTAACATTCTTAGATCCAAGGGCGATAAGTGAACAAAAAATTAAACCGGTAAAAAACAACGACCATGGCTTGTCTGGAATTCAGCGCTTAGCAATTCCAAATACAGCAGGTTTTGTGTCAGTAAGACGGTACCGGGTGGACTGCCCCCCAAAAAGTCGCCATTCTTAAAACCAACTTAAGGCCAAAAGTTCCCTTTGCCGAATCATAATTCCTTTCGGCGGACGCAATTTTTTAGAAAAGAAAGCGCACGGATGCCATTTACCAGGGGCGGACCCTGGGACAATATTGAACCCACCCCCTCGCAAGCCCCCTCCCAACGAAGGCTGTGATCATTGGTTGGATGGAAGGGGCCGAACAAAACTTTTTTAAAGAGGAAAAAGTTGGCGCTTTGTCCACCATTTAGAAAATTCCGTCCCTTTTTGTCATGCAGTGAAGGTTTACAACAGATGGAAATTACAAATAAATTTCGGTAGTAGTTAAGCAAACCCCAAAAAACGCTGCAGAGCCTTAAGATCCTCTGGCGATCCCATTCAAGCATCCTCACTTTTCGGGTCCATACGGAAACGAGGCTGACACCAAAAACCCAAAAATGAATTCCGTACGGCGAAACCACTTTTCCAGTTTGGGTATAGTTTATTGTCTCGCAAGATCTGCAAACCTGTCTCACATGCTCCGGTGAACACAAGATCTGGTGATAAATTAAAAGTCATCCAAAATACGACCACAAACAGCCCCCCAATGACGAAAAATTTCATTAACAAAATGTTGGAAAACTGCGGGCAGTAGTCAGACCAAAAGGCATGACAAGGTTCTCATAATTCCCTCCGGCTGTTTAAACGCCGTTTTCCACTCAACCCCCTCTTTTATTCCAATCAATTATACGCCCCCCCGAGTCAATTTAGGAACCATTTGGCGGCCAACAAATTGATTAAGGACAAATCAAGGGAGTGGTACGGACTCGAACAGTAATCCGATTAAGTTTTCGCGGAAATCAAAACAAGGGCGTGGCCTCCTCTTTTCTTCACAAAGAAGAACCCCGCGCCACTGGGGAAGATAAGGTCTAATTGCCCTTTGGCCAACTTTCCGAAATATAATCTTTTCATGCCTGCCTCTCGACCAGAAAGGTTTATATAACCAGTTTAGGCAACTTAGCATCGGAAGTAAATTAATAGAGCCTCATACACGCGATGAGGAGGAACCCTGACACCCCTCCTCAAGAACACATCCCAAAGTCTCCAAAAAAGGAGGCAAAGTCTAGGCACGACCCACTGGACTGTGTTCATGCAGTTACTTTTGCAAAACTCCCCCATTGGCTTAACTCGGATGCCAATTAAACCGGGTTATTTTTTAACCAACCAAGGAAGTCCCAACACAATAGGAGTAGGTAGCCCCAACACATAACAAATAATAGTTCCCTTGTATGCCCCACCCGAAGGTCAATGTTATGAACCTCATGAACAAACTACCTTGGCCGAAGGCCTGCGTCAATGGAGAATATAGGGATCGGTTTGCCAATCACTAGATGCATACCTTGAGCCTGGCAAACTGAGCGAAACCAATTACCCCGGACCCCTTCAAAAGAACAAAAATCTCTCCACTCTCGTACCCCACCACCCCCTGGTACAAGGAAACTGAGAAGAATAGCGACGAAATACAACCCCGGTTGTCGTCCCCACACAACCTGGGATTAACAGTTTTCCGGCGACTTTTTGCTCAACAAGGACGGGAGGACATCCCCCAACAAATTCCCTCTTTCCGCAAAAAACACCTTCTAGCCTGGGCGTACCGCCAATCCCTCCTACCCCGAAAATGATCCCTTTTCCCAACTGAAAAGGGGTTCCTCCAACGCAGGGGAACCTCAACATAAGGGACTTTGTGTAGGTGGAGAACAACAGGGGGCGGAGTTTTCCTCCACCTCTCCCGGACCGTCTACATACGGATAGCAGGGCCAAGCAGCCCCAGTGATGGAGGAGAATAACTGACCAAAAGTCCTTTAATTTGTCAAAAGCCCATGACAAAAACTGGCTTCTAAACTGGGTCATTCCACTGATATCGTGGCCCATCTACGGAACTCAAACAAATTCCCTCCGCCGGACGATCTCCCTGTGTATCTTAGTAATTTTTGTTCAGCAAGAGAGACCCATCGGGTCTCTTACCAAACCCAGGGCATAAAAAATCGATCTTGCTGTGAGCCGGGACCCGAGGAAGGGAGAAGGCCCGGATTGAGGGTCCCTTGTAGGAGCGAGATAACAATTCCCACTCCTGCTCTTCACTCCCGATGATCGGGCCGAACCGAAAATACAATTTACAGCTTCCCTGAAGGTAAAAAATTTGTCTGCCCACCAGTGAACCTGTCCGGGAGACTACTTTAGGTTCAAATCTGGTTTGCTCCAGGAGACAAAACTTTGGACTTAATGTCCGTCGCTCCTGGATAATCCCTGCAACGCAGAGCCAGCTGGGCTACTGGTCCATGCACTGGGAATAATTTTAGGGGCCATGAAAATGTCACGCGGTCTTATAATGTTACGATGTCAGTAAATATTCTTAAAGAACAACATCATACAACAATAGATTGCAACATCACATGTAAATAAGAATATTTTACCTGACCGTTCCTTGAACTCAGGGTTAATCTTGAGGACTTGATACCTGTCACAGGAAAGAGGAGGACCGGGGGGTTAACCGACCCTAAAAATGGGGTCCTAACAACCCTCACCTTGGGGTATGAAATGGTTCAAGGTCCAAGCTCCGCCTAACCCTGTCTCCTACAGTCCCAAACCCTGTAATCATCCTAAGAAGGATTCTGATTACACCCAAAGGATAGGGCTGATCTCTGCAAAATACAAGATTAGACAAAAAGACAGAACGGAAAAACCAGACTTGCTACACACACAAAACGAAGGAACATAAATGTCTGGGATATTAAACCTAAGCAAGGGGGACTTAAAACAACAAGGAGCTCTTTAACTTAACTTACAGAACAACCTATCTTGGTCTGCATGAAAATTTTTACTGCAACTCCCAAACAGAAAAACCAAGATTTAAAGGAAAACCAATCAACAAATAATTAATTGCAGCCCGGGAGAAAACTGCACCCAGTCCCAGAACGAGCACAGACGAATAATCCCTAACTGCCAAACACAAAGAAACAGCAACCAGCTTGAGAATCCGAATGTGCAACCGCGACGATCTTCGGCGAGCACACATGACACAAGCATTTGAATCACAATGCCAATTCCTTGTTTCTTCGTAAAAACACCTTCACAATGAAAGCACTTGTAAAATATTTTGAACCAACAGCTGCCTATGATGTAGGACAATTACAGAGGTTCTCAGTTTTTGTTTTTGTTTTGTTTGTTTTTTAAGCCCTAAAGGGAGCCACAAAACATCGCTAACGAGATCGCTAAAAACTCACATTTAGCGATCTGTAGTGACGCTGTTGTTGTGGATGTAGCAACACTGCCCCTGGTGATCTCGCTGATCTTCACTAGAGTTTCTGGACCGTATTTAGATCGTTGGCGCCCGCTGGTGAGCCTATATCGCTGTGTCTGGATGTTTTTTGAACTTTGCGCTGTTTTTTACTTCGCAAAGTTATAAGGAGATGCTAACCCGCTTAGGCGTTAACGAGACGCTAAATGTGGCAGCTACTAGCGACATTAAAACGATCACAAAAAGATGCATTGATGCTCTTATTGGATCGTTAGCGGGGAGTTTATTTTGGCAGTACCTTAAGTGCCTTTTTTCTTCCCAGGGGTCCAGCGCTGAGTCTCTGTGACAGAAAGAGTGTGTTATTGTCTCATTGTCGACAGCGCGAGCCAATCACGGCAGCTCAACAGCTCTGAGGGGTTTGACCGTCTACCTGGCAGAGGGGGTTAACTAGGATTGGCGCAGCACTGCGACAGACAGACAATAACACCTCTAGAGAAATGAGAAGACTCACACGGACTGGGAAGGGGTGTAGGCTACATTCACGGTTTTAATAGAAATTTAATTAATAAAAAAAATCCTGGTTTGCTGTTGCCATGTCAAATCCTATATAATGTCTTTTTAGCGCTCAGAACGAAATGAGGTGTCCACCAAAGTGTCAGTATAACAGTTCGTCAAAGAATACATTTATTATTCATTCAAGTTTTATACGTTCAAAAAGGGTGGTTAGTCCAATTTAATACAATTAAAAGCGCTAGATTATTGGTGTTCTAGTGTAAATAATTTTGATTAAAGAGAGCTGAAGTTGCAGAATTTATTTTATATTCTTGTAACCTGTTGTCTTGCATAACTATAAAAGTAAAAACAGTATCTAATAGGACATTTTGACTTCAGCATTTTTCCTTTACGAAGGTCTTAGGGCCGATTTCTTTAAAACACTGATTATATTGGCCTAGAAATATGTGGCACGGGGTTTTTTTTTAACAAGTGAAACACTAATGTTAACTGTGAATACATATATGTGAATTTACTTTGATAATGGAATACATTATATATTTCCATGACATCCCCCCTTAGTACCACTTGCCCTAAAAAACCGCTCCTGGCCCAAGCGTGCAACTTTTTTGTTCTGCCGGCGAGTTGAACACCCTAGGCTGTCCCCCCCCAAAAATTTTAGACTTTTTTCCAAATGGGGGTCAGGAGGCTGTCCCTTCGGGGGTTTATGTGTTTGCAATCATAGTTTTTATTTGTAGGATTTTCATCAAGGATGTGTATTCTCAGTCTGGAGGTTTTTTCGGAATTGGTCAAGCCAGGCTTCTATCCGGATGGGCGAGGTCTAAGATGGTGAGTGGCATCAAATTGGTTGCTCCTGAACAGTTTTTTCCTTATCCTGGGGATACAAGGAATTACACGCCCATAATTAATGCAAAAATGAAACCTCCCATAATGGCTGTCCAACCTGTGCCAAATTTTTTTGCCACCCACTCATCCCCCCAAAGTATCGATCCCATGGGCAGTGACACCTGGTTCTGTTTCGTTCCTTTAAAACTCATAAGTTTCTGTATTGCCATTGGACTTTCCATTTGGGCCGTGTTGTCTGGGATGTAGGTGCAACAGGTGTCTTTGATCATTTTGTAAACCCTCCTTTCTCAGCAGAATCATATCCAAAGCCATTCTTTCTGGAATGCCAAATGGAAGTGGGGCCTAACGTGCTCCCCAAACCTTTTTAAGCATCTATGGTGAATTAAAAACCTGTGGTTAAAAAAGATGTAATTTTTTCCAATCAACATTTTTTTTTTTTAGTTAAGTGGCAAAAGGACTCAAATCCGCTTTAACTTGGTCTTGGCCTTGAACTCACAAGTAGGTCATCTGCTGGTCAGTCAAGCATCCACGACATCCTTCATGGCTTAGGTGCTTCCTGGCGGGAGCTTCCTTGCAATGCGATACGTGGATCCAAACAGGCTTTCCCTCTATTCACGAGGTTGATGTCACGGGGCTCTTGGACAGGATCATCAAATTGGCAGTGAGGAGAAAAACTGAGAATGGCATTAGTTTTGACCAATTCAATTACTAAGTGTTAGATTTGGTAAGTGAGGGGCAGGGCAAAAAAAAGCAATACACCAAGAGTTGGAACTATGGGGTTTGCTACCTGACTAAAACCCCACAAACTAAAGGCAGCCGTGGAGCGTTCCTATGTTGGTCCTAACGCCTGTCACACCTGAGAAGTAACACACCTAAAGATAGAAAAAGGAAAGCTATTGCCCCGGAGCAGATCCCAAAGAAAAGGGAAGCCCCCAAAACAGTAATGGCGGTAACAAGAGGAAATACAGACCACCAACAGAAAAATATGAGCAAAAATTGGGGCCCAAACTTCCTAAATAGAAAAAGGGTAGGAAAGGCCTTACTGCAACCCCCCAAAAAAACCTGAAAAGTCCAACTCTATAATTACAAAAACACCTGAGATCACACGCCTCACCACCTAAATTGTTCTTGGTGAAAAAAACTAAAAGCAACCACTGAAAAAACTGGAAAAGGCAAATGAACAAACAGTGGTGAATAAACTGGAGGGCATAAGCCCCCGAAGGGACCCCAGACCCCCCAGAAATGAGGACAAATGCAGGCACCAAAAAACTAAAAGAAGAAAATGTCTTATCTGTTAGCGGAAGATCGGCACGAAACAGCTTTTCTGGGTTTCCGGGAGTGTGCCTTACGCTAAACTGCAATAGGGTGTGTCATGCCAGGTTTGCGTGTCTCTTGGGCAATTTTTCAGCATTCATTTTAAGTGTTTCGTTCAGTTTTTTCTACCTTCTGCTGCCTGGGGGTGGTAAGGTGTGGTAGGCCTAAATCGACCCACGCTAATGGGTCTTGTTTTGGTCAATTTTTCTGGAATGCGGGTCCCTGACACTTTTTTATCATTTCGGAACCCCTATTACACTATTTTTTGAAAGTAGCTTCGTTGCAGTATCTTTGCGACTTGGAAGGCTTCGTTCATCTTGAAAAACTTCTTTTGACCACAATGGCGTTTTGAATCCTTCACTTGGCGATACGGATTGGTCATCGGATCCTTTGAAGCTGGTAGAGTGGTCTTTCCAGATAAGGGAGGGGGACTTTCTTCCATACGTCCAGGCTTGATTTCCGCAGGTCAACAGCTGCTGGTGGGTTTTTGGGTGTTAGGGTGGAACCTGAAGCGAAACAGTAAGCACCAATCAGATCATTCTCGTGTCTTTGTATTGGATGTGGGTCCATGTACCC
>JARQOD010000005.1:523994590-524078126 GCA_033576555.1 Oophaga sylvatica
AAAAAAAGTCACATCATTTTCTTTGGGTAAAGTATAGTCGACTGGTGCAACATAAAAAAGCCACTATTGTAGTCCATCAGTCATATAAATGAGTCATTGAGAGAAGGACAGATGAGGCTTGTGAGAGCAGGAACTGCACATGTAAACACGGCTCAGAATCTTTCTATTGTATTGTTCGTTTTGGTGGGAAAATGATTATGTTGCAGGAAGGTTAATGAGCCCCTAGACAAGGAGATATTATGTCTCCAGTAGCTTATTAATATTCACATACAAGATTTTCTAATCTTTATCATAATTAATACAATTAATTTAACTCCTTAATAACCAGACCTTAATTATAAGAATTTTGAAGCAGTTGGCAAGCAATTTGATTTCGTTTGCTTTTATTGTCTCTTAGGCAACCTGAAAAGTTTGGAATATTTTTTTTTCATTTTTTTGTGCAATTTATGTTTTTTTTTACCATTTTCAACAGAAAGAAATGTAAAACTAAGAACCTGTCCCATGAATTTTCATCCAGATAAAGGGGTGTCTAGTCAAAGCGGGGATCTTTTGGAGAGATTTCACTGTAGTTTGGCCCGATGAAGACGGATTATGAGTAAGGTTTGATTGGCGATGATGTCAATTATTGCTTTACTTCTTTTTTACTTCATTTATATTTATAAATAAAATAGATTTTGCTATTATCTTTTTCAATAATGCTTCTCAGGAAAGTCAAACTTAATATTTAAAACAAAAACAAAAAGATAAAAATAAAATGAGCAAATGTCCTGTAATAAGTGAATGAATAGTAATAGTACGTGTAAATAAAACAGGGTACTTAGTTAACCACTATTCTGATTAAAAAGAGCGTAAAAGCCTTCCCACAGCGACAAGGTGACCCAATCGGAAATTGCCTAACTCTGGTAGTTCACCTCACTACGTGGCCACAGTAGTGTGAATGCGCACCAAGCACTACTCTTATACCAACATATGCTCAGGCTCTTTTTTTTGTACAAACAGGAGTTTGGCTCCTATTTTTGGGCTGTCAATTTTGTTTGTATGGCTTTCCACGGTTGGGTGACTGCACAATCAGAACTCGGTCCTGCCCTGCCCTTTTATATTTGGACATCTGCTGACACATAGTGAGGTGAACTGCAAGAGTTAGGAACCTTCTCGATTGGGTCACCTTGTCGCGGTGGGATGGCTTTAACACTTTTTTTAATCAAAATAGTGTTAAATAAGAACCCTATGTTATTTACATGTACTATTACTATTCATTTACTTATTTCAAGGCATTTGGCCATTTTGTTTTTATCTTAAGTTCTGTCTGTTAAATGGATACAGTGTGAATGAACACCTATGCGTTGTACTTGTTCCAACATATGATCCGGATAATTCTTTTTTTGCTTTGTTTTGTGATGTCAAGTTAGATGCAGAGATGTATATTTATAGATATACATATATCTTTAGATATCAGAAAAATCTTTTTGACAGTGATGGTTATCAATGAGCGGAACAGGCTGCCACGAGAGATGGTGAGTTCTCCTTCAATGGAAGCATTCAAACAGAGGCTGGACAGACATCTATCTGAGATGGTTTAGTGAATCCTGCATTGAGCGGGGGTTAGACACGATGACCCTGGAGGTCCCTTCCCACTCTAACATTCTATGATTTTATGGTGAGTTCTCCTTCAATGGAAGTCTTCAAACAGAGGCTGGACAGACATCTGTCTGAGATGGTTTAGTGAATCCTGCATTGAGCGGAGGGTTAGACACCATGACCCTGGAGGTCCCTTCCAACTCTAACATTCTATGGTGAGTTCTCCTTCAATGAAAGTCTTCAAACAGAGGCTGGACAGACATCTGTCTGAGATGGTTTAGTGAATCCTGCATTGTGCAGGGGGTTAGACACGACAACCCTGAATGTCCCTTCCAACTCTAACATTCTATGATTCTATGTAAGCAAGGACAGTTTAAGAACGCTGAATTTGGTCCCCAGTGGATTTATCAGGTGATTAGTGTTTATATTATTTTTTTTATGGCAATTACTGCCTTTACAAACATTTTTTGCTTAGACTGGAAAACAGGTTTAAGTTGGGAATTCCCTCTTAAAGGTTCCTAAAATATATAGCAATACAACGTACACATTATAGAGCAATTCCAAGGTAAGGTAAGGTGAATAAGGACAATTGTAGAAGCAATGCAGACAAATGAACGCTTATATCTGCCGTGTAAAGCCCCCTGATATAATGATGTAATATTAATGGCATGAAACGTCCCTTGCAGAGTTTTCAGTTTAATTTCAGCCCTTGACTCACACATGGATAGAGTGACATCTATGTAATTGCAGGCATTACGCACTGGCTATCACCCAGCCCCGGCCAGGCACTGCGAGCAGTTGACGGTTAGGTAGTGTCTGCCATTAATAGACCTCTAATTAAACTGACCGAGGTCCAACGCAGAGATGATAATAGCAAATAGCACGGCTTTGTTACAGCACTTGGAATGAGAGTCATGTGCAGCCGCCTTCGCTGAATTCATAGCAACGACCAAGCGCCGAGTATTTGCATTACACACATTGTATCCAAGGGTGACAAATATTTTAAGTTGGGTAGTGTACGTATCTAAGAATGACATAGACTATTTTCTGTAACACTTTGGAGAATTGGATTGTTACACATGCTGCTGACAAAAATATTCCCTCCTAGTTAGAACTGGATATTAATTGTCGAAAGTTCTATATTCGTACGTTGCACATCTAGACTAATCTTTTGCCGGTTTCACAACACCCTTTTAATTCCATCTTCTTCCACCAAGAACTGATGCAAAAAAATGATATTCGTGTTATATGTTTATTAAAAAATATTTGCCATTTATATTTTATATTATGATCTTTATTAAAAAAAAAAGTAAATGAGTAATCTTGCAATTTTCACACCAGCCACCGGTGTTGTTTTAGACTAATACTTCCTGTCTCTACAGGAAATGCTTATACAATAGTTTCCTTTCCATCCAAGGCAGGATTACAATGACAGGCGACACTTCTCTATACAGCTGATAATACAGGATCCACCAATCACAATAGGTGATGTCACAGCTCACCTCCTCCTCCTGTACAGTGACTGATAACACCTCTAAATACAGCTGATAATACAGGATCCACCACCACTCACAATAGGTGATGTCACAGCTCACCTCCTCCTCCTATACAAATTGTGATATAGAAAAAGCACTGCCTAAATGTTTTTAGAAATACATCTGAAACATAATGCTGTCTTAAATGATATGTTATTTTCTGGTGATTTTCTTTACCCCTTTTTTCCAAATGTGTTTCTCTTGGTTTTGCCGCCTTCAGCCTGAATTTACAATGTGAAAATTCCATCCAGTTGTCAAGATCCCGTCTGGGTTGGAGCCGATGTTACTGCAAACACTAGGGAAAGCAGAGGCAGGTAGCGTAGTCAGATGGCAGCCGGAGGTCGGTACACAGGAAAGGCAGTTCGGTAACAGAGGAGCAGGCAGATAACGTAGTCAGAAGGCAGGCCGAGGTCGGTTCACAGGAGAGCAGTGTTTGTAGCAATGGATCAGGCGGAGAGCGTAGTCAGAAGGCAGGCCGAGGTCGGTTCACAGGAGAGCAGTGTTTGTAGCAATGGATCAGGAGGAAACGCTTGACTAAAGGCTTGGAGCTCAATAATCTCGCAATGACACACACCCACAGGGCCAGGTTTATATAGGGTGTGTAATTGGCAATCAGAGGCCCAATCAAGAGAGCACTAGGTGTAGCCAATCAGGAAGAACAGTCAATGGTATCTGGATTCAGCAAGGAACTTTGCAGCCAGCAGAATAGCTCAGATGGTAGAGCTGCTGGCCAGTGGACAAGAGGTACTGGGTTCGACTCCTGACAGTACTCCCCTCCTTCCAGGATGGCCTCTGGACATCTCAGGAGCTGGCTTATCCGGGTACCTCTGATGAAAGGCTCTTGTTAGTCTAGGAGCATGGACGTTCTCCCTTGGTTCCCATGAATTTTCCTCTGGTCCGTAACCCTTCCACTGCACCAGATACTGCAGTTTACCTCTGAATTTTCGGGAGTCCAGAATCTTATCCACAATGTATTCTTCTTCACCACGGATCCTTTCTGGTGGAGGAGGTGGCTGAATTCTTCCTGGAAACGGGTTTTCACAGAAATGTTTGAGCAAGGATATGTGAAACACTGGATGAATCTTTAGATTGTTGGGAAGTTTTAAACGAAAAGCAACTTGGTTAATTTTTGCAGAAATTTGAAAAGGTCCAATGAATTTCTGACCCAATTTGGAGGATGGCACATGTGTCTTAAGGTTTTTAGTGGACAGCCAAACTTTGTCTCCAACCTGAAGAGCAGGGGGCATTCTCCGATGTTTATCTGCTGCTTCCTTATATTCTTCCTGGGTCTTGAGCAATATCTCTGATAATTCCTTCTGGGATTCCTGTAATTTTGTAAGCCTGTCATTAACAGCAGGAATGGGAGTGTTCACTGGCAGATTAGGGATAAATACTGGATGTACTCCATAATTAGCAAAAAATGGGGTTTGAGATGTAGCGCTATGTATGGAGTTGTTGTAGGCAAACTCTGCTGTTGGTAAATAGTCCACCCAGTCATCCTGAAGATAGGAAATGAAGCAACGGAGGTATTGCTCCAAAGTCTGGTTCGTTCTCTCCGTCTGGCCATTGGACTGAGGATGGAAAGCGGTAGAAAGATTCACCGTGACTCCCAAGGCTGTACAGAAACTCTTCCAAAATTTTGATGTAAACTGAACGCCTCTGTCAGACACCACGCTGTCAGGAATTCCATGTAACCTGAATACCTCTTTGATCATCAGTTCTGCAGTTTTTTCAGCAGTAGGAATTCCTTCAGTTGGAATAAAGTGGGCCATTTTTGTGAGTCGGTCCACTATGACAAGGATGACGGTCATCTGTTTAGAAGGGGGTAGTTCCACAATAAAATCCATGGAAATAGATCCCCAAGGCCTGGATGGAACTGGGAGTGGTTGTAAGAGTCCTAGAGGAGACGATCGTGGGGTCTTGTTTCGTGCGCATGTTAAACAGGTTGAAACATATTTCCTCACGTCCTTCCTACAATTAGGCCACCAAAAGAAACGAAGTAGTAAGTCTTGTGTTTTTGCAACTCCAGGATGTCCTGCCAGTTTAGAATCATGGACACTTTTGAGGACTTCAAGGCGAGAAGATTCAGGTACATATATTTGGTGTTTCTGCATCCAAAACCCCTCTTTGAATGAAAGATCGACGTCTTCCGAAGGATGATTAAGGAAAGAGTCCTCTTGATATCCATCTTTAATTCTATTACATAGTCCTCTAGAGTGCAATATTCCCAAAAAATTTTTAGGGCCTAGAATTGTATCATCATTACTAGACCTCTCCTGAGGTTCCGAACACATCCTGGACAGGGCGTCAGCCTTGCCATTTCTTGAACCAGGCCGGTAAGAGATTATAAAATTGAATCTTGAGAAAAATAAGGCCCATCGTGCTTGTCTTGCAGACAATCTTTTTGCTGTACGGAGGAATTCAAGATTCTTGTGGTCCGTGAGAACAGTCACAGGGTGATTGGCACCTTCCAGAAGATGTCTCCACTCGGAGAAGGCAACTTTAATGGCTAACAGTTCTTTATTACCAATGTCGTAGTTCTTTTCTGCAGATGACATGGTGTGGGAAAGAAACGCACATGGGTGAAGTTGCATCTTGTCCCCAACTCGCTGAGACAGAATGGCTCCCACTGCAGAGTCCGAGGCGTCCACTTCGACAGTAAATGGCAATTCAGGATTTGGGTTGTACTAACAATGGAGCAGACGTAAAAAGAGTTTTCAACTTGTCAAAAGCCTCCTGTGCCTCCGGAGACCAGAAAAATGCTTTGGTCTTTTTTGTTAGTGTAGTAATTGGTAGTATGATCCGTGAAAAGTTCTTTATAAATTTTCGGTAAAAATTTGCAAATCCTATGAAACGCTGGACGTCTTTTAAATTTCTTGGAACAGGCCAGTCTACTACAGCATTGATTTTGCCGGGATCCATGCTCAGACCTTCTGGGGAGATGATATATCCCAGAAATTGGATACTGGTTTGTTCAAACTCACATTTTTCAAGTTTAATGTAGAGATGGTTCTCCTGTAGTCGTTCCAAGACTAACTGGACGTGCCTGCGATGCTCTTCCAAGGTGTCTGAAAATATAAGAATGTCATCGAGATAAGCCACAACGAATTGGTCCAAGAAATCTCGAAATACATCATTAATAAAATGTTGAAAGGTGGCTGGGCATTGCTAAGGCCAAAGGTCATAACAAGAGATTCAAAATGTCCATATCTCGTTCTGAAGGCGGTCTTCCACTCATCTCCTGGGCGAATCCGTATGAGGTTGTAAGCCCCTCTAAGATCCAGCTTCGTAAAGATTTTCGCAGAACGGAGTCTCTCAAATAGTTCAGGAATCAAGGGTAGCGGGTAGCGATTCTTGACAGTGATATTATTCATCTCTCTGTAGTCAATACATGGCCGCAGAGTGGAGTCTTTCTTTTCAACAAAGAACAGGGGTGCCCCAGCTGGAGATGTGGAAGGTCGAATAAAGCCTTTCTCTAAATTTTCATCCAGGAACTTTCTTAATACCTTCAATTCAGGTTCGGAAAGATTGTAAATCCGTCCAAATGGAATGGTTGCTCCTGGCAGCAATTCAATGGGACAGTCGTAAGGACGGTGAGGAGGTAATTGATCTGCTTTCTTCTTACTGCAGACATCAGAGAACTGCTGATATTGAGGTGGTAGTTTCTCTTCCTTCTCATGCGAAATCTCAGAGATTTGGACTTGTTGGAGAACAGGGGGTTCCTTATGACAATTATTCTTACAGTAGTCAGATGGAAAGGTGATGGTCCTTGATGCCCAGTTGATAGAAGGGTTATGGACTGAAAACCAGGGGATCCCTAGAATAACCGGAAATTTCGGAGATGAAATAAGGTGGAAACTGACAGCTTCATGATGATCCGGGTCGATACAAATCTCCAGTTCGATTGTCTCATGCGTGACAGGTCCAGAAGACAAAGGTGATCCATCCACAGTTTCCATTTCAATTGGTGTGGATTTGGTCCTACTGGAAATATTATTATCACGCGTAAATTTTAAGTCCATAAAATTTCCTCCTGCTCCCGAATCCAACAGGGCAGAGCATTGTATTTTTTTGGGTGCCCATTACAACCTGAATGGGGATTACAAAATGAGATGATGTGGTATGTATTTTGTCTATTTCTGGCGTTACTGATGAGATAGTCTGCAAGATGGAATCCGACTGCTGAGAAAGGTCCGTATTGCTGGCAGACCTGTTGTTGGTAAAGGCTATAGTCCTTTTGTTAGGACAGTTGATGGCATAGTGTCCAGGGTCCCCACAATAGAGGCAGAGATGTTCTGCACGTCGCCTCTCCTTCTCCTGTGCAGAGAGTGGTCTTCGGATGACGTCGATCTGCATCGGTTCAGACACAACTTGCGTCTTTTCTTGGTGGTCTGATGCTGAAAATGAGAAGCCAGGGCTATTCCCAAGTGCTCGCAGTCTCTCCTTTCTCCTTTCAGTAAGTCTCTGGTCAATCCGGATACATAGTTGAATAAAGTCCTCCAACTGGTCAGGGGTCTCAACCCTGGCAAGCTCGTCTTTCACTGGTTCTGATAGCCCTCGTCGAAATTGACTTCTCTGGGCCGCTGGATTCCAGGTGGTGTCGGCCACCCAGCGACGGAACTCCGATGTATATTCCGCAACAGAGCGACGTCCTTGGCGCAAATTATGTAATTTGGTTTCTGCTGTGGCACAGCGGTTTGGGTCATCAAAAACTTGATTCATAGCTGCGGTGAAGGCTTCCAGGTCATTAAGGAGGTCATAGTCCTTTTCTACATAAGGTGAAGCCCAAGCAAGAGCTTCATCCGTCAGGAGATTTATCATGAAAAAAACTTTCTTCCTCTCACTGGTAAAGGGAGCAGGTTGCATCTGGAAGTATATGCGGCATTGATTGAGGAATCCTCGGTACTGCTTGCGATCCCCACTGAACTTTGCAGGCAGCGGCAGCCGCGCGTTTGATTCGGACCCTGAATTGCGCACGTCCAGAAGTTGTTTTTGTAGCTCAATTACTTCCTGTTGTATCGCCGTGAAATCAGTTTGTAACTTGGCATATTTTCCTTGAGAGTCAGTACAAAAACTTTGAAGCTCCGTAACTTGCCGTCTCAGGGTGTTCACAGCGGACTCCATTTTGGCGCGAGATTATTCTGTCAAGATCCCGTCTGGGTTGGAGCCGATGTTACTGCAAACACTAGGGAAAGCAGAGGCAGGTAGCGTAGTCAGATGGCAGCCGGAGGTCGGTACACAGGAAAGGCAGTTCGGTAACAGAGGAGCAGGCAGATAACGTAGTCAGAAGGCAGGCCGAGGTCGGTTCACAGGAGAGCAGTGTTTGTAGCAATGGATCAGGCGGAGAGCGTAGTCAGAAGGCAGGCCGAGGTCGGTTCACAGGAGAGCAGTGTTTGTAGCAATGGATCAGGAGGAAACGCTTGACTAAAGGCTTGGAGCTCAATAATCTCGCAATGACACACCCACAGGGCCAGGTTTATATAGGGTGTGTAATTGGCAATCAGAGGCCCAATCAAGAGAGCACTAGGTGTAGCCAATCAGGAAGAACAGTCAATGGTATCTGGATTCAGCAAGGAACTTTGCAGCCAGCAGAATAGCTCAGATGGTAGAGCTGCTGGCCAGTGGACAAGAGGTACTGGGTTTGACTCCTGACACCATTTTCTCGCAATGTTTTAGTGAGGGAAACGGATGGGAATCTAGTCGTCACCTGTAAATCGCATACTGGCCTTCACATAATCTGCCAACAATGGGGAATTCATCAATCTCTAGACACATAGACTGACTGCAAAATTGATGAAGTTTGGGAAACTCCTTCAAGTAGTTTAAGCCCAAGTGAATATCTTTAACCAAATCTTAAAAAAAATAGTATTAAAACTTAAAATTGAATCTCAACCTATTTAGTCAAAATAATAACTTTTTCTTGGCCAAAGCTTGATTTGCGATGTCATGATGAATTTCCTAGTTTTACCGCTATTGTTTCTCTTTCTGAATGTTTATTGTTAGCTTTCATGTTTGCCTATCTAAAACACGAGCCGCATGTCCAGACGTAACTCAGGCATTTCAATTGAATTTTCTTATATTAAATGCTTTGTCTACCTCCCCTATCCATTGCTACTAAGTGTAGACATTGGCTGGCCTTTGAAATTGGACACAGGTATCACTTTTCATGATAGGGTTTATTTTCGATTAACTGTGGCTTTCTTTTCAATCAAAACAGCTCTGTTCAATTAAACCTCAATGACCCCTTTTAACCATTAGATCGTTTTCCATTTAGTCGAGGTTTGCAGAAGCGGCTTCCGTATGGGAACATCTAAGTGCTCATCCTAAAATTACAGTATTTGCTGAGTACATCGTAATCAATATAATGAGCTAAGTGAAACAGACTACATCTCTAATTATTTCTACTCTTCTTTTCACTCTTTTAACTTTAGTTTATGGATTATTTACAACTCAGGTTTTAAAAGCGCTGTCCCTTTATAGCCTTCATACATATTCAATGAAGCAGATGCAATCGTTTTAGCCAGTGCCCTCAGGGTTGAAACTTTTCAATACTCTTGTACCTTTCTTGACATGACACAGGATGACAACAGTTTCCCACGGAGAATGGTGTAAAAAAGAAAAAAAATTAAGTCCCCCAAATAAATCAGATTTAGGTCAGTCATACACTTATTAGCTGAGCCGCGCATTTCTGCATTTTCGATCTAATCACCTGCCGATTCTTGTTGAGGTAGAAGTTTTCCATTCAAAATAAGAGAGTATGTAAAGATGAATATCAGTGTAGTGAAAAAACATATTATTTATGCATAGACAGATAGATATGATCAATAGATGAAGAAAGAAAGGCAAGAAACAAAGAGAAGGAAGGATAAAGAAGGAATGAAGCAAAGAGGGGAAAGAAGGATGGGAAAGAGAATGAAGGAGGAAAAGAGAAAAAAGTAAGGAAGGGAAAGAGAAGGAATGAAAGAAGAAAGGGGAAGGAAGGAAGGGAGGAAGGAAGGAAGGAAGGAAGGGAGGGAAAGAGAAAAAAGGAAAGCAGGGAAAGAGAAAAAAGAAAGGAAGGACGTGAAAGAGAAAGACGGAATGAAGGGAAAGAAAAAGAAGGAAGAAAGGGAAAGAAAAAAAGGAAGTGAAAGAGAAAAAAGAAAGGAACTAAAGGAAAAAGAAAGCAGAAAGGAAAGAAGGGAAAGATAATGAAGGAAGAGAAAGAGGAAAGGAAGGAAGGGAAAGAGAAAGAAGGAAGAGAAAGAGAAAGAAGAAAGGAAGGAAGGATGGAAGCTAAAGAGAAACAATAAAGGATGGAAGGAAGAGAAAGAGAAAGAAGAAAATGAATCAGAAAGCAGATAGTAAGTAAGGAAGGAAATGAGAAAGAAGAAAGAATGGAAGGAAAAAACAAGAATTTGAAGGAATGATAAGAGGGAAAGAGAAAGAAGAATTGGAAGGAAAAGAGAAAGAAGAAGAGGAAAGAAAAGGAAGAAAGGAAAGAAGGGAAAGAGAATGAAGGAAGAGAGAGAGAGAGAAAGAGGAAAGGAAGAAAGGAAGGGAAAGAGACAGAAGAAGGAACGGAAAGTAAGAAGGAAGAGAAAGGAAAGAAGGATGGAAGTAGAAACATAGAGAGAGATAGAAAGAAAAACCCGATCAGCACCTTCTAACACAATGAAGCAAATGTGAATCGGTGCCAGTTTTTGTTTCTTTGTAGTACACATTTGGAGGTGGTGACTGCCTCCATATTTGTCCAAGCTTCTTCCATCAGTGGCAGTAATGCAGTTTCATATACTGTATTCATTGTTTGCATAGACTTTTTGATATGTAGATAGATATGAATTAGACAGCTGGATAGATATGAGATATATTAGTTACCTAGATCAATACATTTGAAGTATACAGAGTTATGTATATTTTTTTCTTATCAATTTATTAGACGTCCAACACCTGACTTCCTTGCCAATGAGCTATTTGCAACTCCACTGGTGTCCAGGTGTAAATAGTATACAGAGCCAGAATGGAAGAGCTTCTTTTAAGGGGAAATAGAACTTGCTGAGAACTGTAAGATGTGACACAGTTTTTGACAGTGGCCACTGCCCAGCGAAAGGCGCTGCGCTGCACCGGCCTTGTATGTTATGTACATCCAGCCACCGCTGGTTCTGAAAACAGCTGATCAATGGGGTCTGACTGTCAGACCCCCAACCATATGATATTGATGACCCAATCCTAGGTTGTTTGCCATTGACAACCCCTTTAAAGCTGCAGTATAAATAAGACACATAAATACATGCATTTACTGTCAGCTCACTGGTGAGATATTGGATTTTTGAGAAACAAGATTAAAATGTTAGGACACTTTTCCCTTTGTGACATTTACATGACCTTTAAATATTTGACCTTTAAATATCTCTTTAGTGGAAACACATGCTGAGCTGTCATGCTGCTGCTAATCCCACGGCATAATATTTTTTTTTCTCATTTAGAGGTGACTACACTGGCACCTAAAAAAAAATGTAATGATATTACGGTTGTAAAAGTGTGAATTTATTATTGACAAGTAGTTTTGATTATTATTGTTATTATTTATGGAAAATGATTAAAAATCCTATTTGAATTTCTATAATTTTTTACAGTTTTTTAATAAGACATTTCTAGAATTGGGCCTACAGTTAAAATATATTTATTACGATTGTTTGTATAAATATTAAAGATTACCATTCATATGTCTGAGCAGTTTTAGGGACGAATCGAAGAAAAATGTTTTATTTTTTGTGTTCTTTTCTTTTAATCTAGAAACAGCGCCACCCGTGTTCATTGGCTGTGTCTGGTATTACATCTGTATGCTGTTCACATGCAAAGGACCAAACGCTATACTAAAACAGCCTGTCTGCAAAAATTGTCCTCTTTTTTTCTTATCTTAATACAACCCCAACTACTAACTATAACCCCAACTTTCATAACCACAGTGATCTTGAAAGATATGGGAAATTAAGTTTTATCTCTGTATACCATACACCCCACTAGTGTTTTGTGTTGTCTCTGAAGAGAAAATTTGCAGATTTAATTTTCCAGAGGAGAATTGCATGGCCTATAAGTCTCCTTAAACTGGCATGTCACTCTCCACAAGGAGTAATGTTCCCAATTATACTAGTCAGAGCGAGGCCTCTCACCCAGTCAAATCAGATCTCATGCTTTGCCCTAAGGAAGGGCAAACACCCCAAAACACTGTGTCTACAAATTGGGATTCTGGTTTAGTTTTTATCCTAAGTCATGTGGCAAGGCTCTTTAAAGGATCGATATTGACTTTTAGAATTTCTGCTTCCAACTGGGGCGCTAAAATGCAAATTCCTCTTTTAAGAGACAGTTTGCATATTAACCAGACGACTATTTTTAGCAAACCAAGAAGAATAGACTGTTATCTGTATGTTGACTTTTGAATTTATGTGTTGATCAAGAAAACAGACTTTTGCTTGTGTTAGCCTGTAATATTGACATTTCATATAACATGTTGTGCTCTTATCCTTGATGACTAGTGATGTTTACTGATATGCTAATTATGCATTGTGTAGGCCAGATAGTTTGGTGACTTCGAGGAGGAAAAACTATGCAAATAGATTAAATAATCAAGTAATGCTACTTGATCTCATCTCCATTCTTACCCTTTATGTCAATAATGAATGAAGGACAGTTATTAAGTACAAAAATAGGTTTCATGCCTCTATAGAGAGAGACAAAGAGAGACAGCCCGAAATTCTGTGAAGACATCCATACATCCAAAGGACCAGAGACAGGACAGCAGCCAATACATCATGGCTGCATCATAAGGGACACAGATCTATAGTTCTATAGGAAACAACCTAGAGGACCTCAGCCTCGGTTGGAAGAATGCAGATCTGCTCCATTGGCCATTGCTGAACCTTGAATACATTTGGAGAAAGCCAGGATTGGACCCGCTGGTCACCTGGTTCCATGGAGATGTTCGGAGAAGCAAGGTTATGACCCTCAGGTCAACTGGCCTTGTACCTCAATGGACTGTCATCTTCCTACGCTTGTTGTTACCTCCTCTCTGTGTGCGTGCCACAGGTGGGGTAGTCGATTCTGGAAGATGAAGCCAGGTTGTGACCCTCCGTCAACTGGCCTTGTACCTGAATGGACTGTCATCTTCCTACACTTGTCGTTACCTCCTCTCTGTGTGCATGCCACAGGTCGGATAGTCGACCCTAGGAGCTCTGAAGTAACAGCTACCATTATCCCGACGAGTCAGCGGAAGGGTGAGACTCTGTAATGTGCACCATCTTGCGGTACTTTGCTGGGACTGTTCTATGTGTTATTTGCCTGTTTTGTGGTTCAATAAAGTACACTTTTTTACCCTCATCTTGTGTTGTCTGAGTAGCATTATGACCACGTTAAAGGGAGAGCGAGCGTTCGATAGGACGATCCCTGGTCCTTGGGGTTGCGGCTAGTGAACCGGGGTGCATGCTGACGACCCCTGTCTCCACACATATCATGTGCTGAAATGGAAAAAATATATATATGTGGAGTGAAATGGTGAAAAAAAACAAGTCCACCATTGTTACCCTGGTTTTATATTTACAGTGTTCTCTGTGCTGTACAAATTACCTAATTTTTCGGACTATAAGACACACTTTTTTCCCCAAAAATTTTTTGGGAAAATAGGGACGCATCTTACGGTCCAAATGTACTTACCAGTAGTGTGGCGGTAGCAGGAGTCGGGCGATTCTGTCGGCCCTGGGCTAGGAAGAGGTTTTTTTTGGTTCGACGCTGCAGGGCGATGATGTGACTCCCATCCCAGGCTGGTGCGGCAGGCTCGGTGGTGCTCGGTGGTGTGGGGTCTCTGCAGACATTTTGTGAAAGCCTGAAGCCTCCGCACTTCCATTGCTGCAATGTGGTGGCCTCTGGGAGGCGGCGCATGCACAGATTGAGATCTTGGTAACAAAATCTTCGGTGCCGATATTTCAATCTGCTCATGTGCCGCCTCCAGCGCCCATTTTCTCGGAGAGAACCCGCACCACCGAGCACCGCTGAACCTGCAGTGCCAGCCTGGAATGGGAGTCAGATCATCGCCGGACCACCGAACACTTCCTGTTTCCTTGCTCCACCAGCGCTGTCGATCCTGCCCCCCTATAAGCTGAATTCAGACTGTAAGATGGACCCCATTTGACGCATTAATTTTTTTCCCTATTTTCCTTCTAAAAATTTGGGGTGCGTCTTATAGTCCAGTGCGTCTTATAGTCTGAAAAATACAGTAGCTCCTGCCTTTATTCTTCAGGTTTGTACATTTCTTTTGTTTTAGATTTGAATGATTTTAAAATATGTAAAAGTTTTATAAAATTTGGTTGCTATTCCCATTTTTCGAGCCACATACCGTCCTACTGCACATGCTCACATGCATTTGTCCTATTTACATTCTAGGACAGGTGTCTGTCAGTGTAACACGACGGCCTCCAATCTAATGTAATGTCGCCATCACTTCGCTAGACAAAACAAGTGGGATTTACTAATTGACCCCTTAATGCAATATTACATGATTGAAGAGGTGATCGTGTGTGGTAAGGGCTTACGAGCTGAAACCGCTCCACACACAGCAGATACCGCTATATTAACCCCTCTCTGACATTAGACGTACTATCCCGTCCATAAAACCCGTGACAATCTGACCATGGATGGGATAGTACGTCATAGGCGATCAGCTGCGCTCCCTCGGGAGCGCAGCTAATCGCCGCCGGGTGTCAGCTGATTATCACAGCTGACACCCGTGACTGTGTGTCAGGAGTGGTCACGGACCGCTCCCGGCACATTAACCCCTTGCACACCGCGATCAAACATGATCGCAGTGTACTGGGGGCACAGGGAAGCATCGCGCGGGGAGGGGGCTCCCTGCGCGCCCCCCTGAGACCCTTAGACCAGCGCGATGTGATCGCGCTGTTCTGAGGGCTTCCTCCCTCCCAGGACCCGGATCCAAGATGGCGCCGGGGTCCTGGAGGGAGGCGGCTTCCTCAGTGCCTGCTGAGAGCAGGCACTGAGAAGCCTGCTGCACTGCCTGAGCGATCGCTGGTGTGACAGAGTGCTGTGCACACTGTCACACCAGCGATCTGATAAAATACAGTGATGTCCCACCCTGGGACAAAGTAAAAAAGTTAAAAAAATAAAAATAAACATGTTTTAAAAAAAAATCCAAAATGAATAAAAAAAAAGAAAAAAATATTCCCCAATAAATTCATTTCTTCCTGTAAATAAAATAACCAAAACAATAAAAGTACACATATTTGGTATCGCCGCGTCCGTAACGACCCCCCCTATAAAACTGTCCCACTAGTTAACCCCTTTAGCGAACCCCTTAAAAAAAAAAAAAAACAAAGCAAAAAATCAATGCTTTATCATCATACCGCCGAACAAAAAGTGGAATAACACGCGATCAAAAAGACCGATATAAATAAACATGGTACCGCTGAAAACATCATCTTGTTCCGCAAAAAAAGAGCTGCCATACAGCATCATTAGCGAAAAAATAAAAAAGTTATAGCTCGCAGAATAAAGCAATGCAAAAATAATTATTTTTTATATAAAATTGTTTTTATTCTATAAAAGCGCCAAAACATAAAAAAATGATATAAATGAGGTATCGCCATAATCGTACTAACCCGAAGAATAAAACTGCTTTATCAATTTTACCACACGCGGAACAATAAAAACGCCTCCCCCAAAAGAAATTCATGAATTGCTGATTTTTGTTCATTCTAACCTCCCAAAAATCAAAATAAAAAGCGATTAAAAAATGTCACGTGCTCAAAATGATACCAATAAAAACGTCAACTCGTACCGCAAAAATAAGACCTTACATGACTCTGTGGGCCAAAACATGCAAAAATTATAGCTCTCAAAATGTGGCGATGCAAAAAACTATTTTTGCAATAAAAAGCGTCTTTTAGCATGACAGCTGCCAATCATGAAAACCCGCTATAAATAGTAAATCAAACCCCCCTTTATCACCCCCTTAGTTAGGGAAAAGTAATAAAATAAAACAATGTATTTATTTCCATTTTCCCATTAGGGTTAGGGTTAGAGTTGCGGCTAAAGTTAGGGTTAGGGTTGGCGCTAAAGTTAGGATTAGGGTTAGGGTTGGGATTAGGGGTGTGTTAGGGTTAGGTTTGTGGTTAGGGTTGGGACTAGGGTTAGGGGTGTGTTGGGGTTAGGGTTGGAGTTAGAATTGGGGTTTCCGCTGTTTAGGCACATCAGGGGCTCTCCAATTGTGACATGGCGTCTGATCTCAATTCCAGCCAATTCTGCGTTGAAAAAGTCAAACGGTGCTCCTTCACTTCTGAGCTCTGCCATGCGTCCAAACAGTAGTTTATCCCCACATATGGGGTATCAGCGTACTCTGGACCCAAAGAGTTATTGTGCAATTTGTCCTATTTCTTCTGTTACCCTTGGGAAAATAAAAAACTGGGGGCGAAAATATCATTTTTGTACAAAAAAAATTATTTTTTTGTTTTTACGGCTGTACGTTATAAACTTCTGTGAAGCACTTGGGGCTTCATAGCGCTCACCGCACATCTAGATAAGTTCCTTGTGGGATCTATTTTCCAAAATGGGGTCACTTGTGGGGGGTTTCCACTGTTTAGGCGCATCAGGGGCTCTCCAAATGCGACATGACGCCCCCAGACCATTCCATCAAAGTCTGCAATCCAAAACGTCACTACTTCCCTTCCGAGCCCTGACGTGCGCCCATACAGTAGTTTTCTCCCACATATTGGGTATCAGCATACTCAGGACAAATTGGACAACAACTTTTGGGGTCCGATTTCTCCTGTTACCCTTGTGAAAATAAAATATTGGGGGCGAAAAAATCATTTTTGTAAAAAAAAAAGGATTTTTTATTTTTACGGCTGTACGTTATAAACTTCTGTGAAGCACTTCGGGGTTCAAAGTGCTCACCACACATCTAGATAAGTTCCTTGTGGGTCTATTTGCCAAAATGGGGTCACTTGTGGGGGATTTCCACTGTTTAGGTGCATAAGGGCTCTCCAAATGTGACATGACGCCCCCAGACCATTCCATCAAAGTCTGCAATCCAAAACGTCACTACTTCCCTTCCGAGCCCCGACGTGTGCCCATACAGTAGTTTTCGCCCACATATTGGGTATCAGCGTACTCAGGACAAATTGGACAACAACTTTTGGGTTCCAATTTCTTCTGTTACCCTTGTAAAAATAAAATATTGGGGGCGAAAAAATCATTTTTGTAAAAAAAAAAAAGATTTTTTATTTTACAGCTGTACGTTATAAACTTTAGTGAAACACCCGGGGTTCAAAGTTCTCACCACACATCTAGATAAGTTCCTTGAGGGATCTAGTTTCCAAAATGGTGTCATTTATGGGGGTTTCCACTGTTTAGGTAGATCAGGAGCTCTCCAAACACGACATGGCGTCCAGCCAATTCTGCGTTGAAAAAGTCAGACGGCTGCTCCTTCCCTTCCAAACTCTGCCATGCACCCAAACAGTGGTTTACCCCCACATATGGGGTATCAGCGCACTCAGGACAAATTGCACAATAACTTTTGGAGTCTTGTTACCCTTGGAAAAATAAAAATTGGGGTGAAAAGATCATTTTTGTGGAAAAAATATGATTTTTAAATTTTACGGCTCTACGTTATAAACTTGTGTGAAGCACTTGGGGGTTCAAATTGCTCACCAAAGATCTAGATAAGTTCCTTAGGGGGTCTAGTTTCCCAAATGGGGTCATTTGTGGGGGGTTTCCACTGTTTAGGCACATCAGGGGCTCTCCAAATGCAACATGGCATCCAATCTCAATTCCAGCCAATTTTGGTTGGAAAAAGTCAAATGGTGCTCCTTCCATTCCGAGCTCTGCCGTGCGCCCAAACAGTGGTTCCCCCCCACATATGGGGTATCAGCGTACTCAGGACAAATTGTACAACAACTTATGTGGTCCAATTTCTTCTGTTACCCTTGGGAAAATAAAAAATTAGTGACTAAAAGATATTTTTTTATTTTTTTATTTTCATGCCCGGGCATTATAAACTTGTGTGAAGCACTTGGGGGTTCAAAGTGCTCACCAAAGATCTAGATAAGTTCCTTAGGGGGTCTAGTTTCCAAAATGGGGTCACTTGTGGGGGGTTTCCACTGTTTAGGCTCATCTGGGGCACTGCAAACGGAACATGACCCCCATCAACGTCTGCATTCCAAAACGTTACTACTTCCTTTCCAAGCCCTGCCGTGCGCCCAAACAGTTTCCCCCCCCCCACATATGGAGTATCAGTGTACTCAGGACAAATTGGACAACAACTTTTGGGGTCCAATTTCCTTGGGAAAATTCAAAAATTTGGGACTAAAAAATCATTTTTGTGGAAAATTGTTTTTTTTTTTTTTTCACACCCAGGCATTATAAACTTTTGTGAAACACTTGGGGTTCAAAGTGCTCACAACAGATCTAGATAAGTACCTTAGGGGGTCTAGTTTCCAAAATGGTGTCACTTGTGGGGGTTTCCACTGTTTAGGCGCATCAGAGGTTCTCTAAACGCGACATGGCGTCCAATCTCAATTCCAGCCAATTTTAGTTTGAAAAAGTCAAACGGCGCTCCTTCCATTACGAGCTCTGCCGTGTGCCCAAACAGTGGTTTTCGCCCACATATTGGGTATTGGCGTACTCAGGAGAAATTGCATAACAACGTTATCTGTCCATTTTCTCCTTTTACCCTTGTGAAAATAAAAAAAAAGTTTGTAAAAGATCATTTTTGTGGCTAAAAAGTTAAATATTCATTTTTTCCTTCCACGTTGCTTTAGTTCCTGTGAAGCACCTGAAGGGTTAATAAACTTCTTGAATGTGGTTTTGAGTACCTTGAGGGGTGCAGTTTTTAGAATGGTGTCACTTTTGGGTATTTTCTGCCATATAGACCCCTCAAAGTGACTTCAAATGTGAGGTGGTCCCTAAAAAAAATGGCTTTGTAAATTTTGTTGTAAAAATGAGAAATCGCTGGTCAACTTTTAACCCTTATAACTTCCTAACAAAAAAAAATTTTGGTTCCAAAATTGTGCTGATGTAAAGTAGACATGTGGGAAATGTTATTTCTTAACTATTTTATGTGACATATTTCTCTGTTTTAAGGAATAAAATTTCAAAATTTGAAAATTGCAAAATTTTCAAAATTTTCGCCATATTTGCATTTTTTTCAAAAATAAACGCAAGTTATATGGAAGAAATTTTACCACTATCGTGAAGTACAATATGTCACGAGAAAACATTCTCAGAATCGCGAAGATCCGTTGAAGCGTTCCAGAGTTATAACCTCATAAAGAGACAGTGGTCAGAATTGTAAAAATTGGCCCGGTCATTAACGTGCAAACCACCCTTGGGGATAAAGGGGTTAATAAAAACAACATATGTCTACAAAGCATCATCCACACATCAGTTTTTTAGTGATTTTCATCAGAGTTTTATCCTATTTTTATTAGTTTTTCTGATATTGTAAACAAAAACCTTACCTTATAATAGTCAGTGAAAATCGGACCTCATTCAGATGTCATCCTTGTTCTCTCTGATTTTTTACAGACCCATAGACTTACATTGTCGATTTTGATTCAACGCTCAGATCAAGATCGGTCGTTCCTCCATGATTTTGTGCTGCAGGTTCGTTTCACGAAAAAACATGGACATGTGAACTGTCCCATTCACTATTATAGGTAGAAGGGATATCAGTGAAAAGCATAGACAGCATTCGTATGAGAAAAACTGACTTGTGAATGAGGCCTAACAGCCGCGGCCGGAGCTGCTGCCAATCTCCAATGCTCATATGTTCCAGTTATTACGACAGCCAGGGGCCTGCTGAAGGTCCCATCACCACCATCTTGGTCCTCCTCTGAAGCTCAGCTATATGCAGAGCTTTGAAGGAGACCGGGGTTTACACTGTATTCTGCAACACTATAATACTATGGTATTGCGGCATACAGCTTAAGTGATTACAATTGTATGTTCAATGTTCAATATATACTAAAAAAATATAAATATATATATTGTTTTAAAAATGTATAAAAAAAGAAAATATTAAATATGACAGTTCAATTCAACCTACTTTTTGTCTATTAAAATAAAGAAATTTAAAAAAAAAACATATTTGGTATCAACGCGTTCATATAAGTCCAATCTACCAAGATATAAAATTAATTGAGCCGATCAGTAAACGCTGTAATGGAAAAAATCAAAACTGCAGAATTGTGCTTTTTTTGATCCCCACTCATCCATGGCAGATGAGCATATACAGTTCTGCTCAAAAGTTTATATACCCCGGCAGAGTTTTTGCTTTCTTGGCCTTTTTTCAGAGAATATGAATGATAATAACACCAATTCATGTGTACCCAACAGCCACGATAAGTCAATTCTTGTTGCTGGGACCTGCCTAATGTGAATCCTCTCTTAGACTGATCAAATCGGAACCTACATAGAACATCCATGTGGCCTCCGATCTTTGGCTTGTACATTCTTTTGATCAAAATTATGTTTACTAAGTCCCCCTATAATTATTACTACCTTCATGCATTTTTTGTAAAAAAAATTTTATTTATTTTATTTTAGTAAATTTGTTTTTTGTGTCTCGTTTACAGATACATTTCTATTTTTAACATAGTGCCTGTATTTGATCATGTACATTTTTTAATGTAGATGTTAGAAAACGAATCTAACACGGGCGTCACACGGACGTAAAAAACAGACATACTGGTCTGGTCTTTTTCAGGTGGATTCCACCAGGAGTCTGTCTTAAAAAGTGCCCCAAAAGTGCCCCATAAATTGAACATGATGAGCAGCAATGTCAAAACAACTTTGCTGTACACATGTTCCATCCTACATCACTTCTTTTAACAGTTTCAGGTTTTGGAAACCTTGAAGTGTTTAAAAAAGTGCCATGCTTATTCTTCTAGCGGCTTCTACTCGGAAGTCAGCAGCTCTCTATACTCACAGATTAGAGAAAAACACGCTGGTGGCATCACAAGAACAATAGCAGTTCTCGGACATCTCCTCATTCCGTATGTTTTCCCCACAATAAAACAATAACGCCTATACTCACCTCTGATGCTAGCGCAGTTGAAGCAGTGTCGACATTCGCTCTCCCAGGGCTCACATGACATTGTTATGTCACGCAATCTCTGTGGCAATTCAGCGTTGTCTTCACTGTCTCATTCTTTGGACAAATCAAGAAATCCTGAGTGAGTGAGAGGGCAACCGCAGCTGTCTCACTTCCTCCGGATGTCATTTATGTACGTAGGATAGGAGAGTGAAGCTATCATTGATTGCCACAGTGATCGCGTGGCACAACAGTGTCATGCGAGCCCTGGGAGAGTCAGTGCCGACACTGCTGGATTTGCGCCATCACCAGAGATGAGTATAGGTGTTATTATTTTACTGGGGAAATTTTTTTTTTTTTTAAGTTTTCGAAGAGTTTTTTCCTGAAGAGTTTTTTGCAGCCATTTAATTAGCCAGTGCTTAGTTTGGAGCAGATTCCATCAGGAGCCACTACAATAGAAATAAATAGGAATCTTTTAAGCGTTTTTTAAGGGAATTTTCAGGTGGTTTTTAGAATTAAAAAAAACCTCTGTGTGCACAGAGACTTAAGTGGTTGAGTGGGGGGCAGGAGTGGAAATGTAGATTCATATATCATATAAAATATGTATTATGATGTTATCTGGTTCGTTGACTGGATTCAACTGATGACTAGTTGTGCAATATAACCCATCCATGCCACAACCAAAAAAGTTCATTAATACAACGCACCATTTTTTAGAACCTTTGAGAATGTTTTTTTAGCCCTTGAACCAAAATTATCCTGCCTATTTACTGATATGTGGCTACAAAGAATTAAAGAATTGGGTGATTCCTAAAGTTTCCATGTTTAAACCTCCATCTTTAGAATAGAAGATGCTGCAATAAACGCTTCAGAGGGAGAGAAAAATGGACAATAAGTCATTGAGTTCATTAACGTATTTCTGCCCTCTAGTGGTGAAAAGGTACATTAAATTAAATAGTTTATCCATTGCACTCTGGTAACCCATGCGGCCTTGCTAAAATGCTTAAAATCTTTGTAAGATAAAAATAAGCATCTTTGAGAATGTCACAAGCACTAATGGAAATTGTAAAATGATGACAGTAACATTCTGTTGAGCATGGTTAATGCCAGAATTCGGGTAACTTCATGAATTTACAATATATGTATATATTTACCCATTCAATACCTCATTGGTGTAAAACAAAACCTTCTACTATTTGTAAATGACGTGCCTACCTTCTAAGTCCTTTTAATGCCAAATAACATTTTGGTTCCGCAGTTAGACTGGATATTTATTAATGTTATGACTCAGATTTATATGTACCCAATGGGAAAAAATTAGAAAGTTGAAAAGTTTCAAAGATCCACCAAAAACAACGTAGTAAGTGTTGAAAATATTGGATTATTCGTAATATAGCAAGAAATTTCAAGCCATGATTATCCGACATCTAGTAAGTACTACATCGTTTTATAGGGAATGAGAGATCTCCAGGCATGTATGGGTTAGAAAATACTTGGATAGGGGATACCATTTAATTATGGGAATATCTATTGAAGTAGCAATTTGGGCATTGCTAAATCTAAGCGTGATCTTTGCCGGCACAGATCAGTCACAGACCACTCCTGACAGCAAATTAGCAGCTTCTACTGACATCACATCATCAGACCAGCAGCTTCTCTTCTATTCTACTCTGTTGACGGAGTGTGACTGCTGACATCATGCTGATTGACTTCCGACTCCCCACTGTCTAACTGCAGGGAGCCGGCTGTCAATCAGCATGACATCGGCAGTCACGCCCCATCGACAGAGCAGTCTAGAAGAAGAGCTGCTCGGTTGATGCCGAGCAGCTTTATCGCCAGCAGGAGAGGTCGGTGACCACCCTAAGTCAGGCAGGTAGTTGTCTCTGTTAGCAACTACCTGCGTGTTAGTTTTTAAACCCATAATAAAAAAAATATATAATAGTCCTGGGCAACTCCTCATAACTCCTGGTTGTCACGATGCTGCGCGAGGCCTAGTGAGCATCTGAGGTGCTTAAAAGTGAAGAAGACTGAAGCATGGAAGCCATTGAATAACTGTGATGATGGAACAGGTGAGGAACGAGATGAGTATATATTGTTTTTTTTTAACTCTTACATTTATTAAGATTTGGTCTGGAGAGAACTCCACCATAATAAATGTCTTCGACCAGCAATTTGATTCCCATTGAACAAATTTGAAGCAAAGCGAATCAAATTTCCTGGCCTAATTCGAATTAACCTGGCAAATCGAATTTCATCAGATTTGCTCCACTCTACTCTAGTGATTAATGTTTTTAGCTAGAATACCCCATTGAGACCTACAGAACTCTTAAATTTAATCAACACTGTTGGCTAACCTTGGAAATTCTGAACCTCCAGAATGTTTAGGTTGGAGACAGCTGATTGCACTGTTGCAGTATGATATCATACTACAACGAAAGAAAAGGACCCCATAAATTAAAGAAAAAGGTCCTTAAAGAGGGTATGTTCCCTGAAACAGTCTGATACTGATAGAAGCTTGAAGACAAAGGATTTTTCCGGCACTGGAGATTTTTCCATAAAAACATCATCATCATTTATTCAGAAAATCTCTGATGCCTTAGAGGAAGGACCGCTTCAGGTCTGAAACACGTTAGGCGTTGGGGGCTTCCCCCTCATGTATTGTTTTTTAACCATGTAGATTTTCTGAATAAAGATGGAAAAATCTCCAGTGCCGGAAAAATCCTTTGTCTTCAAGCTTGTTCATATGTGGTAGTCAGCCACTGAATTCCAGGCACGGCCGGTCTCCAAGCATAGTCTGGTGAGCAATCATCCTTTCCCCCTGCTTTCCTATTTTTGATCTGATACTGATAGGACAGTACAAGACTGTATTTTGTCACACCCATTTAACAAGAGGAATGATAATGCCCAGTTGTCAATTTGCTGTAAACTAATATTTCTAAAAGGAACAAGAGAGGAACAACCATAAGTGCCTGAGATGTGAACACATGCTTCTATTTCCTTGGGTTTCATTCATTTATTTCCTTAAGTGTTCTAACTTGTGAAGTCTATAAATTGTTCCTTATCTGCAGTGGAACGTTTTATCCGGCGCTATCGTGTTTAAAAGTAATAGTGAAACATATATTGTTCCCCTACCTCACTAATGGATGGAACGTACCTGAGGCCAGACTAGGAATGTCAAATCACACAGGGCCACTGATTGTTCCTGGAAAGAAAATCTACTACTTCCCGCTAACGCACGGGGTTCAGGTAAGGGATTATTCTTTCACTTAGATGCGTAACAATCTGATATCCTCGGCAGCAGGACACGGTGGAGTGAAGAAAGTGAATTCAATACTCTCAATGTTCTTTAAATTGCTTTTGTTCGTGGAACACTTTTTTTGAAAAGAATTTATCAACAAATTCACTTATGTAAAGGATAAGAATTTTTAGTGCACAAGATTTTCTTCATTCTGTCTGTCCGTGAAAATGTCATCCGAGTGCAGTTCTGTTTTCCACGGACTCATTGACTTGCATGGCCGAGTGCAATCCAACTTGGGCTTGGTGCAAATTTTTTTCTTGGACCGGTTCGGCCCTGTTAGAATAACATTGGTCTGAGTGCAATGCAATGTTTTGTCGGAACCCACTTGGACTTAAAAAATGGTCGTTTGCAAGAGCCCTTTCTGTCACATACTGAGGTGCGGATCTGAAAAATGTGCAGAATGCTCTTTTATTGTATGCTGCGTTTTTTCACTATATAAGTGTATCCAGAATTCATTCCACAGTTTTTCAGCAGATGAGTTACCGAGACATCTTTTTTCTCGTATGTGAAAAAAATGGACAAATTTTCATCACTGTCTAGTCAGTGTGCCTTTTTCCATTCCTTAGTAACTTTTTTGTATGTAAGAAAAAAAAATGAAAAGCTTCTCCCACCCATTATAATGTAAAAGGGATTATTTTGTTATTTTGCCGTACGGTAGAGGGCCAAAAAGGTTAAAAAAAAATGCAAGCTAATGCACTCCTTACTCGTCATCTCTCCGGTCTCAGAGTGTCTTGTCACCACTGCCATGCACTGTATCTTTATACTAGGCCTATATCTAGTTGCCGGGACGTTGTGAAGTCTCGGCAACTAGTCCTGGGATGTCTCTGCGCGTGTTGTTGTCACAGCAACATCAAAACGTGCACCAGAACCTTGTATCGCGCACTTTAGACTGGGATTTGTGGCCGTGACTAGGGTGGTCCCCGGTCTAGTTGAAGATGGAATTTCCGGCCTGCTGGGAAGAGGCAGCATACGGTGGTAAGAAAATGCACGGAGGACCGTATGGGGACAGTGAGTAGCGAGGTGAGTGGTGAGGAGTTCTTTTTTTTTCTGCATCTTTCATTTATTATGGTCTAGGGTCCCTCGAGACCCCAAAGCTTAATAAAAGACATTCAATTTGCAGAGAATAAAGTCACTGCAAATCGAATTTCCCAGGAAACCCGAATCTCATCAGATCCGCTCATCTTTAAAGAGGCCATCTCTACCTAATAATATTATTTTTAACAGTTCTATTTGTCTTTAATTTCCATGGAGATGCAAGTCTACAGCATCTGAAATTACTATGGTGTCATTTTGCTGCCATCGCAGAGGTTCGAGCCCCACTTTCTGTTTCCTGTACTAATTGAAATCAAACAAGGAAGTTGCCGTCTTCTTACTCCTGCCCAAACGTCTTTCCCGAAGAGTCTTTCCACATGAGAAGATCACACAATAGTGTTCAACAGCTCATTAATTCTTTTCTCTTGACTGAGATCTTGACAGGGAGAAAGCTTTAAAAGTGATCGACCCAATACAGCACTTGTGTTATATGTCAATAGACAACATCTGTTTCCAGCTTCCACACTATTAAATTGACATTTTTTTTTCCGTGTAAAATTCCTTTTATTTCTCTAGCATCCTGCTTGGTAACATATTTATCCCACCGAGCTTAAATTCACATTTTTTTCCAGCTTGATTAATTAAATGTTCATCTAGTAGAGACCCATGAGAGAGGAACAATCCATATTTCCGATACGTGCACATGAGCCTGAATAGAGCAAACACGAAAAATAAAGTTATGCTATGAAAAATGTATGGAAAATTAGGAGATATAAAAATTAATTCCTCAACAACCATCACGAATGTGTCATTTAGGAAAAAGGTGCAGCCACAAGTCAGGGCGCCCAGATATTAGCATTTTTTAACCACCTCTGCCTTAACAATAAGAAAGAGGAGTGGTGGAATTTTGGAAATCACATGATGGATAAATCTAAAAATTGTGAAAAAATAGAAACAAAATTTTCAAAACATCTCTGAGGTTATTAATGGTTGTCTGAAGAATGTCCTGCCACTCTGAATGCAAATTATCAAGATCTTCCGCTGGCAGTGCCCTTTGCATTTGCTGACTAATGACATCCCAGATGGGCTTGATGGGAGACAAGTCCGGAGACACTGCAGGCCCTGGTAGCACATTTAGGCCTCACAAGCTGCTCACAATAATACAAGCAACATGCAGCCTAATGTTGGCATGTTGAGAAACTGCTCCTGGGACACATTGGAGAAAATGGCCGCAGCACTGGTTCCACCACCAAATCAAAGTAATGCCAAGCTGTTAGTGTACCTGGAATAAAGACTAGATGGGTCCAGCCAGCATACATTATGTCAACCCACACCATAATTCCAGGTGTGAAACTCGTTGTGAGGTTCCCTCGTGAAGACCTCTTGGTTAGTTTCTTGTGGGACAATTCACAAAAAACATAATATATTGTATCGATGACTTGTCCTGTGTCGACAATTATAAAAACAAAGATTACAATGCAAATAAAAATGTAAAAGTACATATTCTGTATAAATGGAGGGTTGACCCTCAAAATCATTGCTTCTTGTGAGCCAATACACCATTATTGGTCAACCAAAACACTTATTTGATCTTCTAAAGAATCTGTTGTATAAGCAAAAACAAGTAAATACAGTAAAATAAAAAAATGAAAAAAGAAATATTTTTTACCATTAAATCACTAATTTTGTGATCGATTAAATAGAGGACTTTACTACATTTCAACTAGGGAAAATATGGTGGTAAAAGTATGCGAAGTCTAGAGTAAAAACTTTTCAGCATCACCAGGTGAGCCTAACACCTGTTTGTATCTTTGAATGAGTTTTAACTTATTGTCATGTCTATTTTAGAGGTGTACTGATTTGTACATTAAGAAGCAATATTTTTTGTTAAATTCATAACTTTTTTCAAAATTGTCTCCTATTTCAAGTTCTGGTTGGTCTCATCCTTCTTCCTAATGGGCGGCAAGATCCTGTAGAACTCCTATTAACAGAATAACTTCAAGAGGTAGGGAAATTGGTCAAAGGGCAATGGAAGAGGAAACAAGCATCAAGCACTTCTACCCTTGGTAGTAGAACCAATATGTGTGGCACCTTTAGATCATTGCAATGGGATCCTCTACTCTTTCTCTATAATGTATCATTACATTATAGAGAAATTGTAATTGTAACTGTAACTGTAATTTCCCCCCGGGATCAATAAAGTGTATCGTATCGTATCGTATCGTATTAAGTCTTTATAAATTATTCCAAAAACTAATGAAAGTCTTATGCCTCATCAACACAGCTGTGTGTCACTATCCAAGTTCAAATATGCCTGTGAGGCTTGTCAAGTTTGGGTCAAGAGACCCATGAACAGTCAATGCATCGGGGTCTGTTCTCGGACCATGACACACGGATGTGTGAATGCAGCATTAGTTACAGAAAGTAAAGCTTAAATGAACATCTAGCAAATCATAGAGCAGACAGTATATTCATTTCAGCATCCAGATATCCAGATCTTTAGGGATCAGCTGCTCTGTATATCTGTGGCAGATAATTATACGAAAACTATATGTAAGAAAAAAAATATTTTGTAGAATCGTCCAAGAAATATGCAAAATGAGTTACTATGAGCATCGTAAAGACTCCCCATGGATGAAGAACACAATGAAAAAGCCCATAAAAAGCTATCCTTGCTCTAATTTTATTAGGAGAGAAGTGATGCTTGGAGTATCAAATGAACCGGCTCTGTCTCCCATCTACAGCATTTCCTTACAGAGGAAGAAAAGTCTATTTTATTGGTATCCTGAATTGCTGCTGTTACTCTTCCTTCACAGGGAAATGTGAGGAATAAATCTTAGTTCATTTAATGAAGTGCAGATTTACATAAAAAACGAAGAACGTTATAAAAACATGGGACACGTTGGATGACACCATGGTCAAGGGGTGATTATTAAGGTTGGTGTTTTTTTTAAATGTTGCAGTATAATTGCTATTGTGTTTTATGCACCTATCATATCCATCCAGGCCTTCCGATCTGTACCGATACGGAGAACCTAGACATGATGTGGATGGCACACAGGTCATTGGTAGAGCGGGAACATGGACATACGCACATTGCCTCGTGTGAACCACTCATAAGGCATGAGCTTTGCAGTTGGTGGCACCATTCCTGGTAGCATTTTGTTAGAAAATAACTTAAGCAAAGGAATTTAGTAAGAAGTAATGCTTTTAGTGTAATATATATGACTGGATCAGATGACTTTCCATTTCACAACACAATTACTGGAAGTCAAGTTAACTTGTTACCTTGAAATCTCTTAAAAGTGTTGGCCAGGTAAGAAAAATCATCAGACTGTAAGAATTCAATTCACCTCTTCCAACTTAAGGCTTTTTATAAGGAGCCAGAATAGAAGTATATAATCACCTTGTTGTGAACACATACATATTTATAAGAGGAACATACATAACAGAAAGTTATTATTCTTATTAACAGAACTGATCCTTATTCAAATGGGAGCAATAAAATAATAAGCATTCACTTTCAGCAGAAATGCAGATATCTACCACTGCCAATATTGTGGCTAAAGAGGAGCAGATACCGACTGACATAAAACAGTATATCGAAACTTTATGAGGCTCCCATGTTAAATAAGAACAATTCCTAAACAAAGTACATATTATTCTGTTGCAGTTTAATACTGGAGCCTGGAATTGTATATAATGGAGCCATAAATATTGCCATAAGAGCAATATATACAGAAGAGAGGTGCTTGCCCATAATATCTGACCCTCTACAGGAGAGAGGACCTTACCCATAAGAGCTGACACTCTACAGGAGAGAGGTCGCTGCCCATAAGAGCTTACACTCTACAGTAGAGAGGTCGCTGCCCATAAAAGGTAAAAGAAAAAAAGGGGTTCCATACCATGTTAGCCAGTTTGTAGCATCATTTATTTTATTTTTGTTAGCCATTCAAAGGTATCATAACTTCAAGATTACCTTGTTTTTTTTTCCACTGAGAGCATGCCCATAAGAGCTTATGCTCTACAGGAGAAAGGTCCCTGTCCATAAGAGCTGACACTCTACAGGAGATAGAGGTCCCTGCCTATAAGAGCTGACACTCTACAGGAGATAGAGGTCCCTGCCTATAAGAGCTGACACTCTACAGGAGAGAGTGAACCCCACTGACCATAACAGCTTACACTCTACAGGAGAGAGAGGACCCCACTGACCATAAGAGCTTACACTCTACAGGAGAGAGAGGACCCCACTGACCATAAGAGCTTACACTCTACAGGAGAGAGTGGACCCCACTGACCATAAGAGCTTACACTCTACAGGAGAGAGAGGACCCCACTGACCATAAGAGCTTACACTCTACAGGAGAGAGTGGACCCCACTGACCATAAGAGCTTACACTCTACAGGAGAGAGAATACCCTACTGACCATAAGAGCTTACAACCTACAGGAAAGAGAGAGGACCTCGCTGACCATAAGAACTTACACTGTACAGGAGAGAGAGAGGACCCCACTGACCATAAGAGCTTACACTCTACAGGAGAGAGAGAGACCCCACTGACCATAAGAGCTTACACTGTACAGAGAGAGAGAGGACCCCACTGACCATAAGAGCTTACACTCTACAGGAGAGAGAGAGAGGACCTCACTGACCATAAGAGCTTACACTCTACAGGAGACAGAGGACCCTACTGACCATAAGAGCTTACAATCTACAGGAAAGAGAGAGGACCCCGCTGACCATAAGAACTTACACTCTATGGGAGAGAGAGAGGACCCCGCTGACCATAAGAGCTTACACTCTACAGAAGAGAGAGGACCCCGCTGACCAAAAGAGCTTACACTCTACAGGAGAGATAGGACCCCACTGACCATAAGAGCTTACACTCTACAGGAGAGAGAGAGGACACCGCTGACCATAAGAGCTTACACTCTACAGGAGAGAGAGATGACCCCGCTGACCATAAGAGCTTACACTCTACAGGAGAGAGAGGACCCCACTGACCATAAGAGCTTACACTCTACAGGAGATAGAGGACCCCACTGACCATAAGAGCTTACACTCTACAGGAGAGAGAGGACCCCACTGACCATAAGAGCTTACACTCTACAGGAGAGAGAGGACCGCTGACCAAAAGAGCTTACACTCTACAGGAGAGATAGGACCCCGCTGACCATAAGAGCTTACACTCTACAGGAGAGAGAGAGAGGACCTCACTGACCATAAGAGCTTACACTCTACAGGAGAAGAGGACCCATGACCATAAGGTTTCATCTACAGGAGAGAGAGGACCCCTGACCTAAACTTACACTCTACAGGAAAAGAGGACCCCTGACCATAAGAGCTTACACTCTACAGGAGAGAGAGGACCCTGACCATAAGAGCTTACACTCTACAGGAGAGAGAGGACCCCACTGACCATAAGAGCTTACACTCTACAGGAGAGAGAGGACCCGCTGACCATAAGAGCTACACTCTACAGGAGAGAGAGGACCCCCTGACCATAAGACTTACACTCTACAGGAGATAGAGGACCCCCTGACATAAGAGCTTACACTCTACAGGAGAGAGAGGACCCCCTGACCATAAGAGCTTACACTCTACAGGAGAGAGAGGACCCGCTGACCATAAGAGCTTACACTCTACAGGAGAGAGAGGACCCGCTCCATAAGGCTTACACTCTACAGGAGAGAGAGGACCCACTGACCATAAGAGCTTACACTCTCAGGAGAGAGAGGACCCGCTGCCATAAGAGCTTACACTCTACAGGAGAGGAGACCCGCTGTCCATAGACTTACACTCTACAGAGAGAGAGGACCCCCTGACCAAAAGAGCTTACACTCTACAGGAGAGAAGGACCCCACTGACCATAAGAGCTTACACTCTACAGAGAGAGAGAGGACCCCTGACCATAAGAGCTTACACTTACAGGAGAGAGAGAGACCCGCTGACCATAAGAGCTTACACTCTACAGGAGAGAGAGGACCCCACTGACCATAAGAGCTTACACTCTACAGGAGATAGAGGACCCACTGACCATAAGAGCTTACACTACAGGAGGAGGACCAGACCATAAGGCTTACACTCTACGGAGAGAGAGGACCTGACCAAAAGAGCTTAACTCTAAGGAGAGATAGGACCCCGTGACCATAAGAGCTTACACTTACAGGAAGGAGAGAGACCTCACTGACATAAGAGCTTCACTCTACAGAGAAGAGGACCCATGACCATAGAGCTTACATTACAGGAAAGAAGAGAACCCCGCTGACCTAAGACTTACATTTAGAGAGAGAGGACCCCCTGACCAAAAGACTTACACTTTACAGGAGAAGGGACCCCGCTGACATAAGCTTACACTCTACGGAGGAGGAGGACCCCTGACCTAAGAGCTTACACTCTACGGAGAGAGAGGACCCGTGACATAGAGCTTACATCTACAGGAGAGAGAGGACCACTGCCATAGACTTACACTTACGGAGAAGAGGACCATGACCATAAGAGCTTACACTCTAAGAGAAGAGGACCACTGACCATAAGAGCTTACATCTACAGGAAGAGAGAGGACCTGCTGACCAATAAGAGACTTACACTCTACAGGAGAGAGAGGACCCGCTGACCATAAGAGCTTACACTCTACAGGAGAGAGAGGACCCCACTGACCATAAGAGCTTACACTCTACAGGGAGAGAGAGGACCCACTGACCATAAGAGCTTACACTTACAGGAGAGAGAGGACCCCGCTGACCATAAGAGCTTACACTCTACAGGAGAGAGAGGACCCCACTGACCATAAGAGCTTACACTCTACAGGAGAGAGAGGACCCCACTGACCATAAGAGCTTACATCTACAGGAGAGAGTGGACCCCTGACCATAAGAGCTTACACTCTACAGGAGAGAGAGGACCCCACTGACCATAAGAGCTTACACTCTACAGGAGAGTAGAGGACCCCACTGACCATAAGAGCTTACACTCTACAAGGAGAGAGGACCCACTGACCATAAGAGCTTACATCTACAGGAAGAAGAGGATCCCGCTGACCATAAGAACTTACACTCTACAGGAGAGAGAGAGGACCCACTGATCCATAAGAGCTTACACTCTACTGAGACAGAGGACCCTACTACCATAAGAGCTTACAATTACAGGAAGAGAGAGGACCCCGCTGACCATAAGACTTACACTCTACTAGGAGAAAGAGAGGACCCGCTGACCATAAGAGCTTACACTCTACAGAGAGAGAGGACCCGCTGACCATAAGAGCTTACACTCTACAGGAGAGAGAGAGGACCCCACTGACCATAAGAGCTTACACTCTACAGGAGATAGAGGACCCACTGACCATAAGAGCTTACACTCTACAGGAGAGAGAGGACCCCACTGACCATAAGAGCTTACACTCTACAGGAGAGAGAGGACCTTGCTGACCAAAGAGCTTACACTCTACAGGAGAGAGAGGACCCCGCTGACCATAAGAGCTTACACTCTACAGGAGATAGAGGACCCCACTGACCATAAGAGCTTACACTCTACAGGAGAGAGAGGACCCCACTGACCATAAGAGCTTACACTTACAGGAGAGAGAGGACCCCGCTGACCATAAGAGCTTACACTCTACAGAGAGAGAGAGGACCCCCACTGACCATAAGAGCTTACACTCTACAGGAGAGAGAGGACCCCACTGACCATAAGAGCTTCACTATACAGGAGAGAGGGACCCCACTGACCATAAGAGCTTACACTCTACAGGAGAGAGAGGACCCACTGACCATAAGAGCTTACACTCTACAGGAGAGAGTGGACCCCACTGATCCATAAGAGCTTACACTCTACAAGAGAGAGAGGACCCTACTGACCATAAGAGCTTACAATCTACAGGAAAGAGAGAGGATCCCGCTGACCATAAGAACTTACACTCTACAGGAGAGAGAGAGAGGACCTCACTGACCATAAGAGCTTACACTCTACAGGAGACAGAGGACCCTACTGACCATAAGAGCTTACAATCTACAGGAAAGAGAGAGGACCCCGCTGACCATAAGAACTTACACTTAATGGAGAAAGAGAGGACCCTAGCTGACCATAAGAGCTTACACTCTACAGAAGAGAGAGGACCCGCTGACCAAAGAGCTTACACTCTACAGGAGAGAGAGAGGACCCCACTGACCATAAGAGCTTACACTCTACAGGAGAGAGAGGACCCCTGACCATAAGAGCTACTCTACAGGAGAGAGAGTAACCCCACTGACCATAAAGCTTAACTCTACAGGAGAGAGAGAGGACCGCTGACCATAAGTTACACTCTACAGAGAGAGAGAGGACCCCGTATCCATAAGAGCTTACACTCTACAGGAGAGAGAGGCCCACTGACCTAAGAGCTTACACCTACAGGACGATAGGGACCCCACTGACCATAAGAGCTTACACTCTACAGGAGAGAGAGCGACCCACAATGGACCATAAGAGCTTACACTATACATTAGAGAGAGGACCCCGCTGACCATAAAGCTCTTACACTCTACAGGAGAGAGAGGACCACGCTTGCCATAAAGCTTACACTCTACAGGAGAGAGAGGACCCACTCACCTTAAGAGTTACATCTGTACAGAGAGAGAGGACCCCGCTGGACCATAAGAGCTTACTCTACAGGAGAGAGAGGACCCACACTAGACCATAAGAGCCTTACACTTACAGGAAGAGAGGAACCACCGCTGACCTTAAGAGCTTACACTCTACAGGAAAGAGAGGACTCTGCCATAAGATCTACAAGAGACTAACAGACTAAAAGAGACTTATGTGAGTGAAAGGGACAGTGTTCTTTGTACATCTTGATGGAATATGTTTAGATTATATAATCCAACAGGGAATTAACAAATATGTTGTAATAAGATGATGATAGGCTCTTTAGGTATATTTCCTCTGGTATTCCCAATACAGGCCAGTCTGATATGGGGCATTACTGTATAATGGGATTGCTAGATATGCATTTCTCTTACGTAGATTCATCAAATGTCAACTTCATCATCAAATGGGGCTCTACTAAATTCCACATTATACATTTTTCAGAATAATCATTCATAACTAGCCTGGGCCTTTTACACAATGTTCAAGGAGAGTCAATTACAAGCAAAAGTTTAAGCCAAAAATTATTTCTACGTTTCGTAATGGCTGCATGCTGAGACTAAGCTGAAACTTGGCTGGGGCCGGGGGTTTGCACCAGATCTATGACCTAACACACGGGTGATTGTGACTGGTTCCTGGTTGAAGCTTTGCTTTAAATGACAATTAGACCTAAGAACTGCCTTTTCTATAAATTAGGTAAAGAAAAAAGAATTAATGTTAACTTGGCTTTTGCCATTCAGTATGAAAAATGAATATTAGGGAGAACAATTTCTTCTTTGTCAAAGAGAAAATAGTAAAGTCACACATGGAAAAAATAAAAAAGTTATGTACCGTAAGTGGATTTAGTAGATGGAAAAAAAACCAGCTCACCCTTTTTGATCAATGCTACTGCTCAGCGCCCACTATATGCAGGAGAAGAAGGAAGTCTAAGATGGCGGCTAGCACTCGAAACGTATGTGGTAATGAGACCCCCAAACCCCCCTCACACCTTAGATTGTTGGTGGGCAATTGTTCATCCTTTTGTCAAATATTTGTATTTTTCTTAAATAAATGTACATGGATTGGATTTAGTGCAGTTTCTTCATTATTTTAGACAGAACTCTTGGTCCACGAGTACAGAAGTGATTGCTCGGATAAATTGGTTTGAGTGACTATTAAGTCCCCTATATGCACCACAAAATCCTGAAGCAGAAAGGGTGCAAAAGTATTTGCTTTAATTTATTGGAAGTAAAAATGTAGTAAGAATCTTTGTGCAAATAGTGGAGATGATGAAGATGGTATTCAAGTACCTATGAGTAAGATAAGGAGGCCCATCATGGGGTGGTCAATGGAGGAAAAATTTACATTTTTTTGCATTAAAACACAATTTTTCAGGGGTGAACCAACTCATTCACCAAATAAGTATAAAACTGTATAAAACATGACTACAACAGTACATCCACATACAATAGGTGACACTTTAGAGTTTTCTTAAACTTGGAGAGCTAGTTTTCATTTATCACTTAGGACCATTCCCTGTATGGCAAAAAAAAAGTATACTACGTAATTAAATGTCCATTTATGAAAAGACATACCAAGGGTCAAAAGGCAAAGTGAGAAAAAATAGAAGCCTAGAAAAATAGTAGACATGTTATATGTCTGTAGATGGTAGTTAGTGAGAGTTTGTATGAAGAGACTCCATCAACTGAAGAAAGAAGATTCCAACTTTAGAGAAGATTTGAGACTTTAAGAATAATGAAACTATTGGACCCTCGGTCATACAACACGGTAATGGCTTATTGTGTTCATGAACTTACAGGGGTCAGGAGTTGGCTTTTATTCACTCTTGATTATATGAGAGGTGAAATTGATTGAAGTAAAGAAAAGGAACCAAATCAAACATTGATTGTCCATCTTAACTCCTTTATGGTGAGATGATTTTTTGTTTTTGCGCTTTTGTTTTTTCCTCCCTGTATTCCAAGAGTCATAACTTTTTTTTTATTTTGTCTTTGGCAGAGCCGTGTGAGGGCTTGTTGTTTGGGGAGACGAGTTGTACTTTTGAATTACACCATCTATTTTATCATGTGATGCACTGAAAAGTGGGAAAAAATTCCAAGTGTGTCGAAATAGGAAAAAAAAGTGTAATTGCTCAATTAATTGCTCAATCTGAGAAGGATAGAAAAGTCTGGGAATATAAACTTATGATGACCTTTGACACTCTTAGTGCTGGATGAATATATCCCAGAGTTTCATGTCTTTCTACAACAATTAAGAATCTGCTTCCCTGACCTTTTAGGGTCATCACAACACAATACCAGACCCCAATCAGAGGGTAATAAAACTTTCACTCCTTATCTATGAACTAGTCATATTTATGTTCATCCCTCTGCCATAATGACAGTTCTGCTCCTCACTTGTATTACCTATTGCATTATTCCTGTGTCCTTTTGTGTATATAAATATGTGATTCTTCAGCTTTTGTTTTAGTCTTTGCCTGATGATGAGACCTGCGTAGTCTCGAAAGCTTGCAATTTGTTACCATCTTTTCAGTTAGCCATTAAAAGGTATCAACCTCTGAGGACTCTCAAGTCTAAATATTTTTCAATTATTTTAGGGATAATTTTATTTACAGCATTAATTTTACTGTAACAATGACCTGGCAATATGATTCTCCAGGTCTGTATGATTATGGAGATATCAAATATTTGTAGTTTTTGTTTTATTTAAGTGGTGAAAAAAAATCTGAAATTTGTAAAAGCAAAAAAATGTCGCTGTCCATTTGTGCGCGTTTCTTCAGAAGTGGTTTTAGTTCCATAAAGATGCGGTACATTCTGGTATCCTCCATTTTGATAAGAAAAAAATGTCGCTGTCCATTTGTGCGCGTTTCTTATCAAAATAAAAGCAAAAAATGATTCATGTGTCTCCAATTCCCGAGGGCCATAATGTTTTACATTTTTTGAGATATGGAGCTGTGTGAGGGCTTATTTTTGATCCTCAAGGCAATGTTTTTATTGATATCATTTGGGGATTTTGAGGTTTTAATCACCTATTATTCCATATTTCTGCAATTCTGGAATTTTGACTTTTTTTCTCATTATGTCATTTACTGACCTGAGTGATTTATTTTATATTTTGATGGATCAGACTTTTACGAATGCAGCGGAATCAAATATGTGTATTTTTTTACATTTTTTTGTTTCTTAATTTTTATGCTGGAAAGTGGGGTTATTTGCACTTTTATATATCTTTTCAGTTTTTTGAAAACCTTTTTTTCTTATTTTTCATTGTATTTGTTAGTCCCCTTAGGGGACTTCAACTGTTATCATCCAATCGCTTGTACTAGACATAGCAATACCATAGTATTGCTATGTATAGCAAAAATCTCGGTCTCCTATGAATGCCATCCATGGGCTGGCTTTCAAAGGAGTACTGTCATGACAAGCACAGGGGTCATCACCCCCTTCTGTCACGGCAACCCATCGGCGCCTTGGAATCACGTCATGGGAGCTCCAATGGATGCTTAGAATTAAGCACCTCTCTGTTGGCCCGCTAGAAATGCCACTCTCACAGATTGACAGGGCCATGCAACAAGTTTACAGCCACGGGCGGAGCTCCATTCCACTCGCGGCTGTTAAAGGCAGATGATGGCTGATTATCACAGCCATCACCTGCCAGCAAAGATGAGGGCTCTGCTTGAAAACTTGCATCAAAATCACGGAGCTGACATATGACATGCCCAGTATGTCATACCTCATTAAGGGGTTAAAGTCAATTTCCAAAATCATCTAGGTTGAACTAGATTGCGTATTTTCTTTTAACACTACAGACTAAGTATGTATTTTATGATAGGGAAATTTAAACTGCATGGTTGTGGAAAAAAAAGTCTCACACTTGGTAGGATAAATACAGAGGTTCAGTAGCAAAGTGCAAAACTATGGCAGCCATATATCTCCGACGTTATATAACCTGGGCTGTGACGGAGACAAAACAAACAGAGAGAGAAGGAAGTCACACGATACGGCTAATATGGAGCGTATTAGAGAAAATATGATGTGGCGCAAGTTAGATCTTTAAATGCATTTCACACTGCAAAACTCTTTGCTTTTAATGAAAGAATTTCCATTTACACCTGGCTACAGGCTTTTTTCCTTATACGATTAATGGCCCCATGTCCAAGCTTCGTTGTCTGGCTTCCTCTGAATCCAGGCTTTGCAGTAACTTGAGAGATCAGCTAAAAATTCATCTCAATGCCAGCTGCCTTCTGAACGCCTGTTCCAGCCGCATCAGCCAGGCCAGAAACAGGTGAGTGAGTTGGCCGTGGATACTAGATGCATTACTAAAAACTGAGCATTGCAGAATTGAATGAGTTCACATTTTCCATATATGAGTGGCCTCTTTCCGTAGACTTATTGTCCCGGCTGCCACTACAAAATCTCATTTAACAAGTGCACTAAAATGGATTATGGATGCGTTGAATATAAATTATAGGGCGTTTGTTTTGTTCCGTAACTGGAAAGTGGGGGAATATATGTCATCTAAGCAAAGAAACCATATTGATAGTGTTTCTCTGAACGTCTCGTCTTAGGTTGGTTGATTGATAATGTTTCTCTTAGGTTGGTTGTTTTTCAATGGCATGGTCGTGATTAAGTTATTTGTATTAATATTCAATCTTTAACTTCCAGGTAAAATTTTCTTTCTTTTATTTCTTTTTTTTTTCCTCAGGACACATACATACACATATTAAATCATCCACGTACGAAAATAGAGACTAAAACATACAAGGATATTACGGTCGAAATAAATAAATATTCAAAATATGAAGAACTAAGATTTATTTCACTAATATAAGGGTTTGTGGTGGTTCCAGGAACCATGAGAGTAATGGTGGTCAGAAGAGAACTCTTCATTTTTCAGCGTGAGGCTGTGTGAACACGGTTTGTTTTTGATGCCGACAACGGTCTCTGAGTTTTCTCAGACGAAGACACTTCAGGAAAATGTCGGCAGTCATTTTCCTGAGGTTTTGCCCACCTGCGTCTGTAGCGCTACATGGAAGCCGCCCAAAGAATTTACATGTCAGTTCTTTTAACCGCTTCATGGTTTCCAAAAGACATGCCATAAAACTGAACATGTGCACAGCAATATCGATTTTACACTACTGTGCTATATGTTTATTTTGCGGTGCTTTTTCTGGCAAATTCCAGGTGAAGTCCGCCTGAAAAAGATGTCTCCCAAAGAGAGTTTTGGACTGCTTTAAAACGTTTCTACGTGTACACACCTCTATAGTACTGGAAGACAGGAATGGAGTAGAAGCTGTACGGGTTCAGCATCAGCCTCGTATATCAGGGATTGGGCTGTGAGTAAAATGGCAGGGAATAGGTGATTATTAGATTATGACAAAAAGGGATGAGGGGACTAAGTGGGGGGAGTATATAAGAAAAAGTGTGGAACGGAGGCCATTTTAGGGGATCCGCAAGGTGAAGAGTTCCACAAACCCACACTGGTTGAATGGATATTTGCAATCACTTGGGAGTCGGTGGTTGTCCTTATTTTACCATTGACAGTGGTGTGGTGCCCTCAAGCTGGGTTTTATGGCTGAGGGTAAAAACAGTTCTAATTTTTAATAATTGGTTAACGTGTGCAAGATCTGGTAGCTCCAAGGGCCTCCCTCTTTGTTGGTAATCCCATTGGTCATTATTTGTTAATAAATATCCAAAATATTGTCTCATGTGTTAGGGTCTGCGGAACGCACCAAATATATGAGGTAGAGAGGTGCATTCGCAGCCCGGGGTCCACCGTGCAGGCGGAACCTGCTGCTAGTAAAATGGCGCAAGACGCGAACTCTGTTATCCCGCAGAGTCGCCAAAATAAACACCGCAATGCCTGTGGCAATATGTGCGAACTCTGTTATTTCACAGAGCCGCTAGAAAGAGTGCCGCTGGCGCTATATGGCGATGTGTGCGAACTCACTAAACAAAACTGAGTCGCAAAGTAAACACGCTAGGGCACTGTCTAGCGTCGAAAGCGAACCCTGTTACGTCACAGAGCCGCTGAGAAAAAGTGCTGTGTCCTGTCAAGCTCTCAGGTACACAGTTAAGTGCTAAGCGAACAAAAACGTGATCATGCGCTAATGTCCTCGCGGGAGTCACCCGCAATCTATGGTGCGCCAGACCCTGAATACGGCAATCAAAACTCCTCACCGGTTATGCCGGTAATCTAGGGCATCTAGGACACCGACCCTGACCAGCTAGCACACCAAACTCCTCACCGATTAAGTCGGTATTCTAGGGGCTTATTTCAGCCGGGTCCCTAACCACACACACGCATGACCACACTGGCGCATAGCATACAATGGTTGATATTAGCGCATGGCGGCCCAGCCATGCTACCCTTTTATAGCAACAGCTACAGGACCTGCCAGAAACAAGGACCAATGAAACTTGTTCCAGAACACCAGTAGTCACAGGGCCTTCCTGGCGGACCAATAGGAGCTGCTGCAGTACCTGAGCATGTGACCCCTGATCTCCAATGAGAGATCTCACTCTGGGCATGCTCAGAAGGGAAAACGCAGGACTTTGTCCCAAAGACGTCTGCTCCAGCACTGGCCACAATAGCAGATCCGGAAAGGCAGCAGCAAGTCACTGCACAGTAGTGGAGTGGGCAAGACGCTTGGACCGATGCCTCTGCTGAGAGGCTTCCACTGCGGCCGGAGATGAATGGGAGACCGCAGCGGGACTGGTTCGAGATCCCCTTGTGCAGCAGCGGGAACTCGAACCCTAACATTACCCCCCCTCCTAGGGCCCCCCCTTCTCTTGGCCTCGCTGTGTTCAAAATCAGCGATGAGCTGCGGAGCGTGAACATGCTCGGCAGGCTCCCAAGACCTATCCTCAGGCCCATAGCCCCTCCAGTCCACCAAATAAAATTTTTTCCTCGTACCACCTTGCACCCAACAATGGCGTTCACCTCATGATCGTCGGTAGATGAACCCGACGTCCCGGCAGAAGACTCGAAAACCGGGAAATGGCCACGGGTTTCAGGAGGGACACGTGAAAGGTGTCGGTGATACCAAGGCGAGGCGGAAGGGCTAGGCGGTAAACCACCGGGTTCACCTGCTCAAGAACTTTAAAGGGGCCCAAAAAGTGAGGTGCCAACTTGGTGGACTCTACACGTAGCCTGATGTTTCGGGCAGAAAGCCACACTAGATCACCCGGAGCAAATGTAGGAGCGGGGCGCCGATGGGCATCGGCCGAAGACCTCATCCTCTCTTTGGAAGCCTGAATGGCATCCTGGGTGCGGTCCCAAATGTCCCGTGCCTCCACAGCCCAGTCTGCCACCCTGGAATCGGCGGAAGACACGGGCATGGGCACTGGTACCCGCGGATGCTGACCGTAGTTCAGGAGGAATGGGGTCTGTCCGGTGGAGTCAGCCACAGCATTATTTAGAGCGAACTCAGCCCACAGTAGCAAGGATGCCCAGTCATCCTGCCTGGCAGAGACAAAATGTCGCAAGTATGTGACCAAGGTCTGGTTGGCCCTCTCTACCAACCCATTCGTCTCGGGATGGTATGCAGAGGAGAGATTCAACTCAATGCTGAGTAAACGACACAGCTCTCTCCAGAACCGAGACGCAAACTGGGGACCTCGATCACTGACAATTTTGTCTGGCATACCGTGTAGGCGGAAAATATGCCTAATGAACAATGCTGCCAAGGCCCGTGCAGACGGTAACCGTGGTAATGGCACTAAGTGCATCCATTTTGGAGAAGTGGTCGGTTATCACCCAGATGATGGTGCAGCCCCGAGACTTGGGTAAGCCCACCACAAAATCCATCCGACCATCTCCCAAGGCCTGTCTGCCACCGGTAAAGGGAAAAGTAGCCCAGCTGGCCGTTGTCGAGGGGACTTATTCTTGGCGCAGGAGACGCACGCCTGAACGTATTCCCTGACGTCACGGACCATATGTGGCCACCAGTATGTCCTCGCCAGCAACTCAGATGTCCTTTTTGCCCCAAAATGTCCACCCACCCTGGACGAATGTGCCCAAGAGAGTACCTCCGGTCGCAAATTGGTGGGCACAAAAGTCTTGCTCGAAGGCACAGACTCAAGCGAAACCGGGGCCACAGTTCTTAGGCTCTCTGTGGGGACAATCAACCGAGGCTCCTCCTCCACCTCCTCAGAGGACACCACGGAGCGAGAAAGCGCATCGGCCCGAATGTTCTTCTCACCGGAGAGGAAATGGAGGGTGAAATGAAACCAGGAGAAGAACAGGGACCATCTGACCTGACGAGAATTTAGCCGCTGGGCGGTCTGTAAATAGACCAAATTTTTGTGGTCAGTGAAAACTTGAAAGGGAAAGCGAGCCCCCTCCAGGAGATGTCTCCATTCCGAAAAGGCCAACTTCATGGCTAGCAACTCCCTATCCCCAATGGAATAATTCCTCTCCGCTGGTGTGAAGGTCTTGGAAAAGAAGAAACAAGGATGTTTCCGACCTTGAGCATCCTTTTGAAAAAGGACTGCTCCAGCACCAACGGACGAGGCATCGACCTCCAATAAAAAAGGCTTATCAACCTCGGGGCGATGTAAGATGGGAGCGCTAGCAAAATGGGACTTAATTGAAGTAAAGGCCTTGGAGACCTCCTCTGACCACAATTTGGGATTGGCTCCCTTCTTGGTGAGGGCTACCAAGGGAGCTACCAAAGTGGAGAAGTGGGGAATGAATTGGCGATAGTAATTAATGAACCCCATAAAGTGCTGCACCGCTTTAAGAGAATGGGGTTCTTGCCAATCCATCACAGCCTGTAGTTTGGCAGGATCCATAACCAATCCCTGGGCGGAGATGATATAGCCCAGGAAAGGTAAAGACTCCTGCTCAAACATGCATTTCTCCAACTTTGCATAGAGGGAGCTTGCCCGTAACAGGTCGAAGACTTTGCAGACATCCCTCCGGTGAGAGTCAATATCTGGAGAAAAGATGAGAATATCATCCAGATAGACTACTACAGAGGTGGAAAGCATATCCCGGAAGATATCATTGACAAAGTCTTGGAAAACGTCTGGGGCATTACAGAGCCCGAAGGGCATCACCAGGTATTCATAATGCCCATCCCTGGTATTAAAAGCCGTCTTCCATTCGTCCCCTTCACGGATGCGAATCAGGTTATAGGCACCACGTAGATCTAATTTAGTAAATACCCTTGCTCCCCGGAGCCTATCAAAGAGCTCAGAGATCAGGGGCAATGGGTACTTATTCTTAACGGTGATGGCGTTAAGACCTCTGTAATCTATACACGGACGTAATTCTCCACTCTTCTTCTGCACGAAGAAGAACCCCGCTCCTGCTGGTGACACCGACTTCCTAATGAACCCTCTTGCCAGATTCTCCTGGATATATTGAGACATAGCCTCTGTCTCAGGAAGAGAGAGGGGATAGACCCTTCCCCGAGGAGGTTCTGCTCCAGGCAAGAGGTCAATAGGACAGTCGTAGGGACGATGGGGCGGCAGAGTCTCCGCAGCCTTTTTAGAGAACACGTCTGCATATGACTGATAACACTTGGGAAGAGGAGAAAGATCTGCTGGTATCTCTGTAGTGGTAACCTGAATGCACTCCCTGACACATCTGTCCTTACATGACTCACTCCAACCCAGTATCCTACCGGAGGTCCACTCAATATGAGGGGAGTGGGAACGGAGCCAGGGTACTCACAGTATGATTTCGTCTATTCCCTCGGGAAGGACGAGAAGGGAAATAATTTCCTGATGGGAAGGGGGTACACACAAAGTAAGAGGGACAGTCTGATGTGTAATTGGCGAGGGCAATGTCAACCCATTCACTACCCGGACAGTCACTGGTTTGTCGAGCGCTACCAGATGTATTGCGTGGCGATGAGCAAAGGTGGATGACATGAAATTCCCCTCTGCTCCTGAGTCCACACAAAGCTCGACTGTAAGTGTGGAAGAGTCCACAGTGACTGTCCCTTTAAATGTCATTTTGGAGGAAAATGCCGCTGTCTCTAGTGAACCTCCTCCCAGGGCCACTAGACGCGATCGCTTCCCCGATCGCTGTGGACATTTGTTGGCATAGTGTCCTGTCTGCTGACAAAGGTTACAGACCACAGATACTCGGACGACTCGAGACTTAGGTCCTGCACAAGGAACCTCTGTGGCTTTTTGGGATTCGGACACCAGATCAGGGGATTCGAGAGGTGTGGCAAAGGTGGGAGCCAACCGAATCCTCTGCCTACACTGGTCCCGCTCCAACCTCCGATCGTGAAAACGGAGGTCGATGCGGGTAGATATGGAGATAAGCTTCTCCAGTGTGGCGGGAATCTCCCTAGTAGCCAAAGCGTCTTTAACATGATCAGCCAGTCCTCGCCAGTAGACTGGAATGAGTACTTTATCCGACCAGTCTAGCTCTGAGGCCAGAGTCCGAAACTGGATGGAAAACTGACTGACCAAAGACGAACCCTGTGCCAATGCCAGCAGTTGTAGCGCCGTATCGTGGGTGACCTGAGGTCCTAAAAAGACCTTTTTAAGAGCCTCCAGGAAACGAAGAGCACTCCGCACCACACGATCGTCGCGCTCCCACAGCGGCGTTGCCCACTCCAACGCTCTGCCCGAGAGTAGAGACAGTACAAAACCCACTTGTGCCCGATCCGTGGGGAAACGTGCAGCCAGAAGCTCGAGCTGTATAGAGCACTGACTCACGAATCCCCGACATTGCTTGCTGTCACCAGCAAACTTGTCAGGAAGCGGGAGGTGGGATAATGTAGGGGCAGAGGTGGCAGAGGACAAACTGGCTGCAGCCACGCTAGCAGCCTGAACAGCGACTGCGGTAACATCCTGTCACGACGTATAACAGATATATTCAAAGATAGCAACCTATATCTAATGTGACATCATTCTAAATTTCATATAATAGAGAAAATCAACATGTATACATAGTATCTGCCAGCAATGTCTTACCTGACATAATATCCTATGTATTGTGGGTCAATACTGTGTACGTGTCACGCTGTCTCTGGAAAGAGGTGGACCGGGGTCTATGCTGACCCTGAACTGGGGTCCTGACTAGTCCCTCTACCTGGAGGTACTGTTAATGGTACAGAGGTCCAGGCCACCAGCGTAACCCTGTCTCCTGTAGATCCCTGACCACTGTAATCTAGTCCTGAGAAGGACCCTGATTACCACCACAGGGAATGGGCAGGTCACAGCTTACACACAGTCTAAGACAAACGAGACAGACAAGGGGTAAAGAAAACACAGCCTTGCATACAACACTTCCACTACAGAGGAACACAAAAGGTTAAGGAGATAAACAATAAGCGAGGAGAGGAAAAACCACAACAGGCACTCTTAGCTTAAGTCTTCTCAGAAACGATCCGCTCTGCTGGTCTGAATGAATGCTTTCACCGGCAACTTCCCCAGCAGACCAGCAGGTATATGAAGGAAGCTAATTAACAAAACATCAATCGCAGCTGGGCGAGGCTGGTCAGCCCAGCACCAAGAGAGAAAGAATTAACTCCCTCAGTGTCGAAAAACACCCAGCACCAGAAACTCAGCTGTGCGAAGTCAGGGTGTGCAATCGCGACGATCTCCGCCGCGACACACCCGTGACAGTACCCCCCCTTCTACGAGGGGCCTCTGGACCCTCAGGGCCTGGTCTATCTGGGTGAGTAGTGTGGAAGGCCCGAACCAAACGGTCTGCGTTAATATCCGACGCAGAAACCCACATCCTCTCCTCAGGACCATACCCCCTCCAATGAACAAGGTACTGAAGGGACCGGCGATTCAGACGTGAGTCAATGATCTTCGATACCTGAAACTCCAAATTACCATTGACCACCACTGGAGGAGGAGATAGAGGTGACGGTATAACTGGTGCCACGTACCTCTTAAGCAACGATTTGTGGAACACATTGTGGATTTTAAATGTAGGAGGGAGGTCAAGGCGGAAAGCCACCGGATTAACTATTGAACTGATCCTGTATGGCCCGATGAATCTGGGACCGAGTTTCCAGGAGGGAACCTTAAGTTTTATATTCTTGGTAGACAACCATACCAGATCGTTCACACTTAGGTCCAGACCAGACACTCTCTTCCTATCAGCCATACGTTTGTATAGGTTCCCCATAGTGCTCAGATTATTAAGCACTCCTCTCCACACTGAAGCAAGTGACGACGAAAATCGTTCCTCTTCAGGAACCCCAGAAGAGCCCCCCCCATTGAAAGTACAAAACTGGGGGTGAAAACCATATGCCCCAAAAAACGGGGACTTACCAGTGGACTCGCTCCGCCTATTGTTAAGAGCGAACTCTGTCAGAGGCAAGAAAGAAGACCAGTCCTCTTGGTTCTCTGAGACAAAACACCGGAGATATGTCTCTAAGCTCTGATTCAGACGCTCTGTCTGACCATTGGTCTGCGGTAGAGTTGAGCGATACTTTCCGATATCCAAAAGTATCGGAATCGGAATGGTATCGCCGATACCCAAAAAATATCGGCGATACCCGATACCGATACCGGAAGTCCCATGTAAGTCTATGGGAACAAAATATCGAAATTAAAAAAAACCCATTCTTGCCTTGTTGGTTAATTGTACATGAAGGAAAACAAGAAAGAGTAATGTAGAATGTATTGGGGAAGGTTGAGGACTCGGAGACATTAAAGGCATAGATGTTTAACCCAATCAAATGGAATAGCATAATTTTTTTTTTTTTAAAGATGTTCGGATTGACGAAGAAATTGACAATGTTGTTAACGTTTTTTCTATTTTGGCAAATATGTATATTACACAACTTCCATGCTCTTCATCTTCACCTTTTTAACTTTTCACACACTTTCTCCTTCATAATCTTCTGCAGCATCATCTTTTTCATCAAATTATTCTTCATCTTCACCTTCTTTATCTTCTTCTTAAACTTCTTGCTAATTATCTTTGTTAACATTACTCATATTCTTCTTATTAAACTATTATTCTTATTCATATTCTGCTTCATCTTCTTCATCATATTCTTATTTGTGACAGAGAATCCTGTACTTGTAATCTGTCAAAGTATGAATTTTTCATCCTTCCGTTCTTGCTGTCACAAAAGATTTAAATTACAACAGTATTTGTCCGTGTTCAGTTTAGCCTGCAGCAGCAGGCATTTTCCAGGGGCACCACGAGGAGGAACGGACTCACCCCCATACACTGCTTAGTCTTCTTCTGCTTAGAATTTAGAGCATATATTTTGCTCTTTATTTTGGTCTTATACTTCATGTTCTTCTGCTTTTAGATCTTCTGCTTATTGTTCTTGTGTCTCTTGTTCTGTATCTTGTATTTGTAGCACAATCTTGTACCAGCTGATGTTACTGGGACACGGTTACTAAGCAGGAGGTACCTGTGCTCCAAAGCACTACCAAGGACCAGCAGACGTTGCTGGAACTTGGATACCGAGATGGAGGCACCTAGGCCAAAGGCACTGCGGAGAACCAGCTGACGGTACTGGAACCCGGAGGGGCAGCAGAAGGAAAAGAGCCAATGGCACAACCGAGGACCAGCTGACGTTACTGGGACACGGTTACTAAGCAGGAGGTACCTGTGCTCCAAAGCACTACCAAGGACCAGCAGACGTTGCTGGAACTCGGATACCGAGATGGAGGCACCTAGGCCAAAGGCACTGCGGAGAACCAGCTGACAGTACTGGAACCCGGAGGGGCAGCAGAAGGAAAAGAGCCAATGGCACAACCGAGGACCAGCTGACGTTACTGAACCCCAGTAACACAGGAGCAAGTGTTGACTGTGCTAACAGCACTTCCGAGCAACAACTGGCGGTGTTGGAGCCCAGGGTCAAGGAGGATGTTTAAATACTAGATCAAGTAATTTCCTTGTTACCTGTCAATTTTAAATGTCTATACTTCAAACAAGAGAAAGATAACCTTTACTACCATAAGATGATGATTTCATTTAAACTAATATCTAGATAAATAAAGAATTGACAAACATAAACACATACATTAACATGTTGAACAGCAATGCAAACCACAAAATAAATTAGTTAAGGAATCTGCTATACGGTTGTACATAAAAGCATACAAGTACATATCTGAATCCATTAATGATGGATAAGTAACAGTATGTACACCATTTTTATTGTATAGACAATGAATGTCTGACTTCAAAACATCATCAGCATTACAAGTTATCTGTGATATTACTAAAATGTTCCATTTGCTGAATAATGTCACTAAATAGTTTATACAAAATTATACAATTTCCATCATGTAATACTCATAATATGTGGCAATAATCATTTTTATTAACAAACATAACCTTTAAAAAGTGCATAGTGCATAGTGAAAATTGCTATTTATGGCTGACTGTCGACTTGGAAGCATGACAACAGATAGATAAGGTATATATAGATGACACTGCATAGCCACAGATGGTGAATGGCGATGTAATACTGTACCTCAATAAAGTGTGCGTCACTACTACATAATTTTTTTTATATAGCTTTATAAACAGGGTACATGGATGTATGCTTGTGCCTTTGTTTTGACGCACAGACTGCCTTCCTGCTGAGACGCGTTGGGTAGTGAACAGTTGTGTGCAGTGTTCACTGCAGTCTCTGCGGAATAACCACACTTAGACCTTATAACTTTTCAGACTTTCTTTATCAATCTACCAAGATGAAGAAGGCAGGGAGTAAGGCACGTGGTCGTGGAGTTTCTTCAGGGAGGGACGTGGGGATTCTGTGGCTGCTGCGGCCCCCAGTGACACAGCATCCACCAGTTTTCCCCGTGAGCGTTCCTTTATGCGCACTTTTGTAGGAGCTCGGAGTACCCCCCTGCTGCGGGAAGAACAAATTGAAGCCGTTGTTGTTTGGATGTCAGCCAATGCATCGACTTCAATTGCTTCCACCTCCTCTCAGGACCACAGCACTGTTGGGCAACCATCTGTCTCTTCACCGCCTGGCAAATTGCCCAGGCAGTCAGAGAGTTCTGTACAGGAGCCAGCTGAGTGTCTGCTTCTGTTCTCAGAATCTATTGGCTTGCAAACAGGGGCCCAGCCAAGCAGCATTCTGTAATGTGAAGAGGGAGTATGCAGTGATGCGCAACAGCTGTGTCTCTCTGAATCTGAAGAGGCGGGTGAGACAGTGCCGATGGTCAGCACACCGCAGAACGCATCTGATGATGATGAGACCCAGGTGCCAGTTTCTGTTGAGCATGGTGCTGGGCAGACCACCCAACAGCAGGTGTTGGAAGAGGGTAGTGGAGATGATGAGGTCCAAGACCCAACATGGCATGAGGAACAGGAAGGTGGTGGGAGCAGCTCAGAGGAATAATAATAATATTTATTTATATAGCGCCATCATATTCCGCAGCGCTTTACAGTTTAGCAGTTTCAGAACACAAGTCATAAGTAACAACGTTAACAATACAATAATTTAAGCTAAATAAGTCGCCCCTGCTCGTGACAGCTTACAATGTACAATGAGATGGGGGAGATACAAAGTATAGGTGTTTATATAACAATGGTGCATTTACAATGATGTTCCAGCCATCTTAAGGGACTGAGGGATGGAGATAGTGAATGGGCTAGAGACACACACACACTTACACAGAATACATAGAATGACTTTGATTAGTGAATGTGATAGGCCGCTCTGAACAAATGTGTTTTGAGGGAGCACCTGAAACCATGCAAATTGTGGATAGTCCTAATTTCTTGGGGTACAGCATTCCAGAGGATTGGCGTAGAGCGGGAGAAGTCTTGGAGTCGGGAGTGGGAGGTACGTATTAGTGCAGAGGTTAGTCGAAAGTCGTTTGCAGAGCGCAGCAGTCGGTTAGGCCGATAGATAGAAATGAGGGAGGAGATGTAGGAGGGGTGCTGCACTGTGGATAGCTTTGTGGCTGAGAACCAGTACTTTGGTTGAAAGCTGGGAGAGGCCTAGAGAAATGGTTAGTGATAGAAGGAAGATAGAGGAAGACATTGCCCCAACGGTACAAACAGGAGGGAGAGTTAGGCTGCAGACTCGGTTGCCTGTAGCCTCCAGTTTGGCACCTGTTCGGAGCAGTTGTCTTCCAAAAGTCAAAACGTGCGCTCCCAGGACTTGCACTGCGTGGTCCTTTTTTCACACACTTGCACATGATATTTGCTATGTGAAATGCAAGCTGTGTAATCAAAAATTAAAAATAGCTAAAAGTGTCAGTCACCTCAATACCACAAATATGTGGAAACATGTGCGGACAAAGCACGTAGTTGAGTTACAAAGACACACTGGAGATGTAGGCCAACCTACAGCAGCACCTACATCTTCAGGTTGTGTTGAAGCCTCTTCATCGAGCTCACACACAGCTGGTTCTGCTTCCTCACAGGATCGCCATGGAAGAACCTCGGCCACTGTTGTCCAGAGACAAACTGTTATTCCACACACAGCAGCAAGTTCCCTGTCATCCTCACACTCCCAGGCCACAAAACAGCCATCGGTAGCACAGGCATGGGATAAAAGACGGCCATACTCCGCAAACCATGCACGAGCACAGGCTCTGAATGCTGGCATTGCAAAACTCCTGTCCCTTGAAATGCTGTGATTCAGGCTGGTGGAGACAGACAGTTTCCGTAACTGAATATCATTGTCAGTCCCACAATACAATGTGCCAAGCCGATTTCATTTCAGCAGGCAAGCCGTCCCTGGTCTGCAAAAGCATGTTGAGGGAAAAATTAAACATGCGCTACTAAAAGCCCTCAGTAGCAAGGTCCACCTGACCACCGATGCGTGGAGCAGTACCCATTGTTATGATCTGCTACAACCAGTAAGGAAAGAAGGGAATTCTGTCCCTACAATACAACTAAGCTGAATCCCTACGATGTAACGGGGAACCTGATCCTGCGACCAGACCCGCTAAAGTCCTCATCTAGTGTGAACGAAGACCTATAGTTGCGAGGGAGTAATCCCTACAAGATCTAGGGACTGGGAGAAAAGGTGGACACCTCCTAACATAAATTGTAGCATGGATAATTAAACAGAAAAATAAATACTTTGTGATCCTAACATCAAGCAAAACTGACAGATTAAGGCACCTAAGCACCCGGCTAGCTTAACAGTAGATAATACAATGAAGTCAAGCAAAGCCAGAAGGGCGGAGCCAGACTAAATAGGGAAAAAAGGTCATGTGACCAGCAAACTGAAACAAAACCTAACAAGAGGGTTCTAACACCCATGGCCAGGGACAATACCTTTCCCTCACTGCCCATTGGGTCAATGTTGTGCAGCCGGGTACTGATCTTGCGAGTGGCGCTGTACGTGTTCTGCCAACTCCAAGGATTGCAGGAATCAAGTCTGTACACATTGATTCCTCCTCCTACTCCAGTTCCTCAGAATCATCGCTGCAGGAGCCGTCACGGTCTACCTCCACATTGACCCGTGAACGTTTACCTGTTGCGACCGATATGAGCACAGCCGTGTCCAAATGTCAACAGGCCGTCCTGAAATTAATTTCCATGGGGAATCTTAGCCACACAGCGCAGGAGCTCTGTAATGCCATAAAGCAGGAGAGCGACGTGTGGTTTTTGGAAGAGAATCTACAGGCAGGCTTGGTAGTGTGTGACAATGGCCGAAATCTGGTGTCAGCTCTGGGCCTTGGCAACCTCACTCACATACCATGTCTGTCATATGTGCTCAACTTGGTCGTGCAGAGTTTTTTGAGGGACTATCCGGATCTTGATGCACTGCTGCACAAGGTCCGCCTAGAGTGCGCTCACTTGCGACGTTCCAGCATGGCCAGATCGCTGATTGCAGCTCTGCAACGCAGATTTCACCTTCATGAACATCGCATCATATGTGACGTACCCACCAGGTGGAATTCCTCGTTACATATGTTGGAGCGGTTGTGTGAGCAGCAGCCAACAGTAATGGAGTATCAGCTGCATCAGGCGCAGTCAACTCGCAATTTGCGCCGTTCACACTTCACCACTACTGAGTGGGCCTCTATAATAAGAATAATAATAATATTATTTATTTATATAGCGCCATAATATTCCGCAGTGCTTTACAGTTTAACAGTTTCAAAACACAAGTCATAAGTAACAACGTTAACAATACAATAATTAAAGCAAAATCAGCCGCCCCTGCTGGTGAAAGCTTACAATCTACAATGAGGTGGGGGAGATACAAAGTACAGGTGTTTATATACAATGGTGTTTTTTACAATGATGGTCCAGCCATTTTAAGGGAGTGAGGTATGCATGGAGATAGTGAATGGGCTACACACACAGAATTACACATAGAATGACTTTGATTAGTGAATGTGATAGGCCACTGTAAACAAATGTGTTTTGAGGGAGCGCCTGAAACCATCCAAATTGCGGATAGTCCGAATTTCTTGGGGTAGAGCATTCCAGAGGATTGGCGCAGCGCGGGAGAAGTCTTGGAGTTGGGAGTGGGAGGTACGGATTAGTGCAGAGGTTAGTCGAAGGTCGTTTGCAGAGTGCAGCAGTCGGTTAGGCCGATAAATATAAATAAGGGAGGAGATGTAGGGGGTGCTGCGCTGTGGAGAGCTTTGTTGGTGAGAACCAGTAATTAGAATTGGATCCTATAATGAATGGGCAGCCACTGCCAGTGTAATGAGTGCCGAAGGACTCTATGAAGGATATCTGCCACGTTTTGCGTGCGTTTGATGAGTCAACGCGGATGGCGAGTGCAGATGATGCACTAGTCAGCCTGACTGTCCCCCTTATCTGCCTGCTTCAAAAAACACTGCAAGCACTAAGGCATGAGGTTTTGGAAGAGGTGGAGGATGAGGAGTCACAAATTCCATCACCTTCTGGACAGTCAGCGCAACGTGGTTCCTCACAAAGGGCTGGAGGACTTTCAAAGTACCATGCTGTATCAACAATTGAACCTCCAGAGTCGCTGTCTATATTTTCATAACCATTACAAACTTTTAATGTATTTACAAAGCACATAATGTACAGTTTTTGTCTATCCTTTTGTAATGCTATTGTGTTTCCATAAACTGATGTTACAGAATTATGATACAAAGTTTTTAAATTTTGAGTTCTAAATTTTGTAAATTTTTATGTATTTGAAGGACTTTGTGAGGAGGATGAGGAGGAGTCAATGGAGGAGGAAGACATCGCTCCAGAGGGAGGTAGACAATGCTCTAGTCAGTATGTAGACCAAGGGTGGGGTGATGCACAGCAGGCAGAGATGACGCCTCTTGCAGGGTACAACGTTTCTTGGCCAGTTGGGAGTCTGCAGCACATGGTTGATTTCATGCTGCAGTGGCTGAGAAACGACCGCCGCATCGAACACATTCACACCACGTCTGATTATTGGGTGTACACCCTCCTAGACCCTCGCTACCGGGACAACTTACAAAGCCTCATCACACCGTTGAACCGGGAGCGTAAAATGCGGAAGTACCAAGACACACTGGTGCAATCCATAATGTTCTCCATTCCAGCCGAGAGCGCTGCTGCTACTGCTTTACAAAGCAGCTCTGTGCGTCGAGGCAGTGGAGACAGCTCTGCAACAAGAGGGAGCACAAGCAGCGCCTCTGCAAAGGGCAAGAACAGTATGTTCCAAATGTGTCGAAGTTTTGTGGCAGCGCCACCAATGTCTACACCATCCGAGACGGCTCCAGTCAGCAGGACGCAACATTTCCGTAAGATGGTGACAGACTACATGTCTTGCCCTCTCAGTGTACTCCCAGATGGCTCTTCCCCATTCAACTTTTGTGTCTCTAAGCTGGATACATGGCCAGAGCTTAGCCAGTATGCATTGGAGGTGCTGGCTTGCCCTGCTGCCAGTGTATTATCGGAGCGCGTCTTTACTGCTGCAGGTGGTGTACTAACAGACCATTGCATGCGACTATCCTCCGATAATGTAGAACGGCTTACTTTTCTGAAAATGAACTAGGCATGGATCTCGCCTGAATTTGCCTGTCCGGTTTCAGATTAACTAACTGGTTGGCAACGTTTTCCATGTCTCCTGTTATGTTCATCTTTCTACCACCTGAGCTATACTCCCTGGGCTACAACACTGCCAGTTGCTGCTCAGAAGTGTCGTGTCCACAGCCAATACACAAGCTATAGTGATAGTGGGGTTCAGTAACGCCTGCTGTTCCCCTGCTGCGTGTCTGACAAAAATTAATGCTGCTAACTCCAAATTAAAGTTCAAATTAAAGTTCAAACATCTCATACTAGGCCTCAGGCTACACCCTCCTTGACCCTGGGCTCAGAAGTGTTGGATGCACAGATCAAAACAATCGATGATGTGTTTGTGGGGTTCAGTAACGCCTGCTGTTCCCCTGCTGTGTGTCCGGCAAAAATTACTGCTACCTAGCTACACATGTTGAAAAAAACATGACATGTTAAAGTGGCTAGTGCTACACATAGATATCAGGCTACACCCTTATTTCTAAGCTGTAAACAAGTGAAACGTCAAATTTAAAACCATTCAATGATTAGTGTTGGTAACAAATCTGTAACTAAATAATTGTGACATATTATGGCAGATATCCACATGTCTAACACAAATGCTAACACAAAAGCATACTTATGCTATAGGGTACTGATGGTGAACCTTCTCACTCCATAACTTTGACAAATCCAACTCACATCATGCCTCAAATGCTGCAATGTTGGAAGTGCATAATGTGGGTTGAACTTTGACAACAGCTGCAGTGCGAAGGTTATCCTTCTGTGTTCTTGGCTTTTAAATAAAAGCATACAAGTAAATATAATAATACATTGTTGATTAAGGGACATGATGTACACCTGTAATATTGTGCAAACAATGGATGTAGGACTATTCCTCTTCAACATTACTTATATTTGTGTCATTTGAAAAAATACATATTTTAGTTAAAAATTAAAAACCCATGTTCAGTAGCTGTGAAAGGCCCGTTTGTGTACTTCTATATTGTTTGCAACCAATGTATTGTATACGGATGGAAGCACGTCACTGTAATAGATTTGAATTATTTTAAATAGAATAAAGCAGCACCAATTCGAGAAAAATGTGAAGGATGAGGCAGTGAGACACGCTCAGCAGAGTACAAGCAACAGTGGTTGAAGAAGTAACTGGAGCGGGATCTGCACTACAAAAATGAAAACCTCTGACTACAGTAAACAGTGCACACAACTGTTCAGTAGCTGTGAAAGGCCCGTTTGTGTACTACTATATTGTTTGCAACCAATGTATTGTATACGGATGGAAGCACGTCACTGTAATAGATTTGAATTATTTTAAATAGAATAAAGCAGCACCAATTTTAGAAAAATGACAAGGATGAGCCAGTGACAGACACTCAGCAGAGTACACGCAGCGGTGGTTGAAGAAGTAAATGGAGCGTGATCTGCATTTAAAAAAAAAAAAAAAAAATACCTCACAGACTGCAGTGAACACTGAAACACAACTATTCACAATCTGTGAAAGGCTACTCCTTTGTCTACTTCTATAGTGTTTGCAACCAATGTATTGTATACGGATGGAAGCGCGTCACACTAATAGATTATATTTATTTTAAATGGAATGGAGCAGAACCAATTGGAGATAAATGAAAAGGATGAGCCACTGAGACACGCTCAGCAGAGTACAAGCAGCAGTGCTTGAACAAGTAACTGGAGCGTGATATGCACTCAAAAAAAAAAAACACAGACTGCAGTGAACACTGAAACACAACTGTCCACAATCTGGGAAAGGCTACTCCTTTGTCTACTTCTATAGTGTTTGCAACCAATGTATTGTATACGGATGGAAGCGCGTCACACTAATAGATTAGATTTTAAATGGAATGGAGCAGAACCAATTGGAGAAAAATGAAAAGGATGAGGCACTGAGACACGCTCAGCAGAGTACAAGCAGCAGTGCTTGAACAAGTAACTGGAGCGTGATATGCACTCAAAAAATAAAAAACACAGACTGAAGTGAACACTGAAACACAACTGTCCACAATCTGGGAAAGGCTACTCCTTTGTCTACTTCTATAGTGTTTGCAACCAATGTATTGGATACGGATGGAAGCGCATCACACTATAATTTCTATTGAATGGAGCAGCTAGAATTACACTAAAGAAAAAAAAAAAGAGTCTGTGAGTGACACGTGCAGATGCCTACAGACAGCGTTGGATGCAGAGCAAACTGCAGCGTCACCTGCACTCACACACACCTTGCAGAGCTGTTAAAACAACACTGCAGGCAAAAGGAAGCTTTACACAGCGGTTGGTGATAGCCTGCCTACAGCACAGTACACTAAATCGCAATCTCTAACTGTCCCTCAGAGTCAGCACAGCAGCGTTCTGTCCCTATCTGAATTCACAGCACAGTGACGCTAAAATGGCGGCGGCGCCTTTTATAGTGCATTCTGACATCATTTCAGCAGCCAATCACAGCCATGCCATTAGTTAAGATGACCGCAGCATTACAGGATGTGCCCACACTTCGTAGGATTCCTCATTGGCTGACTAAAATCACATTGCCTCTCAAAGAATTATGGGAACTTCCGATTCCGGTATACGATATTGAAAAAGTATCGGAATTAAGTATCGGAATTCCGATAACGCGAATATCGGCCGATACCCGATACTTGCGGTATCGGAATGCTCAACACTAGTCTGCGGATGAAAAGCCGAAGAAAATGACAACTGCATCCCCCGACAAGAACAAAATGCCTTCCAGAATTTGGACACAAACTGAGACCCCCGATCCGACACCACATCGGAAGGCAACCCGTGAAGTCTCACAATCTCCCCAATGAACACCTGCGCCAGAGTTTTAGCATTAGGAAGAGCAGGAAGAGCAATAAAATGTGCCATTTTGCTGAACCTGTCAACTACAACTAGTATGACAGTTTTACCTGAAGACGGAGGAAGGTCCGTAATGAAGTCCATAGACAGATGGGTCCATGGACGCTCCGGGATTTTCAACGGTAAAAGGGCCCCAGACGGACGGGTATGTGGGGTCTTAGAGCGCGCACATACCCCACAGGACGCGACAAAAGTTACCACCTCTTTATTTAAGTTAGGCCACCAAAACCGGCGAGAAACGAGATCTACAGTTGCTTTACTCCCTGGGTGTCCTGCCAAAGCAGAATTATGATGTGCCTCGATAACCTTTTGTCTTAACTGATCTGGAACAAACAGTTTCCCTGGAGGTCCTACAGGGGCGTCCCCCTGAGCCTCCAATACCTCCTCCTCAAGCTCAGAGCATACAGCCGACACCACAACTCCCTCCTGAAGAATAGGAACCGGGTCATCCGTCTTCCCGGCCCCCGGGAAACTACGAGATAAGGCATCAGCCTTTACATTTTTTGACCCAGGACGATATGTGACGACAAAATTAAACCTGGTAAAAAACAACGACCATCTAGCTTGTCTGGAATTCAGACGTTTTGCAGACTCTAAATACAGCAGGTTCTTGTGATCAGTAATGACGGTGACCGGGTGGACTGCCCCCTCCAAAAAGTGACGCCACTCTTCAAAAGCCAACTTAATGGCCAAGAGTTCCCTATTGCCGACATCATAATTCCTCTCGGCGGACGACAATTTTTTAGAGAAGAAAGCGCACGGATGCCATTTACCAGGGGACGGACCTTGAGATAATACCGCACCCACTCCTACGTCAGATGCGTCTACCTCCACAATGAACGGTTGTGATGCATCAGGTTGGATGAGTATGGGTGCTGAAGCAAAACATTTTTTCAAGGAGGAAAATGCTTGACAAGCTTTGTCAGACCACCTAGAAAAATCCGTCCCTTTTTTTGTCATGTCAGTGAGAGGTTTGACAACAGATGAGAAATTACGAATAAATTTCCGGTAGTAGTTAGCAAACCCCAGGAAACGCTGCAGTGCTTTAAGATCCTCTGGCCGATCCCATTCAAGCACAGCCTTCACTTTCCCAGGGTCCATACGGAAACCGGAGGCTGACACCAAGAATCCTAAAAACTGAAGTTCTTGTACAGCGAATACACAGTTCTCCCATTTGGCGTACAGTTTATTATCTCGCAAGATCTGCAACACTTGTCTCACATGCTCCTGATGAGACACAAGATCCGGCGAGTAAATTAAGATGTCATCTAGATAAATGACAACAAACTGTCCCACTAGGTGGCGAAAGATGTCATTAACAAAATGTTGAAACACCGCCGGGGCAGTAGTCAGACCGAAAGGCATGACAAGGTTCTCATAATGTCCCTCCGGAGTGTTTAAACGCCGTCTTCCACTCATCCCCCTCCTTTATCCTAATCAGATTATACGCCCCCCTGAGATCCAATTTAGAGAACCATTTGGCGCCCACAATCTGATTGAAGAGATCAGGAATAAGTGGGAGCGGATACGGATCTCGGACCGTAATCCGATTAAGCTCACGGAAATCCAGCAAGGGCGTAGGCCTCCATCTTTTTTCTTCACAAAGAAGAACCCCGCGGCCACTGGGGAAGATGAAGGTCTAATATGCCCCTTGGCCAGACTTTCCGAAATGTAATCCTTCATAGCTTGCCTCTCAGGACCAGAAAGGTTATATAACCTAGATTTTGGTAACTTAGCATCAGGAAGCAATTTTATAGCACAGTCATATGCGCGATGAGGAGGTAATTCTTGACACCCTTCCTCTGAAAACACATCCTCAAAGTCCTCCAGAAAAGGAGGTAAGGTTCTAGGCACGACCGTACCGATGACCGTGTTCATGCAGTTACTATTGCAAAATTCACCCCACTGGCTTATCTCTCTGGATTGCCAATTGATAACTGGATTATGTTTAGTTAACCAAGGAAGTCCCAACACAATAGGAGTGGGAAGGCCCTCCAACACATAACAAGACAATAGTTCTTTATGTATTGCCCCCACTCGAAGGTCCATGTTATGCACGGCTTGCACAAAGCTACCTTGACCGAGAGGCCTGGCGTCAATAGAGAATATAGGGATAGGTTTGGCCAATACACTCAGTTGCATACCTTGCACCTGGGCAAACCGAGCGTCCACCAGATTAGCCTCGGCCCCACTATCCAGAAGAACAGAAATCCTCTCAGTTCTCGTACCTACCACCACCTCCGCTGGTACGAGAAACTGAGACGGACTTGGGGACGAAATACATACTCCCAGATTGTCGTCCACCACACAACCTGGGATTAATAGTTTTCCGGCGACTTCTTGCTCAGTACAGTACGGGATGGACACCCCTCAATAAAATGTCCCTCTCTCCCGCAGAAGAAACACCTTCTTGTTTTGCGGCGCACCACCGATCCCCTCCCTCGGAATGATGTCCCTCCCAACTGCATAGGTTCCTCGGAACAAACCAGGGGAACCTCAATATTAGGGACTTTAGAAGGAGGTGGAGTCATCACAGGGGCGGAGTTACCCCACACCTCTCCCGAAGCCGTCTATCAATGCGAATAGCAAGAGCCATAGCGGCCTCCAGTGACGGGGGAGAATCATACTGAGCCAACACATCTTTTAATTTGTCAGATAAACCTTGACAAAACTGGCTCTTAAGAGCCGGGTCATTCCACTGAGTATCCGTGGCCCACCTACAGAACTCTGAAGAAAATTCCTCCGCCGGACTATCTCCCTGCTGTATCCTACGTAACTTCATTTCAGCAAGGGAGACCCGATCCGGGTCATCATATACCAGACCCAGGGCTGTAAAAAATCGGTCCACTGACTGGAGAGCCGGGGAGCCCGGGGGGAGAGAGAACGCCCAGGATTGAGGGTCCCCTTGTAAGAGCGAGATGACAATTCCCACCCTCTGATCCTCACTCCCCGACGACTGCGGCCGCAGCCGAAAATACAATTTACATGCTTCCCGGAAAGTAAAAAACTTGTCCCGCCCACCAGTGAACCTGTCCGGGAGAGCTACTTTAGGTTCAAATCTGGTTTGCTCCCGGGGGTACAAAACCTTGGATTTAACGTCCGTCAGCTCCATGGACAAACTCTGCAACTGCTGAGCTAAATGGGCTACTGGATCCATGGTGGCTGGGGAGAATCTTTAGAGTGGCCGGTGAAAATGTCACGACGTATAACAGATATATTCAAAGATAGCAACCTATATCTAATGTGACATCATTCTAAATTTCATATAATAGAGAAAATCAACATGTATACATAGTATCTGCCAGCAATGTCTTACCTGACATAATATCCTATGTATTGTGGGTCAATACTGTGTACGTGTCACGCTGTCTCTGGAAAGAGGTGGACCGGGGTCTATGCTGACCGTGAACTGGGGTCCTGACTAGTCCCTCTACCTGCAGGTACTGTTAATGGTACAGAGGTCCAGGCCGCCAGCGTAACCCTGTCTCCTGTAGATCCCTGACCACTGTAATCTAGTCCTGAGAAGGACCCTGATTACCACCACAGGGAATGGGCAGGTCACAGCTTACACACAGTCTAAGACAAACGAGACAGACAAGGGGTAAAGAAAACACAGCCTTGCATACAACACTTCCACTACAGAGGAACACAAAAGGTTAAGGAGATAAACAATAAGCGAGGAGAGGAAAAACCACAACAGGCACTCTTAGCTTAAGTCTTCTCAGAAACGATCCGCTCTGCTGGTCTGAATGAATGCTTTCACCGGCAACTTCCCCAGCAGACCAGCAGGTATATGAAGGAAGCTAATTAACAAAACATCAATCGCAGCTGGGCGAGGCTGGTCAGCCCAGCACCGAGAGAGAAAGAATTAACTCCCTCAGTGCCGAAAAACACCCAGCACCAAAAACTCAGCTGTGCGAAGTCAGGGTGTGCAATCGCGACGATCTCCGCCGCGACACACCCGTGACACATCCACAGCTGAGGTTGTGCGCTCAAGAGCCGCCAACCTACCCTCCAGCTGTTGGATGTACTGCGGTAGACGCTGGTCATCCGCCATTTTACTAGCCAGACCCTGGCGCTAATATTATGTTAGGGTCTGCGGAACGCACCAAATATATGAGGTAGAGAGGTGCATTCGCAGCCCGGGGTCCACCGTGCAGGCGGAACCTGCTGCTAGTAAAATGGCGCAAGACGCGAACTCTATTATCCCGCAGAGTCGCCAAAATAAACACCGCAATGCGCTGTGGCAATATGTGCGAACTCTGTTATTTCACAGAGCCGCTAGAAAGAGTGCCGCTGCGCTATATGGCGATGTGTGCGAACTCACTAAACAAAACTGAGTCGCAAAGTAAACACGCTAGGGCGCTGTCTAGCGTCGAAAGCGAACCCTGTTACGTCACAGAGCCGCTGAGAAAAAGTGCTGTGTCCTGTCAAGCTCTCAGGTACACAGTTAAGTGCTAAGCGAACAAAAACGTGATCATGCGCTAATGTCCTCGCGAGAGTCACCCGCAATCTATTGCGTTTGAACGCCAGACCCTGAATACGGCAATCAAAACTCCTCACCGGTTATGCCGGTAATCTAGGGCATCTAGGACACCGACCCTGACCAACTAGCACACCAAACTCCTCACCGATTAAGTCGGTATTCTAGGGGCTTATTTCAGCCGGGTCCCTAACCACACACACGCATGACCACACTGGCGCATAGCATACAATGGTTGATATTAGCGCATGGCGGCCCAGCCATGCTACCCTTTTATAGCAACAGCTACAGGACCTGCCAGAAACAAGGACCAATGAAACTTGTTCCAGAACACCAGTAGTCACAGGGCCTTCCTGGCGGACCAATAGGAGCTGCTGCAGTACCTGAGCATGTGACCCCTGATCTCCAATGAGAGATCTCACTCTGGGCATGCTCAGAAGGGAAAACGCAGGACTTTGTCCCAATGACGTCTGCTCCAGCACTGGCCACAATAGCAGATCCGGAAAGGCAGCAGCAAGTCACTGCACAGTAGTGGAGTGGGCAAGACGCTTGGACCGACGCCTCTGCTGAGCAGGCTCCACTGCGGCCGGAGATGAATGGGAGACCGCAGCGGGACTGGTTCGAGACTCCCCTTGTGCAGCAGCGGGAACTCGAACCCTAACATCATGTGTATGATTACTGTGTTACGGTCGATTGGGCATTGTACTAGTAAGTTCAGTAATGGGGGGGAGTTTTTTGAATGAAGTGAATCGGCCATACCGTGTCATAAGGAGGCTTGACAGAAACTTTATTTAGTTAAAAATAGACAGATCTGACAAGATATGAAGGGGATTTCACATTTTTTTTAAAAAAATACAGAACAGTATCTATACAATATACAACTGGATGCTCACCAAAGCTCACTTAGATGCAGGGTTTTGTGTTAACCTTCATTAATTTTTCTCCCTCTATGCAGCACAGTTGTGTTCATGCTTCCTTTAGGTAGGATTAGTAGAGAAAAGAACAATAGTTCCTATAAGCCTTCTTTCCAACTCTCTGGCGAATGCTTTTTCCCCTTCAGTTTTACCAGGAACACTTCAGTACATTGTGTAGTGACTGTATCTGGCATTGACTTGAGAGGACTTAATTGAGATGGCTCTGCAGTAAAGGGCACAACTACTACAAAATATACAGATCAGTAACAAAGTAGCTGTCGAAGCACTGCAGTCTGGTCAATCAGTTGATTGGTGGTGGTCTTAAGAGTTTGTGTTATGAATGTGCTAGAGATGGTTTCTGAGCAGAGGCTCCCTCTGGTGGTTACAGACAGTACTGAACCTTTCAGCGAGGAATGGCAATCTGGGATCTGGGTCTGATATAAGGGAGGTTCCCTCCCATGATGGTTGCCGGTGATCAATTGTTCTTGTCTCAATTGTGGTTCCTGGTTCATTTGGAAGTTTGCTGAGTCTTGCCTGCATCTTCTGCTATCAGATAAGATATTTTCTGCTTTTATTTTTGTGCTTGCTTTTTGCATTGTTCCCTGCACTTCTGTGGAGGTCAGCCAGGTCCCCTCCGGGGGCTTGTGCTCCTCTCAGTTTATCTGGAGCCACTGTTGTTTGTTCATTTGCTTTTTCCTGTTTTTTCAGTGGCTGCGGCTTAGTTTTGTTACACCAGAGATCTGATTAGGTGGTAGAGATCGTGTGATCTCAGGTGTTTTTGCAATCAGAAGAGTTGGTATTTTTTAGGGTTTTTTTTTGGATTGCAGTGAGTATCCTTTCCTGTACTTTTCTGTCTAGACAGATTGGGCCCCAGCGTTTGCTCATTCTATTTTCTGTCTGTGTCCGTGCTTCTTCTTGTCTAACCGCCATTACATGTTTGGGGGCTTCCTATTTTCTTTGGGGATCTGCTCTGGGGCAGATAGCTTTCATCTTTCTGCCTTTAGGTGGTTAGTTATCTCTCAGGCTGTGACGAGGCATCTAGGATCAACGTAGGAACGCTCCACGGCTACCTCTAGTTGTGTGGTTAGTTCAGGTTACTGCAATCCAATAGGTTCCAGCCTCTCTGGTGTATTGCCGTTTTTGCTTATTCTCCTCAGCTACCAAAACATAACAAGTTTGACCCCGACCTATTTGATATTGATGACCTATCTCAAAGGTAGTTCATCAGTATCAAAATCATTGTAAACCCCTTTATTCCTCACGGCATTACAATTAGGAATGATTTAGGCATAAAACAACCCCCCTTAAGTCTTAAAGCAACTCAAAGAATCTCAAAATACATCCAGTGTAAACAACAAGTAATATTCACATCTAATTAACGGTCGTTTGATTCTAAATAGCGCATTTCTCATGGCTCTTTGTACAATTACCTATGTTGCCACAGTAAATCTGGATTCGTTAAAACACATTGCTCAATATACTGTAAATGATTCACATCCATGATGGCTTTATAAATGATACTCGTGAAAAGTGTGGGAACATAACTTGGTCCTAGTCTCAGTTTAATCACGAAAGCTCGTGACAGGATCCCAACATTAAGTTTTGTTGGAATGCACCGTTTGCAGACTGAATTGTGCTTGTCGGACCTTTTTTATCTGATTTTCCATAACTAACAGGAAAACCACAATCTAAGATCTGACTGAAATTATATGCATAAGAAATGGGGAAATTATCTTGTTTACATTTATAATTGGTGGCCTGTGTTTTATTTTTCTGCTTCAGTGTTCATTTAAGATAAACCTATTACCAAATGTTCTCCAAAAATGACTATTCTTGGAAAATATTTATATATTGCTTAAAGCTGCACATTTTTTATTTTTTCAAAATTGTATTGAACTATTAAAAATTTGATTGGAGGCTGAGTCATTTTGCAATCTATGAAGGATAGAGCTAGCGTTGAGCAAAAAGATCCACAGGGTCCTGTTGAAACACCCAGGGACCACAACCCTGCGTACCTTCTCCTACCTTCCAATATCCCTTGTTCCTCTTCTGATTAGTAGGCCTGATACAATGTCAGAATAGGCATAAAGGAAGTCAGCAAGTAAGAGAAAGTTTGTAGGGCTCTGTTTTGGTCGGCCATGGACTACCGTTGTGACCACTGGACCAGAGTCCTGTAATTCTTGTTGCTCAACTCTAGGACAGTGTTCTTTGACTATGGACCGAAACTGCACAAATTTCCTTACCCTTCGGGACCCAGGCTCGACTTATGATCAGCCAGACTGGTGAGACGTCACAAGTGCGCTGCACAGATGACATCACGCCAGGCTGGCAAATCAAACTCCATGCTAGGGCACCCAGAAGCTCGGGAAATTCATTCAGCACCTGTCCACGGCTGGAGACAGGCAGTGAACCAGTGTTGCACAAAGTTGATTAGCTCATCTCTACGTGTATGTCCATGCTACAGTGCACAGAAAAATTACTGCAATACAATTGACATTAAGCATTACTCCCACTAGTATATAATTACTTCAGAATTTTTCACATTTCTGCTTAAATTTGACCTAAATCTACATCAAATTTTTGCACAAGACCTAAAGTAGATTAAGAGATCTAAACCAAAACAAATGAGTAAAAAATATTAGACACTCATTTTTTTAAATGAGGAAAATTATCACATAAGTGGCAAAAGTATGTGAACCTTTGCTCTCCGTATCTAGTGTGACCCCCTTTTGCAGCACTAACTGTAAATGTTTCTGATAAATGTTGATTAGTCATGCTCATCATCTTGAGGGAATCTTAGCCCATTTCTCCCTAGAAAACAGTTTCTACTCTGTTATGTTGGTGGGTTTTCTGCCATGAACTGCTCGATTCAGGTCCTTCCACTACATTTCTATCTGATTGAGGTCAGGACTTTGACGTGTCTATTGAAAAATTTAAATTTATTCTTCTTTATCCATTCTTTTGTAGAAAGACGTATGTGCTTTGGGTTGTTGTCTTGTTGCGTGACCCACGTTCTGACATTTTCCTCTAGAATTTCAGGCATAAATCATTGTGTCATCAATAACGGCAAGCCATCCTTGCCTAGATGCAGCAACACAGCCATAAACTATTATACTACCACGACCGTGTTTCACAGATTACATGAGATTTTTATGCTGTAATGCATTGTTTTTCTTTCTTCAAACATAATGCTTCTCATTTAAACAAAAAATCTCTACTTAGGTGTCATACCATCCAAAAAATATTGCTTCATTAGCAGTCTGACATCTCCAGGTGATCTTTATTAAACTGCATATGGACGTCATTTTTTTGCATTCGGCTTGCAATCCAGCAATGCACACACTTGTTGTTCTTTATTCTCCTGATGGTGGACTCATGAAATTAATGCTAATTTAAGACAGTCCTTTAGTTGCTTAGAGGTTACCTTGGGTTCCTTTATGACCTCGTGCACTATTATACGCCTTGCTCTTGGAGTGAACTTTGTTGGTCCACCACTCATGGGGAAAGTAACAAAGACCTTGAAATTTTTCCAATTGTAAACATTCTATCTGACTGTGGATTAGTGGTGTCCAAATTCTTGACAGATAGTTTTATAAAATGTAACAGACTGATGAGCATCAGCAACTGTTCTTCTGGGATCCTCAGAAATCTCCTATGTTCGTTCCATGATAAACTTCCATAAACATGTGTTGTGAAGATCAGACTTTGATAGATGCCTGTGCTTAGTATAAAAACATGACATCCACTCACACCTGATTGTCATCCCATGGATTTTAAACACCAGACTCTAATTTCACCTTAAAAATTATCTGCTAATTGTGAAGGTCCATATACTTTTGCCACTCACAGACATGTGATTATGGATTCTTTTCTTCATTTATAAAGTTGCAAAGTCTAATATTTTTAATTCATTTGTTTCATTTGGTTTCATTTTATCTGCTTTTATCATAAAAATCTGATATAAAAATCTTACATAACACAGAAATATGGAAAATTCTGAATGGTTCACAAACTTTTAAACATGTCTCTATGTGGCATATGTGTGCAGGGAGTGAATGGAGCAACTCAGAAGTGGAGCCTACTCTATACACTATGGGTGAAGAAGACCATGATATACAGATGACAACCACCTGTGATCAGAAAGTTGTATGGTATCATTACAAACTACAGCTCATCTTGTAAAAAAAAGCTCTCTTACTCTTACCACTTGACAGAAAATAAAAATGTATACCTCTCAGAAAAAAACAATGCAAACTGATTTTTTTTGTTTTTCTTAAAGTATCAATCTGCAAAATGAGAGCAATATGCCACTTTATAGCACAATGAAGTTTGTAAAAACAAAACTAAAAGCAATGGCAGAATTGCTGTTTTTTTTATTTGGAGAGGGTTCTAACTTTCTCCTTTTTCCCAAACACATATAATTTTACTGTTTACTTTATAACACAGGACATGGTCAATCAAATGTTACCATTAGAAAATAAAACTGGTCTTGATAGACGGAAGGTGGATGGAAAAATAAAAAACAAAAGTTCTTGGAAGGTGGTGAAGCAACAATGAAAGCAAAAAAGAAAAAGAAAAATTACTTTGTCCTCAATAGATTTAAATGGAAATGTTCACTAAAAAATGTAAAATGTAAAGTTTTATAGAAAGAATTAAATAAATGCAAAAAGTCATGATAAACAACAAACTTCAAAACGGAACACTCACAAATTTGGAATTCTCATGCCAAAAATAAACTGGACTTTTTATAAATATAAGCAATAAAAAATATAGTATTGATTAAATAATAATGGCTATATACTAGATAGTTTTGCCTCTTTCAAGCAAATAGGACAAAGCTGCAATACGAAGCATGGCGTGTAGGAACCAATGTAAACAACAAAGGAGGCATGGTGCTCCCAGGAGAGTTGAATTAGAGTGCTGAGAGTTGGACCACCACTGATCTGATAGGACCCATTCTAAGAAAGGAGCACTATTTTTAAAGAAGTGTATAACCCTTTTGTGTAATGCCTATTTTGGCAGTTATAACTGTTCAGATTTTTCTTAGTAGTATTTTTATGAGCCCTTTCATATTTTTAGGCACAGTTATTGTGTATTATAATTTTTTTGTAGGGTGACTGCATATAAAATCAATTTAATTATTGTGTTTTTCTTTTTTTTTGTTTCTTTTATTGTCTAAGTGCACACTAAACTACCTGTTAAAACCTGTTTCTGACATTGTACATTTGTACATTTTCTGCTTTCATGAAACATTTGCGTAACCACATTTATTTTACATTAAAGAATTGAGTTTTTGTTATTGTTGCACTTTACTTATTTTTTTAGCACAATTGAACTTTTCTTAAACATATAACGTGGCATCGCTGTAGTCAAATTTACCTGAATAAAGCTGTCTTATCCCTTTTACTACACGGTGAACGGCATAAAAAAATAAAAATAAAAAATAATCTCTAAATTGCTGTTTTTTTTGCTCATTCTGCCTCCCAAGAATCAGAATAGAAAGTGATCAAAAATATTATGTGTCCCTGAAAATGGTACCAATAAAATCTCCAGTGCAAAAAACAAGCCCTTACATGACTCTGTTGACAGAAATACAGTAAAATTATAGCTCTCAAAATATGGCTATGCAAAAACTTTTTTTTGTAAAAAAAAAAGGATTTTTTAGTCTATGACAGTAGCCATAAAAAATATATAAATCTAGTATTGCTGTAATCGCACCGACCGGAAGAATAAAATAGTTTAATCAGTTATTACCGCACCAGTAACGGCGTAAAAACTAAAATCAAGTTTTCACCTGCTGTTATATTGTTTATTCTGCCTCCCAAAGGTCACAGTAAGGCTCAGCACACATTTATCCTTTGTTTTATGCTGAATGCTTCCTCCATGTAAATCTCTGAAATACGTGATTCAGATGGAACCCTCGAAGGAAGATTCACTATAACGAGGCAAATGGAGGCACTGTGGATTATTAGTGAATGGATCCCTCAGGGGTTTCATTTTATTCATGTATTTTGTAGATTTAGCCAATTTTGCACTTTAAAAGTTCAATGGTGCTCCTTCTCTTCCGTGCCCTATCGTACGCCCAAACAGTACTTTTCCACCTGATATAGGGCATCAGTGTATTAAGCAGAAATTGCACAACTAATTTTACGATCTATTCTTTCCTGTTACCTTTTGTGAAAAAGAAAAATTTGGGGCGATAGCAACATTTTTATGAGACAAATTAAAATTTTCATCTTTTCCTTCTATATTGTTTTAATTTCTGTGATGCACCAAAAAGGTTAATATACTTCTTGAATGTGTTTTTTAGTACCTTGAGGGGTGCAGTTTTTAAAATGGTGTCACTTTTGGGTATTTTCTGTCATTTATTCCCTCAAAGTCACTTCAAATGTTCTGTGGTCCCTAAAAAAATAGGTTTTGCAAATTTTGTTGGAAAAATTGCTGATAAACTTTTAACTCTTCCAACTTCCTAACAAAAGAAAATATGTTTAAAAATGATACTGATGTAAAGTAGATATGTTGTAAATGTTATGTATTAACTATTTTGTGTGATATAGCTATATATGATTCAAGGGCGGTAAAAATTCAAAGTTTGAAAATTGCAAAATTTTCTAATTTGTTATCAAATTTTCAATATGTTAATAAATAAATGCAAGTCATATCAATCAAAATTTACCAGTAACATGGTAGTACCATGTGTCACGAAAAAACAATATCAGATATCAGAATCACTGTTGAAGTGTTTGAGAGTTATTATCACATAAATTGAGGCATTTAAAGAATTTAAAAATGAGGCTCGTTCATTAATGGACAAAGTGGCTCGGTCCTTGAGGGGTTAACAGGCAAATCTTAGAATATAATTAGATATCCTGCAGCAAGTAAATAAATAATTGTAATATATGTAAAAACATAGAGTACTTTTTTGGCACCATTTTGATCAAAGGGTACAAAGACATCGTACCGCAACAAAGTGTACGCAATCACGATGGTCCCTAACTCTAGTAATGTGCCAGCAAGCATCGAAAGAGATGGGAGTTCCAGATTGCCTACACATCTCTGTTCCTGTGCTCACACATTTGGCTATGCTTCATCTAGTGCTTACAGCTCCGTTTATCCACCTGCCATCTTGCATATACAGATCTACTGGTCCTCACTGTTCCACATGTCACCTGACAAGTCTAGTCTGCTGCATTATCACCTCCGGTCTGTGCTGCTCTCCGTAACATATAGCTTAAACAATCCACCTCACTAAGTGAGCCTATAACAGTATCCGACTACCTATTAGGTCCGAGGCATCTAGTAAGAGTTTTATGTTGGAAATATGTTTGCAATTGCCTTGTCACTTGGGTACTTACATAAAATGCTTATTGCATGTGATTCCTGTGTTGTGTTATCCCGGCACCAAGATTCTTCCATCATTTATTAAACATGTCTTCACTTTCTTTCTACTTGAACTTGCATCTAAAATCTTATTATCGGCTCTGAGATATGACAAAGACTTCATTCCCCATATTGTATGATTTATATTAACTCTCGTAGGGTGTCATATTGAGTTTGTGACTAAATTTGCTTTTTCAGCCCTTTTCTTGGCCGTATTATACAGTAAAACATCTTTGTCATCATGTTTGTTGAGATGGATCCAGAGCTTTTATCCCATGCCGTAATAACAGCTTCTTTTCTGAGCCAAGGTATAATTTAGAGGTTGATGATACTTAATCTTTGAAGCTTAATATTTATAGTCAGCTCGGCGCTGGACCAGGATCTGGAGCCCATTCCCACCATATCATAAATGAAAGGTAAAGAACAGATTTGAAGTTAATGTGTCAGAGTGGATGATTAATTCCATAGATAAATGTCAGGCCGTGCCACTGTCAATTTACACGGAGCTATTTCAGTTCTGTATCATTTTCTTGTGTATGTCATTACTGAAAATCATGGAGAACACATGCTCCAGAAGAACCCACTCCGCCCAAGAAATAGAATTTTATAGACTTGGTTAAATATGCAGTCACATCTGCAAAAACAGAAATTAAACGTACTATGGTCATTATTTTTATTTATATATCTTTTATTTGTATTTTGTACTTTGGTGAGGCATAGGTCTTCATGTAAGATGTTGATGTTGACACGAAAAGATAGAATTGTTTGCAAAGTTGCATAGAAGAAAAGAATGGTTACAAAGGTGGGCTTTGGAAATGAGAGAATTTGTTCCAGTGAATGTTAATTCCCCTCAAGTTTGACAAAAAATCATAACTGCAGGGACAGCAAGACAGGTAAGAAGGTAGATATTATTATTTATGTATATAATTTTTTTTATATCCTATGTTTATGCGCTGGAGAGACCCCAGAACATAACAAGAACATTTCATTTGAAGAGAGTAATGTCACTGTGAATCAAATTTTCCAGTAAAATCCATGTGATTTGGTAAATTCGAATCTTGGCAGATTTTATCATTTCTAGTGAGTATTCACTTAAGAAAAACCACTGTGGTGATTTGGTTGAGGTGGAAAAAACTTCAACGAAAATGAGCAAATGATAGGTCATGGTATTGTTTCATGCAAATGTAATTTTGGACAGCACAATGGCTCAGTGGTTAGCACTGTTGCTTTGGAGCATTGGAGTCCTGAGCTCAAATCCTACCTAGGACAACATCTGCAAGGAGTTTGTATGTTCTCCTCTTCCTTGCTATGTTACCCCCGCAATCCATGCGGCCTGCCCGGGGGATGGGAAGGGTCCCTCTGCCTCCTGATGGCAACGTGACAGACTGAGGGACGGAGTACCGCCAAGCATGGGCCAGTCCTCTGGGGTTTGGGGCCGAGGCTCACTCACGGCCATCTGCTCCAGCATCCTGGCCCCGACCGCTCCGGGACCGTCAGATCTTTCCGCCACACCAGCTGCACACTCCGGCTCAGACTCCTCCATTTCCGGTGCAGGCTCCTCCAGGGCAGTCTCCGTTTCCGGCTCTCCAGCCTCCACCAGCTCGCAATGACGTTCCGGCTCGGACAGCTGCCAGCACCGTTCTCCTGCAGGTACGGGGGACCCAGAGGGCCAGTACTCGTCGGCCACTCCACTCAGTCTTCCAGGTAGGGTGTTCTCCTCCATCTGTCACCATTTCCACTCAATGCGGCCTATGCTGCCACAGCACCGTGTGCAAGAGTGGTCCATCGCTGTGCACACCTCGCAATAGCGCCACGCAGCTGCACATGGGATTTTCTTCTGGACCCCCATTCCAGGGTGGGGCTGCTTCCGGCTGCTCCACCCATTCCTCTGGGATCTGTTGCAAAGGGCAAGGTTTGCTTCTCCTCCATCATGCCCACCATGGGCGGGCAGTGTTCTCTGGGGCATGCATCTCCAGCTTAGGCCGCTGACTCTACCAGACAGAATTTTGCGCCATTTTCAGGTCAGGACAGCCACGAAGGGTGGGGTTAAAGTTGTCCTCCATCTTTGCGCCATTTTCCGCAAATTCAGAGTCGCCATCTTTGTCGTAATCAGGGTATAAGTCACATTCAGGGTATCAGTCACATTCAGGGTATCAGTCACATTAAAGGCATTCTACGCCAAGCGTAACAGGGACCAGGGCTGTAGTAGTGGCTATCGGTGGCTGCTCTGTCGCACCCTGGTCTCCCACTGTAGCGCCCGCGTCCCTGCCTGCTGCCAGACAGGGACGTCGTTCTCCTCACCTGCGCTCAGCGTCCTCAGTGCTCCCAGCCTCCTCTGCGCCTCTGGCATCCTCGGCGTCCTCCTTCCGCCCTGCTGGTCCCGCGCGCTCCTTCCCTGCTGCTGGCCTTAGGGCGCGTGCCCGCACCCTCCCCCATTCTTAAAGGAGCCGCGCGCATTTTCCAAATCAGTCTCCAGCCAATGCTGGTGGACTCCACCCTATATTAAGGGCTTCCTCCTTAATGGAGGTGCCCGAGCAATGTTGTTTCTGTGCAGTCTAACTCTGCTTCAGCCATCAGCTCCTGTTTCCAGTTGCCTGCCTGTTACCTGTCTGTTTGCCTGTCGGTAGAGTTGAGCGATACTTTCCGATATGCTAAAGTATCGGAATCGGAATGGTATCGCCGATATCACTAAAATATCGGCGATACCCGATACCGATACCGGAAGTCCCATGTAAGTCTATGGGAACAAAATATCGCAACTAAAAAAACCCCATTCTTTCCTTGTAAACACTAAATATACACACATAGAATACATATATATATATATACATGTCATTGTGACATATATATATACATATATGTATAGTTTATACACTTCTACATAGTAAAATATCCTTTGATTCAATTGCCGGGTAAAGCCGGCTTCAGTGAAAAGACAGAAGCACCCGACATGAAATGACACTTGGTGTACATAGGGTTAAACATTTCTTTTCATGTCCTTTGCTATCTAATTTGCACAAACAATTAAATCAGACTATGTGTGCAAAATTTCACACCTGTAGGGGTTAATTAAAGGTGTAAATTCGTTGTAAAAAAAACGGACTTTTTTGCTACGAATTTACACCTTTAATTAACCCCTAGAGGTGTGAAATTTTGCACACATAGTCTGATTTAATTGTTTGTGCAAATTAGATAGCAAAGGACATGAAAAGACATGGTTAACCCTATGTACACCAAGTGTCATTTCATGTCGGGTCACCCGACATGAAATGACACTTGGTGTACATAGGGTTAAACATTTCTTTTCATGTCCTTTGCTATCTAATTTGCACAAACAATTAAATCAGACTATGTGTGCAAAATTTACACACCTGTAGGGGTTAATTAAAGGTGTAAATTCGTTGTAAAAAAAACGGACTTTTTTGCTACGAATTTACACCTTTAATTAACCCCTAGAGGTGTGAAATTTTGCACACATAGTCTGATTTAATTGTTTGTGCAAATTAGATAGCAAAGGACATGAAAAGACATGGTTAACCCTATGTACACCAAGTGTCATTTCATGTCGGGTTCTGCATTTTCACAAAAGCCGGCAATTGAATTAGCGGCTATTATACTATGTAGAAGTGTATGAACTACAAATATAAATATATATATATATGTGTCACAAATTCAATGACATGTATATATATATATGAGGTGTAAAATTGCTGAAAAAAAATGCGTGGGCTCCCGCCCTATTTTCGCAACCAGACAGACAAAGCCAGTGAGTGGGGGCAGATAATAATAGCCCAGAGAGGGACCATTATTTTTGGCCCCCCCCTGGCTACTAACATCTGCCCCCAGACACCCCAGAAAGGGCAAATCTCTAATTAGATTTGCCCTTTCTGGCACTTTGCCCGTCTATTCCCATTGCCCTGTAGCGGTGGCGAATGGGTTAATATGGGGTTAAAGCCACCTTGCTATTGAAAGGTGACCTTAAGCCAGGTTAATAATTGAGAGCTGTCAATTAGACAACTATCAATTATTAATCCTATTGCATGAAATAAAAATAAAACACACACACTTTAATTAAAAATCATTTTAATGAAATAAAGACACATGTTTTTGACCATCTTTTATTTTACTGCAAAAACCATTTCCTGTAATAAAAATAAAATAAAAAAGCAAAATTATTCTTACCTATCCCATGCACAGTCAGGTCCCACGGTGTAATCCTTCAGAAAGGGTTAATGTTTACTGCAGGACCGCAGCTAATGCTGCAGCCTCACAGTAAACCCCAAATGAATGAGTTCCTCTCCTGCCTGACAGGAGAGTAAAGGCTGGGTGTCACATAACGATACACCAGCGATCCCGACAACGATATGCACTTGTCAGGATCGCTGGTGTATCGCTACATGATCGCTGCTGAGCTGCCAAACAGGCAGCTCAGGCAGCGATCTGGGACAGCGACACTGCGGGTAACATCGCTTAAGGGCCCGTCTCACATAGCGATATCGCTACCGAGATCGCTGCTGAGTCACTAGTTTTGTGACGCAGCAGCGAGCTCACCAGCGATATCGCTGTGTGTGACATTCAGCGACGATCAGCCCCCCTGCCGGGTATCGCTGATCGTCGCAGAAATGTCAGGACCTTTTTTTGATCGCTGGTTTCCCTCTGACAGGCACGCATCGCTGCGTGTGACAGGCGGGAAACCAGCGATCAAAGGTCCTGACATTTCAGCGACGATCAGCGATACCCGGCAGGGGGCTGATCGTCGCTGAATGTCACACACAGCGATATCGCTGGTGAGCTCGCTGCTGCGTCACAAAACTAGTGACTCAGCAGCGATCTCGGTAGCGATATCGCTATGTGAGACGGGCCCTTAAGTGGAAAGCTTAATTGATTGCTTTCCACTTTCACTTCAGGTCAGCCAGGGACACAATCAGTGACGTCAGAGGGAACTGATTAACAAAAATAGGGGTTCCCTTCGAAAAAAAAAAAGGCGTGGGGTCCCCCCTATTTTTGTTAACCAGCCAGATGAAGCAGACCGCTGAGGCCTGGATTTTCAGGCTGTTAAGGAGCCAAGATCCATGGACCTTGCCAGCCTGATAATACCAGGCCACAGCAGTCTGCATATCTTGGCTGATTAACAAAAATAGGGGATCCCCTCGAAAAAAATTGGCGTGGGGTCCCCCCTATTTTTGTTAACCAGCCAGATGAAGCAGACCGCTGAGGCCTGGATTTTCAGGCTGTTAAGGAGCCAAGATCCATGGACCTTGCCAGCCTGATAATACCAGGCCACAGCAGTCTGCATATCTTGGCTGATTAACAAAAATAGGGATCCCCTCGAAAAAAATTGGCGTGGGGTCCCCCCTATTTTGTTAACCAGCCAGATGAAGCAGACCGCTGAGGCCTGGATTTTCAGGCTGTTAAGGAGCCAAGATCCATGGACCTTGCCAGCCTGATAATACCAGGCCACAGCAGTCTGCATATCTTGGCTGATTAACAAAAATAGGGGATCCCCTCGAAAAAAATTAGCGTGGGGTCCCCCCTATTTTTGTTAACCAGCCAGATGAAGCAGACCGCTGAGGCCTGGTTTTTCAGGCTGGTAAGGATCCAATATCCATGGACCTTGCAAGCCTGATAATACCAGGCCACAGCAGTCTGCTTAGCTTGGCTGGTTAACAAAAATAGGGGATCCCCTCGAAAAAAAAACGGCGTGGGGATCCCCCCTATTTTTGTTAACCAGCCAAGTAAAATGCAGACTGCTGCGGCCTGGTATTAAAAGACTGTCAAGGCCCATGGATTTTGGCCCTCAACAGCCTGATAATACCAGGCTACAGCAGCCCCACATTTGGCGCATCAAAAGATGTGCCAATTGTGGCACTTTACCCGGCTCTTCCCACTTGCCCTGTAGCGGTGGCAAGCGGGGTAATAAGGGGTTATTGTCACCGTTGATTGCACGGTGACAATAAGCCCGGTTAATAATGGAGAGCGTCAATAAGACACCGATCCATTATTAATCCCAAAGTTATTAAATGTGTAAAAAAAAGACAAAGCAAGAAAAAAGTATTTTAATGAAATAAAAGAGACAACACAGTTTTCATTTCTTTTATTATACACTCATTCCTGCGACGCCATCGATCTCCTGTAAAAAAAGAAAAAAAACAAACCAACAGTATACCACCTGTCCGACGCAGTCCATAGTAACGATTGTCCCACGACGATCCAACTCTGCTACATCGCAATGACAGGCAGAGCCTGTCATTGCAACGCAGCACAGCTGATTACCTGCTTCCCCGGCGGTGACGTCATCGGACTGACTGCTTTACGGCCGGGATTACCCAGCAGTCACTGCAGTTATCGCGAGAAACTGCATGTGACCGCCGGGGAGAAGAGGATGGCGGCCATGAAGCAGTCCAGGACGTGACCGCCGGAGATCTTCTGCCAGGTAAGTGCCGCTGACTCCTGACAGACCCGACAGACGGACACTGACAGTGACAGTGACATCCCGATTCCGGTATCCGATAAGACGAAAATATCGGAACTCGGAATCGGAATTCCGATACAGCTAATATCGGCCGATACCCGATATTTGCAGTATCGGAATGCTCAACACTACCTGTCGGCCATCTGACTGCAGCTCTATCCAGAGGTTCGGACATCTTCAGCAGAGATCCCCGGCTGTTGCCTGCTCACCTGGGAGCGATCATCTGCCATCCGACTGCAGCTCTATCCAGAGGTTCGGACATCATCTGCGGAGATCCCCGGCTATTGCAGAGACTCTTGCCTGCTCACCTGGGAGCGATCATCTGCCATCCGACTGCAGCTCTATCTAGAGGTTCGGACATCATCAGCAGAGATCCCCGGCTATTCCAGAGACTCTTGCCTGCTCACCTGGGAGCGATCATCTGCCATCCGACTGCAGCCTACCAGGAGGCTCCACCAGCTCAGGTCGTATATGCCTGTTTGTCTAGAGACTGCCTTGGTCACTTACCGTGACAAACCTGCCTGTCCAGAGACTGCCCTGGGCACTTGCCGTGACAACCTGCCTGCCCAGAGACTACCCTGGTCACTTGCCGTGACAAACCTGCCTGCCCAGAGACTACCCTGGTCACTTGCCGTGACAAACCTGCCTGCCCAGAGACTGCCTGGTCACTTGCCGTGACAACCTGCCTGTCCAGAGACTGCCCTGGTCACTTGCCGTGACAACCTGCCTGTTCAGAGACTGCCCGGGTCACTTGCCGTGACAACCTGCCTGCCCAGAGACTGCCCTGGTCACTTGCCGTGACAAACCTGCCTGCCCAGAGACTGCCCTGGTCACTTGCCGTGACAACCTGCCTGTCCAGAGACTGCCCTGGTCACTTGCCGTGACAACCTGCCTGTCCAGAGACTGCCCAGGTCACTTGCCGTGACAACCTGCCTGTCCAGAGACTGCCCAGGTCACTTGCCGTGACAACCTGCCTGTCCAGAGACTTCCTTGGTCACTTATTGTGACAACCTGCCTGTCCAGAGACTGCCTGGCTAATTGCCGTGATTCCCTGTCCTATTCCCGGATGCCACCCGCTCTCTTACAAGTAAATTGTCTTGTATAATAAAGCTTAGTGGTTCCACCAACCAGACCCGTTTCCGTCAGTGGTTCCACCTACCAGACCCTTACACACCGCCACATGCACACAATGTCCCTTCTGTAGCATACCTTCTAAACTGCTCTCCTGTCCATCAGGGTCCTCTCTGGCCTGCCGAGGCCTCCTTCCTGTCCACAGCACACAATGAAGGTCAGAGTCCGGATCCATTTTTAATAACACAACTTTACTCGGTATCTTTCACAGCTCGTCCAGTCCAAACACAGGAACAGCACAAGATTCTTTACAAAGCTTAGCATTTCCTTTCCCTGTGCTGTCCCTCACTTCTCCTGGGATATCGCAGGGTCATACTGTCGTCTCCGGTACTGCAGCATTCTGTCTGGCCAGTCTAACTATCTTCAGGAGTTCCCTGTCCGTTTCGCTCCAGACATTTAGACGTCTTCCTACGTAGTTTACTGCCACCATGTTGAAGCTGCCCTGTATTCCTTTACCTTCCCGGTGACCATTGCTCCTGGGCCCTGGACGAGCTGAGCTCCTTTACTTGAATGTTGCGTGGCACAACTGCCCTGTCCGGACTCCAAGGCCCTACTGACCAAATGCAGGAAGCTCTCTATACCTTACACCAGTTGACCCTCCAAATTTAATTAGTTCCTATCATCCTATCCTATTGTTATCTTATACTATTGTGCCCCCCTCTAGTGGGCTAATCTAAGTACTACACTTTCACTATACCTATACATTACATTACACAGCATAACAATATTACAAAACACACATAAAGCAGCATTATTAGACATACTAAATGTACCAGCTTCTCAGGGATGTATATACACAGGCAAGGGGAGTGGGGCATAAACTAGTCGTTGTACCCCCTTACAGCTACGTGGGTTTCCTCTGAGCTCTCTGGTTTACTCCCACATTCCATTCATAGGGAACTTAGATTGTGTCCCCTAATGGGGTTCACAGAAGGATATAAATTCACTAAAGGGCCAGATGCAACATATGGAAAAATGTGCAATAAAAAGATAAAAAATTATTTATAAAATACGTGAGGTATTGTCAATATTTTGGCCAAAATACGCCCACCTCAAGGGTTCTCATACTTGCGATTACCTACACTATACTTCACAGTAGGACTTAATTTCAAAAAACATCAAAGAAAAAGAAACAGCCTTACCAACAACAGGTTAAATGTCCCCCAATGGGGACAGCAATGATAGTGCTGTGACAGGGTCACTGAAGATGTATGTGAGGGGAGATATGTGTCAGAAAGGTTGCTATCTTTTGTGATGTGAAACCCAGATGTTTCTCTCCAGCTTGTTTTGTGCTATGAGGGGTTAATCTGTCATGACAGGTTGTATTTTTTGTTAGTTGCTGGGGGATATCTGGGTATAGAGAAAACTCAGTAGAGGATAATGCGGACGTTCTATTGGCCCAGATGTTACCAGGAGATCCTAAATTATTGTAGGCCCTGCCCAACCTGAAAGATAACTGCTCCCTTTTCTCACTTTCGAAATCCCTAGTCCCGTTACCTATTACAGAGGTCCCATTTGAGAGAATTGCCATGGACCTAGTAGGTCTCTTAGTTAAATCTGCACAGTGGCATCAATACATCCTAGTGGTCATGGACTATGCCACCCAGTACCCAGAAGCAGTACCACTAAGGAACTCTTCTTCCAAGAGTATAGCCAAGGAACTTGTCCATGTTTTTGCTAGGACAGGCCTGCCAAAGGAGATCTTGATAGACCAGGGAACCCCCTTCATGAGCAAGGGATGAAGGAGCTGCGAACCTCAGTCTACCATCCCCAGACAGATGGCTTAGTAGAGCGTTTCAATAAGACCTTAACCCTCTCTGACATTAGACGTACTATCCCGTCCATAAAACCCGTGCCATTCTGCCATGGACGGGATAGTACGTCATAGGCGATCAGCTGCGCTCCTGAGGGGAGCGCAGCTAATCGCCGCCGGGTGTCAGCTGATTATCACAGCTGACACCCGTGACTGTGTGTCAGGAGCGGTCACGGACCGCTCCCGGCACATTAACCCCTAGCACACCGCGATCAAACATGATCGCGGTGTACTGGGGGCACAGGGGAGGATCGCGCAGGGTGGGGGCTCCCTGCGCCCCCCCTGAGACCCTCAGACCAGCGCGATGTGATCGCGCTGTTCTGAGGGCTTCCTCCCTCCCAGGACCCGGATCCAAGATGGCGCCGGGGTCCTGGAGGGAGGCGGCTTCCTCAGTGCCTGCTGAGAGCAGGCACTGAGAAGCCTGCTGCACTGCCTGAGCGATCGCTGGTGTGACAGAGTGCTGTGCACACTGTCACACCAGCGATTTGATAAAATACAGTGATGTCCCACCCTGGGACAAAGTAAAAAAGTTAAAAAAATAAAAATAAACATGTTATAAAAAAAAATCAAAAAAAAATATATATATTCCCCAATAAATTCATTTCTTCCTGTAAATAAAAAAAACAAAACAATAAAAGTACACATATTTGGTATCGCCGCGTCCGTAATGACCCCCCCTATAAAACTGTCCCACTAGTTAACCCCTTTAGTGAACCCCTTAAAAAAAAACGAAGCAAAAAATCAATGCTTTATCATCATACCGCCGAACAAAAAGTGGAATAACGCGCAATCAAAAAGACCGATATAAATAAACATGGTACCGCTGAAAACGTCATCTTGTCCCGCAAAAAAACGAACCGCCATACAGCATCATCAGCGAAAAAATAAAAAAGTTATAGCTTGCAGAATAAAGCGATGCAAAAATAATTATTTTTTATATAAAATTGTTTTTATTCTATAAAAGCGCCAAAACATAAAAAAAATGATATAAATGAGTATCGCCATAATCGTACTGACCCGAAGAATAAAACTGCTTTATCAATTTTACCACACGCGGAACAATAAAAACGCCTCCCCCAAAAGAAATTCATGAATTGCTGATTTTTGTTCATTCTAACCTCCCAAAAATCGAAATAAAAAGCGATCAAAAAATGTCACCTGCTCAAAAATGGTACAAATAAAAACGTCAACTCGTAAAAATAAGACCTCACATGACTCTGTGGGCCAAAATATGCAAAAATTATAGCTCTCAAAATGTGGCGATGCAAAAAACTATTTTTGCAATAAAAAGCGTCTTTTAGCGTGACAGCTGTCAATCATAAAAACCCGCTATAAATAGTAAATCAAACCCCTCTTTATCACCCCTTAGTTAGGGAAAAAAATAAAATTAAAAAAATGTATTTATTTCCATTTTCCCATTAGGGTTAGGGTTAGGGTTGCGGCTAAAGTTAGGGTTAGGGTTGGCGCTAAAGTTAGGATTAGGGTTAGGGTTGGGATTAGGGGTGTGTTAGAGTTAGGTTTGTGGTTAGGGTTGGGACTAGGGTTAGGGGTGTGTTGGGGTTAGGGTTGGAGTTAGAATTGGGGGGTTTCCGCTGTTTAGGCACATCAGGGGCTCTCCAAATGTGACATGGCGTCTGATCTCAATTCCAGCCAATTCTGCGTTGAAAAAGTCAAACGGTGCTCCTTCACTTCTGAGCTCTGCCATGCGTCCAAACAGTAGTTTATCCCCACATATGGGGTATCAGCGTACTCTGGACCCCAAGAGTTATTGTGCAATTTGTCCTATTTCTTCTGTTACCCTTGGGAAAATAAAAAACTGGGGGCGAAAATATCATTTTTGTACAAAAAAAATTATTTTTTTGTTTTTACGGCTGTACATTATAAACTTCTGTGAAGCACTTGGGGCTTCATAGCGCTCACCACACACCTAGATAAGTTCCTTGTGGGGTCTATTTTCCAAAATGGGGTCACTTGTTGGGGATTTCCACTGTTTAGGCGCATCAGGGGGTCTCCAAATGCGACATGACGCCCCCAGACCATTCCATCAAAGTCTGCAATCCAAAACGTCACTACTTCCCTTCCGAGCCCCGACGTGTACCCATACAGTAGTTTTCTCCCACATATTGGGTATCAGCGTACTCAGGACAAATTGGGCAACAACTTTTGGGGTCCAATTTCTCCTGTTACCCTTGTAAAAATAAAATATTGGGCGAAAAAAATCATGTTTGCAAAAAAAAAAAAAAGATTTTTTTTTTTACGGCTGTGCGTTATAAACTTCTGTGAAGCACTTCGGGGTTCAAAGTGCTCACCACACATCTAGATAAGTTCCTTGTGGGTCTATTTTCCAAAATGGGGTCACTTGTGGGGGGTTTCCACTGTTTAGGCGCATCAGGGGCTCTCCAAATGCGACATGACGCACCCAGACCATTCCATCAAAGTCTGCAATCCAAAACGTCACTACTTCCCTTCCGAGCCCTGACGTGCGCCCATACAGTAGTTTTCTCCCACATATTGGGTATCAGCGTACTCAGGACAAATTGGACAACAACTTTGGGGTCCAATTTTCTCCTGTTACCCTTGTAAAAAATAAAATATTGGGGGCGAAAAAATCATTTTTGTAAAAAAAAAAAGATTTTTTATTTTTACGGCTGTGCGTTATAAACTTCTGTGAAGCACTTTGGGGTTCAAAGTGCTCCAACACATCTAGATAAGTTCCTTGTGGGGTCAAATTGCCAAAATGGGGTCACTTGTGGGGGTTTCCACTGTTTAGGTGCATCAGGGGCTCTCCAAATGTGACATGACCCCCCAGACCATTCCATCAAAGTCTGCAAATCCAAACGTCACTATTTCCCTTCCGAGCCCCGACGTGTGCCCTACAGTAGTTTTCCCCCCACATATTGGGTATCAGTGTACTCAGGACAAATTGGACAACAACTTTGGGGTTCCAATTTCTTCTGTTACCCTTGTGAAAATAAAATATTGGGGCGAAAAAATCATTTTTGTAAAAAAAAAAAAAGATTTTTTATTTTACGGCTGTACGTTATAAACTTTAGTGAAACACCCGCAGCCAATTCTGCGTTGAAAAAGTCAGACGGGGGCTCCTTCCCTTCCAAACTCTGCCATGCCCCCAAACAGTGGTTTACCCCCCACATATGGGGTATCAGCGCACTCAGGACAAATTGCACAATAACTTTTGGAGTCTTGTTACCTTGGAAAAATAAAAATTGGGGGTGAAAAGATCATTTTTGTGGAAAAATATGATTTTTAAATTTTACGGCTCTACTTTTAAAAACTTGTGTGAAGCACTTGGGGGTTCAAATTGCTCATCAAAAATCTAGATAAGTTCCTTAGGGGGTCTAGTTCCCAAATGGGTCTTTTGTGGGGGTTTCCACTGTTTAGGCACATCAGGGGCTCTCCAAATGCAACATGGCATCCAAACTCAATTCCAGCCAATTTGGTTGGAAAAAGTCAATGGTGCTCCTTCCATTCCGAGCTCTGCCGTGCGCCCAAACAGTGGTTCCCCCCCACATATGGGGTATCAGCGTACTCAGGACAAATTGTACAACAACTTATGTGGTCCAATTTCTCCTTACCCTTGGGAAAATAAAAAATTTGTGACTAAAAGATAATTTTTGTGGGAAAAAAATAGTATTTTTTATTTTCATGCCCGGGCATTATAAACATTGTGTGAAGCACTTGGGGGTTCAAAGTGCTCACCAAAGATCTAGATAAGTTCCTTAGGGGGGCTAGTTTCCAAAATGGGCACTTGTGGGGGGTTTCCACTGTTTAGGCTCATCTGGGCACTGCAAACGGAACATAACCCCCATTAACGTCTGCATTCCAAAACGTTACTACTTCCTTTCCAAGCCCTGCCGTGCGCCCAAACAGTTTCCCCTCCCCCACATATGGGGTATCAGCGTACTCAGGACAAATTGGACAACAACTTTTGGGGTCCAATTTCCTTGGGAAATTCAACAATTTGGGACTAAAAAATCATTTTTGTGAAAATTGATTTTTTTTTTTTTTCACACCCAGGCTTTATAAACTTTTGTGAAACACTTGAGGGTTCAAAGTGCTCACAACAGATCTAGATAAGTACCTTAGGGGGTCTAGTTTCCAAAATGGTGTCACTTGTGGGGGTTTCCACTGTTTAGGCGCATCAGGGGCTCTCCAAAACGCGACATGGGATCCAATCTAAATTCCAGCCAATTTTAGTTTGAAAAAGTCAAACGTTCGCTCCTTCCCTTACAGTAGTGTTGAGCAATACTGCTCGATATCTAAAAATATCGTATCGGAATGTATCGCCGATATCAACTAAATATCGTCGATATCCATTCCGATACCGAAGTCCCATGAAGTCTATGGGGAAAAAAATATCGCAACAAAAAAAAACCTTTTTTTTCGTTGTAAACACAAAATATACACACATAGAATA
>JARQOD010000005.1:524078226-524101347 GCA_033576555.1 Oophaga sylvatica
ATGTGACTTGGCAGAGATGGCTAATGGACACGAGCAGAAGTGTGAAGGGATGGAGCAGTCAGAGCTCTCCCCCCACGGAAGCGACCCGATCGCCACGGAACCACCGTTGGGCACCCGGCCTGGAAACCCTCCTACGCTGCAAGAAGCGGAGGATACCCTAAGAGGCCTGGCCCGGCACCGGGAGGAGGTCGCCAGGATGGAAGCCAGCTGGCGTGCCCTAAAACTAAACTTGGAGCGGCGCCAATCCCTCTTACCTGAAGTGTCTGTACCGGAAGGTGAGGCACCCGTTCTAGTAGAGGAGTCCGTGCGGGCATCCCAGCCCTTGCAATGTGATCCGGTTGACGTTGTCGCAGTGGAGGCACCCGTTCCTGCAAAAAACTCTGCACCGGCAGCACCCCAGATCCCGCTGTCTGCCCCCGTCGCTGAGACAGAAGAAGCGACACCCGTCCTCATGGAGGAGGCCGCGCAGGCACCAGAGGTCTACCTGTCTGTACCGGAGCCCCGACTGTCATCTGTTCCAGAGCCGGCTGCTTCCGCCACAGGTGAGCGCCGCCAGGACTGGGGGGCGCCAGGAGAGCTGCTGCAAACCGGGCATCGTAAGCTGGCATTTGATGGTGGAGACATGGAGCAGCTGGTGGAGGAGAATTACAACCGGCGTCAGGAGGAAGAGTGGAGACGTTGGGAGCGGGAAGCAGAGCGACAAAGGGAGCAGCGAGAATCCCAAAAGCTTCGGCAACGTCACCTAGAGAAGGACCGGGCAGATAAGGACCGGATGAGAAAAGATAAAGGAACCCTGTGGGAGCCGCGGCGTAAGGGTGCAGTACGGAACTTTAAGTTAAAAGGTGGTTGGGGCTTCATCCAGGAGCCTGGACTTTATTTAGAAGTCTTTGTGACCCGGCGGGACGTGGAGACTCACCTCCCAGAAGGACACCCGGGGAGGGACCTGTTGCCAGGAGACTTGGTGACTTACACCCGACACTGGGGTTACAATGGATGGTACGCCCTAAATGTTACCAGGTGCGACCCCTACTCCCCAGAGTGTCAGGAACCTGTGAGACCCTCGGAGCCTTCAGCCTCCCACATCCAGGCCTCTGCACAAGTGCCCACCCCACGCCGTAAATCTCCCCAGCCTCCCTCAGTGGTCTCCTCAGCAGCCCCAGCTATGGACATGATAACTATAGCTGGCCCCTACCCGGCGCCTGTTAGGCCCCCTGGGGTTCGTTCAGTCCGTGACATAGGGCTCCAGACCCGGAGGGAGATGAAAGAGGTGGCCACACAGACACAGATAGCGGGTCACGACTTGACTGTACAGGCCACACGACGTCATCAAGTCCTGGTGGTCCTTGGTGTCTCGGATGTTTGGCAAGCATCAGAAGAGTACCAGGTGGTACCTGGAACACCCCTGCCAAAGAATTATAAATAACCCGGACAGGGTCCCTGTATGTAAATAGTTAAATTGTTGATGTACCCGGACGGGTGAATGTTCATAAAAAAAATTTTAATTTAATAAAAAACACAACACAGTTTTCCTTACTTTTATTACAGTCTCATCCTGCGACGCCATCGATCTCCTGTAAAAAAATGAAAAAAAAAAACAGCAGTATACCACCTGTCCGACGCAGTCCATAGTAACGAGTGTCCCACGACGATCCAGCTCTGCTACATCAGAATGACAGGCAGAGCCTGTCATCCCGGCGCAGCACAGCTGATTACCTGCTTCCCCGGCGGTGACGTCATCGGACTGGTTTACGGCCGGGATTACCCTGCAGTCACTGCAGTTATCGCGAAAAACTGCATGTGACCGCCAGGGAGAAGATAATGGCGGCCATCAAGCAGTCCAGGACGTGACTGCCGGAGATCTTCTGCCAGGTAAGTGCCGCTGACTCCTGACAGACCCGACCGACGGACACTCACAGTGACAGTGACAAATCCGATTCCGGTATCCGATATGACGAAAATATCGGTACTCGGAATCGAAAGCCCGATACAGCTAATATCGGCCGATACCCGATATTTGCAGTATCGTATCGCTCAACACTACTTACGAGCTCTGCCGTGTACCCAAACAGTGGTTTTCCCCCACATATGGGGTATTGGCGTACTCAGGAGAAATTGCATAACAACCTTATCTGTCCATTTTCTCCTTTTACCCTTGTGAAAATAAAAAAAAAGTTTGTAAAAGATAATTTTTGTGGCTAAAAAGTAAAATATTCATTTTTTCCTTCCACGTTGCTTTAGTTACTGTGAAGCACCTGAAGGGTTAATAAACTTCTTGAATGTGGTTTTGAGTACCTTGAGGGGTGCAGTTTTTAGAATGGTGTCACTTTTGGGTATTTTCTGCCATATAGACCCCTCAAAGTGACTTCAAATGTGAGGTGGTCCCTAAAAAAAATGGCTTTGTAAAAATGAGAAATCGCTGGTCAACTTTTAACCCTTATAATTTCCTAACAAAAAAAAATTTTGGTTCCAAAATTGTGCTGATGTAAAGTAGACATGTGGGAAATGTTATTTCTTAACTATTTTGTGTGATATATTTCTCTGTTTTAAGGGAATAAAAATTCAAAGTTTGAAAATTGCAAAATTTTAAAAATTTTCGCCATATTTGCGTTTTTTTTCAAAAATAAACGCAAGTTATATCGAATAAATTTTACCACTAACATGAAGTACAATATGTCACGAGAAAACATTCTCAGAATCGCGAAGATCCGTTGAAGCGTTCCAGAGTTATAACCTCATAAAGAGACAGTGGTCAGAATTGTAAAAATTGGCCCGGTCATTAACGTGCAAACCACCCTTGGGGGTGAAGGGGTTAAAGGCTATGTTCAAGAAGATCATTGAGAAGAATAGTTGAGACTGGGACTATCTGCTTCCATTTCTGATCTTTTCCATTAGAGAAGTTCCTGAAGCCTCCACTGGCTACCCTACATTCGAGATCCTGTATGGTCGACATCTGGAAGTGCTCCTAGACATCTCCAAGGTAACCTGGGAAGCCGAGGTCATGCCCACCTGAGCATCATAAAGCACGTCTCCCAGTTGCAGGAGAGAATGGCGAAAATGAAGCCTATCATGAAGGCACATCTTTTTCAGGCACAGGAGGCGCAGGCAAGGGTATATAACTGATCAGTGAAGCTGAGGAAGTTCCAGCCTGGGGACCGCGTCCTGGTGCTTAGCCTCAAAGTCAACAGCAAAATCCTAGCCAAGTGGCAAGGCCTATATGAGGTGGTAGAAAAACTGGGCGAGGTTAAGGTTCGCCAGACAGTATGAAGGAAGCCTCACTAAGTATACCATGTGAATTTGCTCAAGCCATGTCAAGATCAGGAATCGCGGGAAGCTCGTTGCCTGGGTGCTGGCTCAGAAGCAACAGTGTCGAGAACTGCTGCAGCAGGACCGTGACCTGTTCTCGGAGTTGCCAGGGCATACGCAAGTGTTGGAGCATGACGTTTTGACAGAGCCACAAATATGGGTGAAACTGAAGCCCTATAGTATTCCCAAAGCACACTGTGAGGTAATATCAAATGAAGCAAAGACAATGCTTGACCTCAGCTTCATAGAGTAGTCAAAAAGTGGATGGTCCTTGTGCCGAAGCCCGACGGTAAGTGGCGGTTTTGTAGCGACTACCACATTGATTAATTCATTGGTAGAATTGGAACCATGAGGTACATTACCACCCTCGACCTGACGAAGGGCTACTGGCACATCCTCATGTCCCAAAGTGCCAAGGAGAAGATGGCCTTCTCAACACCTGATGGGTGTTTTCAATACACCAGAATGTCATTCGGACTGCAGGGGGCCCCAGACACCTTCCAGAGAGCCATGGATTGAATCCTAGCTCTACATAAGAAGTATGCTGAAGCCTACTTCGATGACATTGTGGTCTTCAGCCCAAACTGGGGTAGTCATCTACCAACGGTACAAATAATTCTCGATGCTTGCTCTTAGAAAGGCGAAGTTTGCCATGAATCCAAAAAAATGTGACGTAGGAAAGGAAGAGGCTATGTACTTAGGCTATATCATCTGGAGAGGCAAAATCAGGCCACAAGTAAGCAATATCGAGGCAATACAGAAAACGCCGCAACCATTTCCAAGAAACAGTTGAGGGTATTTCTTGTAATTGTGGGATCTTACTGGTGTATCCCAAATTTCGCCATAATTGCTGCACCACTGATGGATCTCCTTGAAGGCACCAAATCAACGATGGCCAAATGGACTACTGAGACAGAGATGGCATTCCAAGAGCTGAAACTGGCTCTGTGTAAACATCCTTTCTTGGTCTCACTGGACTTCAGCAAAGAATTTGTGGTCCAGATGGATGCTGTAGAAGTCGGATTGGGAGCTATGCTGTCTCAAGAAATAGATGGGGAAGAGCATCCCATCCTGTGTCCTAGTCGGAAGCTCTCTTGCTGTGAGAAAAACTATACCATTGTCGAGAAAGTGTATAGAGTATAGACATTAAATAGGTAAGCTGAAGTATTACCTACTGGGCCGTAGGTTTAAACTATTGTTGGACCATGCATCTCTGAGATGGTTAAGGGAAAAGATGGGTAAGAATGCCCATGTGACTAGGAGGTTCTTAGGCCTCCAGGACTTTAATTTCCACGTAGAGCATAGACCCGGGAAGTTACACAGTAATGCGGATGCCCTCTCCTGAATTTCCTGTTTGGCGTCTGAAGGTGCCTAAACCCCCGGCTTTGGACAGAGGGGGGGAATATGTGACAGGGTCACTGGCGATGTATGTGAGGGAAGATATGTGTCACGAATGTTGCTCTCTTCCGAATGTGAAACACAGAAGTTTCTCTCCAGCATGTTATGTGGTGAGAGGGGTTAATTGGCCATGATATGGTTGGGTTTTTTGTGAGTGGCGGTAAGAGACGAGCAGGACAGCCACTCACCATATTTCCCCCCCCCAAAAGTGTGGTTCAGCAGGTTAACTATCCGGCCATTGAGGTCTTTTTCTAGGTGTGTTTCGAGACAAGGAAGTCTCCAGTCTGGAGCCCCAGCTGTCTGCTTTGCCTTATCTCTTAGCTTTTTTTTCATTTATTTATTTCTTTATTAACAAGTACAGTAAGCTACACATGCAAGGCACTGTTCCACTTCTTCACTTAAGGGTATGCCACACTAAACGAGATCGCAAACGAGATCGCAAACAAGATCACTAAAACGTCACTATTTTGCAATCTCGTTAGCGACCTCGTTGTGTGTGGCATGTAGCAACTATGTGGCCCCTGCTGTGATGTCGCTGATCGTTCACTAGAGTTCTGGACCGTTTTTTGATCGTTGGCGTCCCACTGGTGAGCCTGAATCGCTGTGTTTGGCACCTTTTGCGAACGACGAGTGACCTCGTTTGTGACGCATATGACTGTTTTGCGTCACGGAGTGGATCGCAATATCTGTAAGTTCTCTTTTGCGTCACAGAGAGGATCGCAGAAGTTGCAAAGCAGGCTAGCAAGACGCAGAGAGCAGGAGCGATGCTGGAAATTCCTATGAATCAGAAGTGCTCAGTACATGCTAATGACATCCTAACGACCGCCAAAGTCGTTAAAGAGATCGCTGACCGCTGATGAGTCGTTTTTGAGATCTCCTGTTTGGCAGCTACTAGCGACCTAAAAGAGATCACAAAAACGATCTCGTTAGCTTGCGTCGTTATTGAGATCGCTAACGAGATCACTAAGTGTGGCAGTACCTTTAGACCTCCACATCCTGGATAAAGATTATTTTTTTTATTTTTTTTATTACATGTCATTTTAAGTCATTTTCCTATCCACATTTGTTTGCAGGGCAATTGTGGCTTTTATGAGCATGGTTTGACTGGATCTTATAGAATCTGCCCACTGAACTCATAAGATTGTGGTGGAATCAAGACTGTAGTACATCAGAACATGGTGTATATATACAGTTTTCGCACAGGGGCCCTTTTCTGTCTGTGTACCCTAGTGAGCCATAGATTACTGGCGTAGGATTGGATTGCAACCAAATCTACTAAGTAATAAAATATACACACTCCATAACAGTAAAACAAAAAAATAAAAAATAGTAATCCATACTAGTGCTAATTAAAAATACAACTCATCACACAAATAAACAAGCCTCATATACTTTAGCTTAAAAATACAAATGGTAAAATATTTTATATTATTATTAATTTTATGAATACTAGCTTGGCCTTTGCGAAATTTTGCACATTGGTCGTCGGGCGTGCAGGCAATTTTAGAAAAAGCAAGCTGGTCAAATGTAAATGTATTTCATGAGATGATGAACACAGACAGGTATTTATATATGTAGCTTGGTAATACAATAAATTGGTTTGATAAGTAGGGGCCAATAAATGTCTTCCGGTTGAGGTGCCATCTGCAGGTCATTGTGTCTTTCTGTAGGTTTATGAAAATGAATGTTTAAACTGCATTTAGTGATAAAATCGTGAATGTGTGATTTGTTTGGCTCTTTTCTTGCTGAAGGGGTCAAGTTTACTTTTCAAATGGTGTATCATTTGTGTGTGTGGGGCGAAGTAATCAGCGAAAAAGCAGTGCATGTCTACAAATTTGTTTGCATATGTGACTCACCTGCAGTGAAGTGTGCAATCCTCCAATGTGCCTGAAATAGGCTGGGCAAGCATTGAGCAAGCTGGAAAGACCCCCAAGGCAAATGTTTGGACTTGTTTGTGATGTCCTGTAAGCAGCTTTGTGGTAGTGTGCTTTGGGGTAGTGTGCTGCCACGTGCAGGTAATTTGAACTTTCAAATGGTGTATCATTTGTTTGTGTGGGTGGAATATGAACGGAGCAAGCGTGTAATTCAATAGGCAGTGCATGTTTACAAATGTGTTTGCAATGTGCTCACCTGCAGTGAGTGTCAATCCTCATTTGGCTAAGAGCTGGCAAGCAGTTGGCAATGAAAGCCCCCAAGGCAAATGTTTGGATTTGTTTGTGATGTCTGAAAGCAGCTTTGTGGTAGTGTGCTTTGGGGTACTGTGGTGCCACCTGCAGGTCATTTTTCCTTACTGAAGGTTTATGAAAATTAATGTTTAAACTGTATTTTGTGATCAAATCATGGATGGGTGGTTTGTTTGGCTATTTTCTTTCTGAAGCGGGCAAGTTTACCTTTCAAATGGTGTATCATTTGTGTGTGTGGGTGCAGTATGAACGGAGATACAAAGTAATCACCGAAAAACAGTGTTTAGAAATAACAGAATAGATTCCTTTAAAAAAAAACAATTGATACATTTGACTTCATTTTATTTTTTGACATAGATGACAATATTTCCATCTCACTCACTATGTCTTCGTGTTCACATAGAGCCAGCATTCATGGTTCCTTTGCTAACACCATTGCTGGATACCTTTGCATTCTAGAATCACTCACGAGCTGCGCAGATTCGGTGCTGTATATACTGGCACACATCATTATTTGAATACTTTCAGCTGTCAGTAAATGTACGAGCAGTGAAAGGAGGAAAAGTGAAAGGGAAAAAATGTTTCACATATCATTAGAGCCAACCATTTCTTAAGTGGGGAGAGAACCTGAACATCTGCTGCCTCATATTTTATGTCTGACTTGACAGGGCCAGAGGTTGAATATTAATTCTAGGTATTTATCCTCTAAAAAAAAAGGTGTTCTTATAAATGGGTCACTACAAGGAAAAAGATAGAAGATATCCCAACGATGAAAACAAAATTATTTTGTGCTTTTCCTCTAATATAATGTATATAAATGGATTCAGTAGAAATTAAAGATGAGAAAGTGTTTGAAAATCTAATTTGCCAGATTCGCTAGATTTTCCCAAGAGATTTGATTTATCGCAAATCGAAAATGCTCCATAGCATGCACCTGGGCAAGTGCCGGGCCCTGGACAAACAGGGGGCCTACTTGCCGTCAGGGCCCGGGCCGCTCCCCCAGCAGCTGTGCAGTGCAGCCTGTTTCTTCTTCGGTGCTGCTTGACGGCCGTCACTTTAACAAACATGGCCGTTTACAGTGCACTGTGTGACTGTGTCTGCTAATAGTGACAATGCCGACTGACACACAAGCAAAATTAAAGGCGCAGCAGCCGTGACCCAGCGACATCACTGCTAAAAGACGCAGCCGCTAGTGCATAGCAATAACTAAGTGACAGATATCAAGAAGCGCGCCCTGCACAGCCACATACCAGAGGAGCTGGATGAGAGACAAGTCGGGAGGGAGGTGAGCGAGGCTTGCTGCCAGCTCCCCATATTACAAATATTTGTGTTGTGTCTGTATGTCTGTGTGTGCATGTATGATGTGTGTATGATATCTATGCATGTCAGTGTGTATGACTGTATATATATTTATGATTGTTAATTAGTATTTTTGTCAATATATCTTCAAATATGTATATGCCTGTATGTGTACATATGTATCTGGGTACATTTTTGTGCTTGTGTGTGTGTTTGTGTGCATGTCTGCGTAGTGTATGTGTGCATTTTATCGTATCATGTGCAAGCATGTATGTGCATGTCTGCGTGTACGCGCATGTCTGTGTACCGTGTGTGTGTGCATGTCTGCATACTGTATGTGTGCATATCTGTGTACCGTACGTGTGCATGTCTGCGTACAGTATGTGTGCATGTCTACGTATGTGTGCATGTCTGTGTACCGTGTATGCGCATGTCTGCGTACTATATGTGTGCATGTCTGTATGTCACTCTGGGTGAAGGATAATTAAATGCACAACAACGGGGAGAGGGGAGCCAAAACACTAGGAAAGTGGGGAGTGGAGACCCCTAGGCAGATCTAAAATCACCCTGCCTGCCCTAACCGTCCCTATAGAGGTTCTGTACCTATCGCCGAGCGGAATCTAATCCCTGTCTGACCCTAGCAAAGCAATATATCCTGGTTAGGGAGGGGATGGAATATACACTAGTCCATCCCCACTACAACTAAAATCAAAGAGGGAAGACGAACGAGGGGAACACTTAGCTTGAGACGACAACAGAGATATCACACCAGCAATCCTCCAAGAGTCCTCTGAGAAGGAACTAACCTACTGTTAGTACATCCAACTAGACAGAGACAAGTATGAGCTAACACCCGCACCATGCTACAGCAATTGAATGTATTTAACCTACAGCCCAGGTGTGTAATTAACAGCAGAAGGTGGAGGTAACTGTTGGGTCCTAGAGAGAGAAGGATATTGCTCCATAACAAAGATGCAAAAATCAAGAAGGTGCTTGAGCAAAACGCAAAGACCTTCTACAGCCGGATATAGGATGACTGCTTGTCACACCTGACACACCCATGGCACTGCATAATGTCTGTGTACTGTATGTGCGCATATCTGTGTAATGTATGTGTGCATGTCTTGTACTGTTGTGCATGTCTGTGTGATTATGTGTGCATATCTGTGTAATGTATGTGAGCATGTTGTGTACCGTGTGTGTGCTTGTCTGTGTAATGTATGTGTGCATGTCTGTGTACCGTGTGTGTGCTTGTCTGTGTAATGTATGTGTGCATGTCTGTGTACTGTATGTGTGCATGTCTGTGTACTGTATGTGTGCATATCTGTGTGATATATGTTCATGCTGTGTACCGTGTGTGTGCTTGTCTGTGTAAGTATGTGTGCATGTCTGTGTACTGTATGTGTGCATGTCTGTGTACTGTATGTGTGCATATCTGTGATATAGTGTGCATGTCTGTGACGTTGTGCTGCTGTGTGATTATGTGTGCATGTCTGTGTACTGTATGTGTGCATGTCTGCATATGTAAAGGATGAGGGGGCAGACTGGGCCCTGTGTTGTATATCTATATTTCTCTGCTGTATCTGTGCATCATGAATCGTGGTATATGTTAAAGCTGAGACTCTTTCACCCAGGGCCCATGAAAACCTGGAGCCGATCCTGCCGCCAGTTGCCCTGAAACAAGTGTATGACAATATTCTCTTTTCTTCACACACTAATCTTCTTCACCGCTGTGCTGTTACACATTCTACATGCACTGTTTGTTGTTCAGTGTTTTTATGTATTTTTCTCCCTATCACTATGGCTAGACTGTGAGCTATGACATCATCTCACTATCCAGATTCACTACAAAATGTCTGCTGCATTTTCAATTCTTTTACATTTTAGCCAATTCAAGTGAAGTGAATCGCAAATTGTTCAAATTCACTCAGTTCAGCAAATTCCTAAAACCTAAACACGAATTCAGTTTGCATTGAATCAATATGCTCATCACTACTGCAGACACCTTTCAAATACTTGATCAAAGTTCCAAAAGTTGCTTTTCTGTTAAAGGGGTTATCCTGGACAATTATTTGTTTTTTACTATGGGCCTAAAAACTAACAGGCAGGAATTTTCTAACTCCCTGCCTGTTCTACCAGGTGCCAGCTCAGAACTTCTGCAAGTGATTCTGCTGCTTTGCGTCAACAGAGCAGCTCTTCCTCTTCATGGCTACTCTGTTGATGGGGCGTGACTGCCGATGTCATGCTGATTGACTGTAGATTCCTCGCAGTTAGGCAATCAGCATAACATTGTTAGCCACGCCCCATCAACAGAGCGATAGCACTGATGGAATCCTCGTCAGGAACAGTCTGTGACTACTCTGTGGCAGCAAAGATTGGCCCTGGAAAGTAAAATTGATTTTGGGAGCACGATCTACATTGTTGTGTAACAATTCTCCTGTGTTATACTCTAGCCATGTTCTAATACAGTGACGATACTGTTCCACCTTTTCGCTGTAACGCAATCCATATATCTGATGACAGTCGGTATTTTTGGACCAAAATGTCATTTTTACATGATATTGGATTGCTTAAAAATTACTCATCAACGTTACAAGGTGGAGTGCCGAGTCCTTCTTTGTGAGGAGAGAGGGGACTCTCAAGTTTATTTTCAGTTTAAGTCTTTGATGCTTGATTCTTACCTTGAACTAGGTGCCTTATCGACTAAGAGGGGAGAGAAAAATGCTTACACAATGGCAGGCCACAGACAGCAGGCCTCTGGCAACATCAAAACCCTGCAAGACGATTGGTAGGGAAAGGGGCCCATATGAAAGTGTTGTGGAGTCAGGGCTGAGGATGGAGGATACTATATAATCTGCACTTTTATGTCATCTCGCACTGTGCTTCTACATAGTGATAAATTGGGTAGTTTGTTAAAAGGGTCCTCAAAATCTAGAGGAAGCCTAACATGAATGCTGCAGCCAATCAGTCAGTGGCTGCTGATTACCTGCAGCGGTCATGTGACGCTCCTGCTGGATGTTGATGCAAGGAGAGTGGTGGGGGACACAATACAAAGAGCAGAGGAGAGTTGTCAGTCCGTGAGCTTGTGTATGGATTTATTTTTTAGACGGCCCTGGACCCTTTAAGATTAACTTGTGTAATAGTGGAGAATTCCTTTAAATATATGATGAGATGCTGCCGATATCTGTCTAAGGCCTCATACTCACTGGGTGGAAAAAAATCGGTCCGTTTTCTGCAGGAAAAAAACGGTACATTTGTTGTAAAAAGGCATGCGATTTTGATGCGATTTTAAATCGCACCATGCGTTTTCTGTCAGTTTTCCATCAGTTTTCCATCTGTATGCAATGCGATTTTAACATGAAGTTTTACATAGAGCAGTTATCTCTATGTAAAAAGTCATGTAAAAATCACATTGTAACAAAAAAATGTACACAAAAAGCAAATAATTATATATATAAATATATATATATATATATACATCTAATTATATATATATATAATATATATATAGGTCATACACTTCTACATAGTATAATAGCCGCTAATTCATCCCTGGCATTACTGTAAAATCACACTGACAGCTTTAATAAAGAATAGAAACAATACATATACACACATAGAATACATATATATTATATATATATATAATTGTGACATATATATATACATATATTTATAGTTCCTAGACTTTACCTACTGTAATAGCCGCTAATTCAATTGCCGGCTTTTGTGAAATCACAGAAGCCGACATGAAATGATACATTGTTTAGACACAGTTAACCATGTCATTTCCTGTATTTTGATATATGGTTTGAACTTACAATTACATGAGTGTATTTGTACAAAATTTCAGACATGTAGGGGTTAATTAAAGGTGTAAATTCGTTGAAAAAAATGAGTGGGCTCCCGCTGTATTTTCTCCACCAGACAGACAAAGCAAGCGAGTGGGGGCAGATAATAATAGCCTAGGGAGGGTACATTTTTTTTGTGCCCCCTCTGGCTACTAACATCTGCCCCCAGACACCCCAGAAAGGGCAAATCTATAATTAGATTCGCCCTTTCTGGCACTTTGCCCGTCTATTCCCATTGCCCTGTAGCGGTGGCGAATGGGTTAATAAGGGGTTAATGTCACCTTGCTATTGAAAGGTGACTGTAAGCCAGGTTAATAATTGAGAGCTGTCAATTAGACAACTATCAATTATTAATCCTATTGAAGTAAATAAAAAAACACAAACACACTTTAAGAATAAATAATTTTAATGAAATAAAAACACATATTTTTGACCATCTTTTATTTAACTCGTAATCCGTTCGAAGCCCTTGATCTTCTAAAATAAATATAAAATAATAAAACAACATTATTCTTACCTATCTGGCGATCTGTCATGTCCCACGATGTAATCCTTCACAAAGGGTTAACTAGCAATCAGATAAGCAGCGCAAGTAATCCTGCGTGCTCAGCTGATAGCTCCTGAATGAATGAGCTTATCTCCTGCCGACAGGAGAGGATGTGATTAATGAATGAAGCTTAATTGATTGTGTCCCACTTTCACGTTAGGTCAGGTCACTGAAGTGAAAGTGCCAATAAATAAATTAAGATCCATTCATGACTCTATTCCTCTCCTTTCGCTGGGAGAGTAACTTATTCATTCAGGGGGTAACAGCTCGGAGACAGCATTTAGCTCTCTGCTAACTGTAACCTGTTAACCCTTTCTGATGGATTACACCGTGGGACCTGACTGTACATCGGATTGGTAAGAATAATTTTGCTTTTTTATTTTACATTTTATTACAGGAAATGGTTTTAGCAGGAAAATAAAATATGTTCAAAAACTGTGTGATTATTTCATTAAACTTCTTTTTTATTAAACTGTGTGTGTTTGATTTTTCTTTCATACAATAGGATTAATAATTGATAGTTGTCTAATTGACAGCTCTCAATTATTAACCTGGCTTAAGGTCACCTTTCAATAGCAAGGTGACTGTTGTGAATGGGTTTGAGATGAGTTCTGAGCAGAGGCTCCCTCTGGTGGTTACAAGCGGTACTAGTGAGGATTGTGAGGACTGGGAATCAGGTGTTACTGATTGGTTTTATATAAGGGAGTCATTTTCCCATCAGGGTTGCCGGTGAACAATTGTTCTGGTCTGAATCCTTCTTTCCAGTTTCCCTTGTAGCCTGCTGTGTCGTGTCTGCATCTCCTGCTATCAGATAAGACAATTTCTTATTTTGTGTTTTTGCTATATTTTTGCATTTTGTCCTGCACTTCTGTGGGGGCCTTCAGGGTCCCTCCGGGGGCTTTTGCCCTCTCAGTTTAGTCCAGCCACTGAGTTTTGTTCTTTTGCTTTTTCCAGTTTTTTCAGTGGCTGCTGTTTTGTTTTTGTTACACCAGAGAACTAATTTAGGTGGTAGAGGTCGTGTGATCTCAGGTGATTTTGAAATTAGTAGAGTTGGTGTTTTTTCAGGGTTTTCTGAGATTGCAGTAAGTACCCTTCCTATCCTTTTCTATTTAGATAGTTTGGGCCCCAGCGTTTGCTCATACTATTTTCTTTCTGTGTCAGTATTTCCTCTTGTCTAACCGCCATTACATGTTTGGGGGCTTTCTATTATCTTTGGGGTTCTGCTCCGGGGCAGATAGCTTTCCTATTTCTATCTTTAGGTGTAGTTAGTTTCTCAGGCTGTGACGAGGCGTCTAGGACCAACGTAGGAACGCTCCACGGCTGCCTCTAGTTGCGGTGGTTAGTCAGGGTACTGCAATCTCATAGATTCCAACTGCTCTGGTGTATTTCCTTTTTTACCTGCACTCCTCAGCTACCGTAACACAACAGTATCACCGGCCATAAAAATTGTATGGTACTCACAGAAGGGAAAAAATATTTTGAAGGAAGAAAAGTTGTCAGAGATATTTTTCTGTTTGTTGCATTTTTTTTTTTTTTTCCCTCTGTATCTCTGGGTGCTGGGGAGGATCTTTTCTCCCAATGGAGTTTGCACAGTTGTCTGGCCGTGTGGATCAGCTTGCCACTGAGGTTCAGAGTATTGCTGCATATCTTGCTAGGTTGCCTGTTGTGGAACCTAGGATCCCCATGCCAGATTTGTTTTTAGGGGATCGAGCTAAGTTTCAGAATTTCAAAAATAATTGTAAATTGTTTCTTGCCTTAAAGTCTAAGTCCTCAGGGAACGCAGCGTAGCAGGTTCAAATTATCATCTCTCTCCTGCGCGGCGATCCTCAGGATTGGGCTTTTTCCCTGATACCTGGGGATCCTGTTTTGAGTGATGTTGATGCATTTTTTCAGGCTTTGGGGTTATTGTACGATGAGCCTAATGTCACTGATCAAGCTGAAAAAGCCTTGTTGGCATTAAATCAGGGGCTTGATGACGCTGAGTTATACTGTCAGAGATTCCGTAAGTGGGCAGTTCTGACCAAGTGGAATGACGACGCTTTGGCGGCCCTTTTCCGGAAGGGTCTGTCGGATAATGTAAAGGATGTTATGGTGGGATTCCCTGTCCCCTCTGGTCTCAATGATTCTATGTCATTAGCGATTCAAATTGACAGACGTTTGCGTGAGCGGAGAAGTATGCGTGGAGTGGTGTTGCCTTGTGAGCCAGCTGCTGAGCCCATGCAGTGTGATGGAGTGGTGTCTGGGGCACAGCGTCATGAGTTTCGAAAGCGCAATGGGTTATGTTTCTACTGTGGTAATGCCTCTCATGCTATTTCAGTCTGCCCTAAGCGGGGAAGACATTTTGCACGCTCAGTTGTCTTGGGTAGTGTTCAGACTAAGTTTTTATTAACTGTCACTCTGATATGCTCTCTGTCCTCATTTTCTGCTCAGGCTTTCGTTGATTCTGGAGCAGCTATTAACCTGATGGATTATGATTTTGCTAAACGTTGTGGATTTCCCTTGATACCCCTACAGAAGTCTATTCCTTTACTGGGGATCGATTCTACCCCTTTGGCTGAGAATAAACCCCAGTTTTCTACTCAGGTGATAATGAGGGTTGAACCTGATCACCAGGAGTGCTGCAAATTTTTGGTTCTATATAATCTGCATGACATTATAGTGCTGGGTTTCCCTTGGTTACAGTCTCATAATCCTGTTTTGGATTGGAAATCTGTGTCTGTAACCAGTTGGGGCTGCCAATGTGTTAATACCAACACTCCTGTTTTTTCTGCCTCCCCCCAGGCTGAGGATGTTCCTGACTTTTTGTTTGATTTTTCTGATGTGTTTAGCGAAAGTAAATCTGCATCCTTACCTCCCCATAGGAGCTATGACTGCGCTATTGAATTAGTGCCAGGTAGTAAATTCCCTAAAGGTCGCCTTTTTAACTTGTCTGTACCTGAACATGACGCTATGCGGTCTTATATCAAGGAATCATTGGAGAAGGGTCATATCAGACCATCCTCTTCACCCTTAGGTGCCGGTTTTTTCTTTGTGGCCAAAAAAGATGGTTCATTAAGGCCGTGTATTGATTATCGTCTCTTGAACAATATTACTGTGAAATATCAATACCCGTTACCCTTGATTTCTGACCTGATTTCCAGGGTGAAAAACGCTACTTGGTTTACCAAGCTTGACCTCAGGGGGGCGTATAACCTTATTCGCATTAAGCACGGGGATGAATGGAAGACGGCATTTAACACCCCTGAAGGGCATTTTGAGTACCTTGTGATGCCCTTTGGGCTCACTAATGCTCCTTCCGTCTTCCAGTCCTTCATGAATGACATTTTCAGGGATTTTGTGGACAAGTTTCTGATTGTTTATTTGGATGATATCTTGATTTTTTTCTAATGACTGGGACTCTCATGTGAAACATGTTCGAACTGTATTCCAGATTTTGAGAGAGAATGCTCTGTATGTGAAGGGATCAAAGTGTCTTTTTGGCGTACAGAAGATCTCATTTCTGGGATTCATTTTGTCCCCATCTGTTATTGAAATGGACCCGGTCAAGGTTCAGGCCATCTGTGATTGGGTCCAACCTACTTCATTAAAGGCTCTTCAGAGATTTTTGGGTTTTGCCAATTTTTATCGTAAATTTATTGGTAATTTCTCGGTTATTGTTAATCATTAACTGATTTGACCAGAAAGGGTTCTGATGTGGTGAATTGGCCTCCTGAGGCAGTCTCTGCGTTTCAGGAACTTAAACAGAGATTCACTTCTGCTCCTGTTCTACGGCAGCCTGATGTTTCTCTGCCATTTCAGGTGGAGGTTGATGCCTCTGAAATTGGGGCAGGTGCCGTTTTGTCCCAAAAAGATCCAGAGACCTCTAAAAGTAACCCTTGTGCCTTTTTCTCTCGAAAATTTTCTCCTACTGAACGTAATTATGACGTGGGTAATCGGGAGTTATTGGCCATGAAGTGGGCTTTTGAAGAGTGGAGACATTGGCTGGAGGGAGCCAAACATCAGGTGGTGGTCCTTACGGACCATAAGAATCTGGTCTATCTGGAATCTGCCAAGCGACTCAATCCTAGACAGCCAGGTGGGCCTTGTTTTTCACACGTTTTAATTTTGTGGTTTCCTTTCTTCCTGGCACTAAGAATGTTAAGGCGGATGCCCTCTCGAGGAGTTTCCTTGCGGACTCTCCTGAGCTATCTGATCCCTCTGTTATTTTGAAGGAGGGTGTAGTTCTTTCCGCCATCTCGCCCAATTTGAGACTTGCTCTGGAGGGGTGTCAGGAGGATAGGCCCGAGCGCTGCCCTGTTGGAAAATTGTTTGTCCCGGACCAATGGAAAAAGAGTGTGATGTCTGAGATTCATTGTTCCGCATTGGCTGGGCATCCCGGAATTTTTGGTACCAGAGACTTGGTTAGTCGGTCCTTTTGGTGGCCTACCTTGTCTCGCGATGTCAGGGAATTTGTGCAGTCCTGCGGGACTTGCTCTCGCTCCAAGCCTTGCTCTCGCTCTAGTGGTTTGTTGATGCCATTGCCTGTGCCCAAGAGACCATGGACCCATATCTCTATGGATTTCATTTCCGATCTTCCTGTTTCTCAGAGAATGACCACCATCTGGGTAATTTGTGATAGGTTTTCCAAAATGATACATCTTGTGCCATTACCTAAGTTGCCTTCCTCCTCTGAATTGGTGCCGTTGTTCCTTCAGCACGTGGTTCGTTTACACGGCATTCCTGAGAACATTGTGTCTGACAGAGGAGTCCAGTTTGTTTCCAGATTTTGGAGGACTTTTTGTTCTAAACTGGGTGTTCAATTGTCTTTCTCCTCGCATTTCATCCTCAGACCAATGGTCAAACTGAGAGAACAAACCAGACATTGGAGACTTATCTAAGATGCTTTGTGTCTGCTGATCAGGATGACTGGGTCTCTTTTTTGCCTTTGGCTGAGTTTGCTCTTAATAATAGGGCTAGCTCTGCCACTTTGATGTCTCCGTTTTTCTGTAATTCTGGGTTTCACCCTCGATTTTCTTCAGGACAGACGAGGCTTCTGTCTGTCCAGGTGTTGACTCTGTTGTTGAGCGTATGCAGCAGATTTTGGGACCAGTAGTGGAGAGGTTGTCCCTCTCTCAGGAGAAGGCCCAGCGGTTTGCTAACCGCATAGGACTGATGGTCCTCGGTTTAAAGTGGGGGACTTGGTCTGGTTGTCCTCAAAGAATATTCCTATGAGAGTAGCATCTCCTAAATTTAAGCCTAGGTTCATTGGACCTTATAAGATCATGGAGATTATTAATCCTGTTTCTTTTCGTTTGCTTCTTCCAGGGACATTTAAGATCCATAACGTGTTCCACAAGTCCTTGTTGAAGAGGTTTGTTGAGCCAGTGGTTCCTGCTGCTGTGCCTCCTGACCCTGTTTTGGTTGAGGGCAATCTGGAGTATGTGGTTGGATTCTCGTTTTTCTAGACGAAGACTCCAGTATTTGGTTAAATGGAGAGGTTATGGTCAGGAAGACAATTCTTGGGTGTTTGCTTCGGACATCCATGCTGGGAGACTTGTCCGTGCGTATCATAGAGCTCATCCTGACCGACCTGGTTGCTCAAATGAGGGTTCGGTGACCCCTCCTCAAGGGGGGGGTACTGTTGTGAATGGGTTTGAGATGAGTTCTGAGCAGAGGCTCCCTCTGGTGGTTACAAGCGGTACTAGTGAGGATTGTGAGGACTGGGAATCAGGTGTTACTGATTGGTCTTATATAAGGGAGTCATTTTCCCATCAGGGTTGCCGTGAACAATTGTTCTGGTCTGAATCCTTCTTTCCAGTTTCCCTTGTAGCCTGCTGTGTCGTGTCTGCATCTCCTGCTATCAGATAAGACAATTTCTTATTTTGTGTTTTTGCTATATTTTTGCATTTTGTCCTGCACTTCTGTGGGGGCCTTCAGGGTCCCTCCGGGGGCTTTTGCCCTCTCAGTTTAGTCCAGCCACTGAGTTTTGTTCTTTTGCTTTTTCCAGTTTTTTCAGTGGCTGCTGTTTTGTTTTTGTTACACCAGAGAACTAATTTAGGTGGTAGAGGTCGTGTGATCTCAGGTGATTTTGAAATTAGTAGAGTTGGTGTTTTTTCAGGGTTTTCTGAGATTGCAGTAAGTACCCTTCCTATCCTTTTCTATTTAGATAGTTTGGGCCCCAGCGTTTGCTCATACTATTTTCTTTCTGTGTCAGTATTTCCTCTTGTCTAACCGCCATTACATGTTTGGGGGCTTTCTATTATCTTTGGGGTTCTGCTCCGGGGCAGATAGCTTTCCTATTTCTATCTTTAGGTGTAGTTAGTTTCTCAGGCTGTGACGAGGCGTCTAGGACCAACGTAGGAACGCTCCACGGCTGCCTCTAGTTGCGGTGGTTAGTCAGGTACTGCAAACTCATAGATTCCAACTGCTCTGGTGTATTTCCTTTTTTACCTGCACTCCTCAGCTACCGTAACACAACAGGTGACATTAACCCCTTATTAACCCATTCGCCACCGCTACAGGGCAATGGGAATAGACGGGCAAAGTGCCAGAAAGGGCGAATCTAATTATAGATTTGCCCTTTCTGGAGTGTCTGGGGGCAGATGTTAGTAGCCAGGGGGGGCACAAAAAAAATGTACCCTCCCTAGGCTATTATTATCTGCCCCCACTCGCTTGCTTTGTCTGTCTGGTGGAGAAAATACAGCGGGAGCCCACGCATTTTTTTTAAACGAATTTACACCTTTAATTAACCCCTACATGTCTGAAATTTTGCACACATACACTTATGTAATTGTAAGTTAAAACCATATATCAAAATACATTAAATGACATGGTTAACTGTGTCTAAACAATGTATCATTTCATGTCGGCTTCTGTGATTTCACAAAAGCCGGCAATTGAATTAGCGGCTATTACAGTATGTAGAAGTGTATAAACTATAAATATATATATATATGTATGTGTCACAATGACATGTATATATATATATATATATATATGTATTCTATGTGTATGTATCTAGTGTTTTGTGAGCTGTCAGTGTGATTTTACAGTAGCCGGGGATGAATTACCGGCTTTTCAAAGGAGACTGGTGCATATAAATCGGACAGCACGTGCATGGTGCGAGTGCTGTTCATTTTTTAATCGCACCCATTGACTTGCATTGGCGATTTTCATCCCAAAATCGCATCAAATCGCAGCATGCTGCGATTTTTTTTCTCACAACAATATCTGATGAGAAAAAAATCACAAATGAGAATTCACCCATTGACTAACATTGGTCAGATTTGCATCCATTTTTTTTTCCTCTGATTATCATCCGTTTTCGGCCCCAGTGAGTATGAGGCCTAAGGCCGGGATCACACATGCGAGAACTCGCGCCATTCTCGTGTGAGGCTCTCGCATGAACACCTGGCACTGCCGCCGGCACTCGGACCGGAGAGTTCGGCTGCATGTAATTCAATGCAGCTGCATACTCCGGTCCTAGAGCCGGGTGTTCATGCGAGAGACTCGTGCGAGTTTCTCGCATGTGTGATCCCGGCCTAAAGAGCATCATGTGTAATGTGAAGAACCACTTATATAATGGGCTGGGTGCCTACACCTGCACAGAGTTCCACTGGGGAAATCACCTGTGAGGATTTCAGGACCTGGACCCTACAAATCAACACTATTCTTCAGGGGCCATAGCATATCATATGGGCTCAGTGGTTAGCAATGTATACTTGCAGCGCTGGGGTTCAAATCCCACCAAGGACAACATCTGCAAAGTGGGTTTCCTCCAGGTTCTCCGGTTTCCTCCTTCACTCCAAGGACATACTGATAGGGAATTCGGATTGTGAGCCCCGATGGGGAGCGTGATGATGATTTCTGTAAAGCACGGATGAATATGATGCTGTTATACAAGTGAGTAACATAAATATCAAATATTGTTACATACCCTGAAAAAAAATATTATTAAAAAAAAAGATTTATTTTGGATGTTCAGTACCATTGTTAAACCTGCCAGTCAATACATTTTTGACAGTTAAACAAAAAAAAAATTTTATTTCACCCATATCATTGATCTCTTATAACAAAGTCTATATTCCCATCCCCAAGGTCTTGTTATAAAGTCATGGTGAGACAGATAAAAGACATTGATGCCTCTTTCTTCTCACATTCTTGCTGCTGCAGTGATTTTTATTTCATCATTTCTGACAAGCGGAGAGGAAGATGAGCGACCGATGAAGAACGCTTGTGTCCTCGTATCACAGAACAGAAAGGAATCTTATCTTAGATATAAAAATGTACAAAGTGTTCAAAAAGCAAAGCAGAACCTGCGCTGGTTGTCTTGTGACTTGCAATACATCTAAAAATGTCTCCTGTAATATTAGGACATTAAACATAATGGAGACATTGCTATTAATGCTCCCTCTGAGCCTTTGTGGCTAGTAAAGCAGGTCAGGTAGTGACACGGTAAGGCCTCACTATTTTCTGTCTGAGTGCGATCTGACAAAACATAGGATTGCCCTCTATGTTATTCTATGGTGCAATGTACATGCAAATTTTTTTCCTCGGACCAGCACGCTACATGTCCAAGTTTGATCAAATATTTGGATCGCACTCGGCCATACAAATCAGTGAGTGTGTGTAAACCATCCAGTTGCACTTGGATGACTTATGAGTGCAGTCTAATTTCCGCACACTGACACAATGGAGAAGTTGGAGAAATTTTGTTCTCCATCTTTTCATCATTCACAAGAGAATCGAATCAAACAAAACTCACACTCTGATCAGACTTTCAAAAATTTACATAATCGCTCCAATTCTCTTGGATGAGAGAATCTACAGACATCTGCACCTGTCATTGAGAGTCCCATTTTCGGTATCAGTGTGGGTCCCAGTAATTGAACTCCCAAGATCTGAAAATTACCACCTATCCATTTTTCCATCAGGAGCCACTGGAATATAGAGTATATACCATCATCCGGAGGCTGAAGAAAATGATCAACTTGAAAAATGATCCTGCTATATTCTGTCAAACATTTAATTAACTCAACCCTAATGTGATGGCTGGAGCTTCTTCTCTTTGATACGATGATGTTAGGTGATATTGATGATACTACTCATAATAACTGCTCTTCCATATTTGCATTGGTCTCGAGCGCAGGTCTCAACGCTGGGGGAAATTGCTGCTCACGTTACTTTGTTTAATTCAATTCAAGAACCTAGACATGTTTGGTGTCTGCGAACTCATAATGACCTGGGGAATCATAATGGCAGGTCAGTTTTAGCACTTAGTGAACATGGTAAACACTTTGAATTTTTCTCCTGTTTTCCAGTGCATAATATAGTAAAACCAATGGTGTCGTTCAAAAGTACAACTCATCCAGCAAAAAAAAAAAATCCCCTCACACGGCCATATTGACTGAAAAATAAACACATTATCGCTCTTGGAATACAGGTAGCAAAAAACAGAAACGCAAAAACAGAAAAACCCAAGGTCGTGAAGGGGCTAAAATATGCACAAAAACACATAAAAAAGAGGGGAAAGCACATCCAAAATGCTTAGCAAAAATGCAATAGTCAGAGTAAATTACTATTATGACTTTTGGCATGGAAAAATAACAACATTTACACTTGGGAACATGGCTTTAGATATGTGCTTTCTTCATGCTGGTTTTTCTTTTCTAAATTTTAAAATATAACAGAGCAAGATAAAGGAAAATGGGGCTCGCAATCAAGAAGAATTTTGTAAAAATTCAATGAAAAAATGTTATGGGATAATAAAGAAAACATATTCCTCACTCTTGGTCTCAATTTCCAACCCTGTGTGACGACATGTCTTCTATAGTCCCGTCCTGTAATGACATCAGTCCTGAAGCGGACGTTGACTCGTTGACTCACTCACATGAAGGTGGAAAGTTTATTGGGAGTTTTATTACTATGGTATCTTGACACCAAAATTGTGTCCAAAATTGCCTTGTAACACATTTGATTTTTCGCTGATTAACACCGCGAACATAAAGTGATAACCAGTATTCTTAACACAGACAGCATGCGCTACAGCTTAACCAATGCTCCAACTTTAGCCTTCATAAATTCTCAGGGTTCACCGTAGTCACTAATAGCCTGTTCAACCATAAACCTATCAACAGTAAATAAAAAGCCTCGAAATCATTCTACAAGAAACTTTATCCCAAGACACAGTTTGATAAATATCTTACAAGACTGTAAAAATACCATCCGTGATCAGTATTTGCTACAGTGAAGTTTATATCGGCGAAACATATTGAAGTTCTGTATATAAATATTATCACTCTGACGCTTCGCTGTCCGGACTCGGCAGTTTTATGACAAGAGATGGAAAACAGACTTGGACGATCTCTTCTGCATGCATAAAATATTTTTACTAAAAATGCTAAAATTAGATACGATTTATGTTCCCAATGGGGTTTTAAACCTTAGTGTTCAATAGTGAATATAAGTGATCAAAATTAATGCATAAAAAAAGATATTTGTAAATAAAAAGGCAGAGAATTTGTGCACTTATTGGCACTAATATGGGAATCATGAAAGAAAG
>JARQOD010000005.1:524101447-524161340 GCA_033576555.1 Oophaga sylvatica
GTGGGGAACAGCAACCCCTGAAGAAGCCGGTGAAGAAGTCACCGTGGAAACGTGAGCCCAAAGAGAGTGGGTTTACATAGCAGTAGTCCAGTGGAAGAACCACTGTGGGAACGCTCAGCAGAAGAGGTCATGCTGAAGCATAGAAGTGAGTGGGCCACGAGAAGTATCCGGGCAGGATAACCAGAGAGGGGTGGATGACCTAGTAGACGTGTCTTTCTTATGCTGGATTGAAGTGTCTCCAGGGGAAGAGATTGAAGTGCGGTTTTCACCGGGCTCCTTGTCCCGTCAATACTCAGTGGTCCATTCTGGTGCAGAAGAGGAGAAGAAGCAGTTTTTGTGAAGAATGTATTGCTGGCATCGTGTAAGAAGTGCTTATGGTGTCTTGGATGTGCTGTGCCCAGAGGAAAATAAAGTAAACTGTTTGAAGTGATTCTGGACTCTGATTCTAATTGCTCTGTAGCTCTGTCACCCGGGAAGAGCATCCTAGAAGAATAGACACTACAGAGGTAAAACACCACACAGCTTCCAGTGCATCGGCCCCGTGTCCGTCCCTTTAAACTTGTGCAGCTTTTTCTACCACACTTTTTCCCTCCACTCAACTTTCCATTAATATGCTTGGATACAGCACTCTGAACAGCCGGCTTCTTTAGCAATGACCTTTTGTGGATTACCCTCCTTGTGGAGTGTGTCATTTACTGCCTTCTGAGCATCTGTGAAATCAGCAGTCTTCCCCATGATTGTGGAGCTACTGAAATAGACTAAGGGACCTTTTTAAACACTAAGGAAGCCTTTGCAGGGGTTTTTTGTTAATTATTCTAATTTACTGAGATAATGACTTTTGGGTTTTCATTGGCTGTAAGCCATAATCATCATCATTAACAGAAATAAACACGTGAAATAGGACACTCTGTTTGTATTGACTCTATATTATATATGAGTTACACTTTTGGTATTGAAGAACTGAAAGATATAGAGATATGATATAGCTAGATAGATAGAAAAGATAAATGAATCAATTCTAAGTCCAAAATGGCAGCCAGCTACTTACTATATTACTGGACTCTGAACCGGGAAGGGTTTAAAAAAATCACAATGAACTCTTACATACACTTCTCCTGAGCTCTTCCTATACCGAACCTCTCACTGCCGCTCAGTGACCTGTCGTCCGATAAGCTCCTGCTATTTCTTCCATTGTGTCTTCATGCAGCGCCAACGCTGGCTAGACCCCACGCAGTCACGTGAAGCTCAATGAACATCAATGACAGGACAGGAATGAGGAGGGTCGAGGAGAGGTGGGCATGAGTTTATTTTTTAACCCCTTCTCTACAGATTTGATTTGAACCACATTTATTCGAATTTATGTGTGGCGCTTCCCACGGCTGTGGGGCGCCGGGACATGGCATAGCTTGCCTAGCTAGCCAATGCTCCCACGCCGCCAGTCCACGACGACGTGAGGCATGGGTCCCAGATGATAAGAGAATGTGGACCCACTGGACCACGGAGGGAGACCCGGGCCTGCCTGGACTAGGGAAGGGCAGCGACCGGGATCCGTGGCAGCTGAGCATGTGGGCAAGGTGGCGACCTGCAGGACTAGACAACACCGCACAACTTCAGGTAAGAAGAAACATAAAGTTTACTTAAAGAAACACAGTACATAAACAGAACATAAGACCGGACTCCCAATTCCGCACATCAGAGAAGGGTACACGACTCAGAATCACTGACGAGTGTTGGAGGACATCACGGGTAGATGCAGTCCAGGGTCATCTGGCACGGGCATACTTGGACGGCCTCTCTCTCAGGCCTTAGGCGTAGCACAGGCTCAGCAGGAGAACATCAGACACCGACCTCAGACAGACTTCAGACGATGGCGGGGTCATCACGGGTTGATGAAGTCCAGGATCATCTGGCACGGGCATACTAGTATGGCCTCACTCTCAGGCCTCGGGCGTAGCACAGGCTCAGCAGGAGAACATCAGACACCGGCCCAGGACGAACGTCAGACGATGGCGGGGTCATCACGGGTTGATGAAGTCCAGGGTCATCTGGCACGGGCATACTAGGACGGCCTCTCTCTCAGGCCTCAGGCGTAGCACAGGCTCAGCAGGAGAACATCAGACACCGACCCAGGACAGACGTCATCACAGGGTAGACCAAGGAGGAACCGGCAGGACATCGGAACATCAGGAACACGGACTGGATCTCAGGGACACAGGAACACGGACAGGAAATCAGGAACACGGATTGGATCTCAGGGAGTCAGGAACACAGACAGGAACACGGACTGGAACATCAGGAACACGGATTGGGTCACAGGGAGTCAGGAACACAGACAGGAACACGGACTGGAAGATCAGGAACACGGATTGGGTCTCAGGGACACGGACTGGAACACAGGCATCGGACTCCGGACATCTGGTACCGATCAGCAGGCTCCGGACATCAGATAGAGATGGATAGGATCCGGACATCTGGAAGTGGTCATCGGACATCGGATATCAGGCAGTGGTCATCAGGGAGGACACAGACATCTGGCAGCGACCTGAAAAGGAACCCCAGCGGTCTGGTGCAAGCCCCGCCAGGCTTAACGGGAGCTGGCCGGGGATTGCACAGAAGCTGAGCACAGAGTAACAGAAACTCAGCACACACCGGACTCCTCCTTCCAAGATGAACTCAGGTTATATAGCAAGGATTCACAGTCACTGGCACAGGGTTCTGGACTCAGCAGGATTTCACGCCAAGTGACCAAGGCAGTTTTGGGACAGGCAGGTTGTCACGGCAAGTGACCAAGGCAGTCTCTGGGACAGGCAGGTTGTCACGGCAAGTGACCAAGGCAGTCTTTGGGACAGGCAGGTTGTCACGGCAAGTGACCAGGCAATATCTGGACAGGCAGGTTGTCACAACAAGTGACCAAGGCAGTCTCTGGGACAGGCAGGTTGTCACGGCAAGTGACCAGGCAATATCTGGACAGGCAGGTTGTCACAACAAGTGACCAAGGCAGTCTCTGGGACAGGCAGGTTGTCACAGCAAGTGACCAGGCAGTCTCTAGACAGGCAGGTACATACGACCTGATATGGTGGAGCCTCCAGGTAGGCTGCAGTCGGATGGCAGATGATCGCTCCCAGGTGAGCAGGCAAGAGCCGGGGATCTCTGCAGATGATGTCCAAACTTCCGGATGGAGCTGCAGTCGGATGGCAGATGATCGCTCCTAGGTGAGCAGGCAAGAGCCGGGGATCTCTGCAGATGACGTCCGAACCTCTGGATGGAACTGAAGACGGATGGCAGACAGGCAAGCCGACAGGTAACAGGCAGGTAACTGGAATCAGGAGCTGATGGCTGAAACAGAGTTAGACTGCACAGGTACAGGATGTGATCCGGGATCAGGGGTTCAGGTAATTAGACACAACAGGAACAGGCCTGGATATACAGCCTCCAGGAACGGCGATCTGGGTAATCAGCCCCCAGCATAGGCGGAAACACAAGACACAGTTCAGACATTCAGGTACAGGATGTGATCCGGGATCAGGGGTTCAGGTAATTAGACACAACAGGAACAGGCCTGGATATACAGCCTCCAGGAACTGCGATCTGGGTAATCAGCCCCCAGCATAGGCGGAAACACAAGACACAGTTCAGACATTCAGGTACCGGGTTAGATCCAGGATCAGGGAACAAGACACAGCAGGAACAGGGAATCAGCTCTCCAGAGCTGATCAACTTCAGAGCAGGAGCTGAACACACAACCACATACGGCTAGGTTCAGGGATTCAGTGTGGATTCAATGTGAAGCTCTGGCAACGCCCACTAGGGCTGGGGAACTTTATATATGAGCTGCTTCACAGCGATAGGCTGGAGCAGTAATTCTAGTAAACACCCAATCCACATAAAAGCAGGACAGGTGTGGGCCGCGCCCCCTATGCAGAGCCAGACAGCACAACACAGAGGGAACCCAACAATGGCTGCCGCCATACACGTAGTAAGTCATGCACCACTGCAGAGGACTTTGCAAGCTACGGACGGCTTTCACAGCAAGTCAGGAACCGCACATGCGGGCGGTCATGCAAAGCAGCGGAGCCACTCACGCAAGTACAGGTACGCAGCAGAGCCGGGAACTGAGCAGCATCCATATAGGTAACAGACAACAGTATCCCAGCTGGTTAGGGGAAAGGAGCAAAAGGGTTAATGCAAAAAACATGCAGAGTAACGCTGGAAAACAAAGTACAGAATACCAGCGTTACATTATGTGAATCAAATCTCCCCCTTAACTGAGCTAATCTGCCTGAAATAATATTGAGATTTGCTCAGTAAGATGGATAGATAGATACTACAGTGGGGGAAATAAGTATTTGATCCCTTGCTGATTTTGTAAGTTTGCCCACTGACAAAGACATGAACAGTCTATAATTTTAAGGGTAGGTTAATTTTAACATTGAGAGATAGAATATAAAAAATAAAATCCAGAAAATCACATTGTATAAATTATATAAATATATTTGCATTTTGCAGTGAGAAATAAGTATTTGATCCCCTACCAACCATTAAGAGTTCTGGCGCCTACAGACCAGTTAGACGCTCCTAATCAACTCATTACCTGCATTAAAGACAGCTGTCTTACATAGTCACCTTTATAAAAGACTCCTGTCCACAGACTCAATTAATCAGTCAGACTCTAACCTCTACAACATGGGCAAGACCAAAGAGCTTTCTAAGGATGTCAGGGACAAGATCATAAACCTGCACAAAGCTGGAATGGGCTATAAAACCATAAGTAAGACGCTGGGTGAGAAGGAGACAACTGTTGATGCAATAATAAGAAAATGGAAGAAATACAAAATGACTGTCAATCGACATCGATCTGGGGCACCATGCAGAATATCACCTCATGTGGTATCCTTGATCATGAGGAAGGTGAGAGATCAGCCTAAAACTACACCTTGGGGAACTTGTTAATGATCTCAAGGCAGCTGGAACCACAGTCACCAAGAAAACCATTGGTAACACATTACGCCGTAAAGATTTATAATCCTGCAGTGCCCAAAGGGTCCCCCTGCTCAAGAAGACACATGTGCAGGCCCGTCTGAAGTTTGCCAATGAACACCTGGATGATTCTGTGAGTGATTGGGAGAAGGTGCTGTGGTCAGATGAGACAAAATTGAGCTCTTTAGCGTTAACTCAACTCGCCATGATTGGAGGAATAGAAATGCTGCCTATGACCAAAGAACACCGTCCCCACTGTCAAGCATGGAGGTGGAAACATTATGTTTTGGGGTGTTTCTCTGCTAAGGGCACAGCACTACTTCACCGCATCATGGGAGAATGGATGGAGCCATGTACCGTAAAATCCTGAATGACAACCTCCTTCCCTCCGCCAGGACATTAAAAATGGGTCGTGGATGGCCTTCCAGCAAGACAATGACCCAAAACATACAGCCAAGGCAACAAAGGAGTGGCTCAAAAAGAAGCACATTAAGGTCATGGAGTGGCCTAGCCGGTATCCAGACCTTAATCCCACAGAAAACTTATGGAGGGAGATGAAGCTCCGAGTTTCCAAGCGACAGCCTCAAAATCTTAATGATGTAGAGATGATCTGCAAAGAGGAGTGGACCAAAATTCCTCCTGACATGTGCGCAAACCTCATCATCAACTACAAAAAATATCTGACTGATGTGCTTGCCAAGAAGGGTTTTACCACCAAGTATTAAGTCTTGTTTGCCAGAGGGATCAAATACTTATTTCTCACTGCAAAATGCAAATAAATGTATATAATTTATACAATGTGATTTTCTGGATTTTATTTTTGATATTCTAACTCTCAATGTTAAAATTAACCTACCCTTAAAATTATAGACTGTTCATGTCTTTGTCAGTGGGCAACTTACAAAATCAGCAAGGGATCAAATACTTATTTTCCCCACTGTAGGTAAAATAATGGATAGATAGGTAGATAGATAGATAATTGAGCAGAAAATATCCATGGACTTGTATTTGTTGTGACCACGCACCACAATTGTGGGTTACCAGAGCAATGGGGTACTCAGAGCCGAGCCCATGGAAGTCTATGGGGTTGTCACAGGTAGCGCTGGCTCGGTCTGTGGCCCTGGCGGTCAGGCGTATGTTGGGGGGTATATTTACAGGGGATAGGTATATATACAGTTCGTGACGCCACCTGTAGTTCTCTGATCACTAAGACCAGCGCTGCTGTAGATCTCTGAGGGGATGGTGTGGCAGCTAGATGTCGGGTCCCCTACAGGTGGGACTCTTCCCTCAGGGCTATGATGATGACGATGTTGTGCAGGAATACAATTAAATGAAACAGTCTCACACATCAAAGCTTCTTTCCATACCTTTTACTTCAAGTTGTTCAGGCAGGTCCCGGGAAGCTGATGAGGTAGATGGAGGATGAGTTTTGAGGTAACGGCAGAGCAGTTTAGGGGCCTCCTTTACTTTCCAATATGATGAGTCCAACCTGCATAGAGCTAAGTTCACTCTGATTTCTCCAGCTTCTCCAAAGCTGTACTGCCCGGTCAGTTTTGTGGTCGGAGCCTTCTGGTGATGGAACTAGGTTCTTGTTTTTGCTGATCAGGCTCAAAGTCCCTATTCCACCGACCCCTGTTACGTACTGACACTCCAAGGACTGCTTGCTGCGACCTAAGGTCCAGTAAGACTCTGGTTTTTCTATCACTATGCCTAAAGCTATAGTGACACTTCGGTCGCCAGTGACCAGTGAGCAATGTGCAGGATAATCCAATCCTTAAGGCAACTCTTAGAATCCTTTTCCTCCGCGCCCTTCGACCTGCTCACTCTCTCAATATCAGCACTGACTAGGCTAGGATAATATTTGGTTATCCGTACTAGCCTCCACTACTGTACTGTCTCTTTGTAACGACAGGAATCTTGGTTCCCCAACAGGCACTAGTCCTGACTCCCTCCACTCTCTCAGGAGAACTTCAGACTCTCTTGTGCTAAAAAGGCCACTCCCCTCTACACCCCTGCTGGGTGTGTCTGAAGTGGGTATGCCTCATGTAGAACCCTTAACCGTTACCTCTCCACTCATCCTCCTGGTATTGTGTGCCTTACATACCAGGGCTACACATTCCCCCATGGTAAAATACAGCACTCCCGGGCTGTGAAATATAAGAAGAAATTTTGTTTTTCATTAACAATAAACATTAACTCTTCCCATCTGGGAGGTAAGGATTTCTTAAACGTTGCCATATGTACAGTAAGAAAATACAAAAAGTATTAAAGCATCAAGGCATTCAATATATACACAGTATTCTTGTGAAGGACCCGCACCAAACCTTCAACGTGGGTCCTGGGTGGCTGCAGGACATCTGGCTGCAGACCTCACTCAGTGCCACACCACACGGGTTTTATGTTCAGAGGTAATAGTTACAGTTTGATATAGAACCAAGAAAATGCATGAAATGCAACTATATACAAAGATAAGTTCTGGGCTGGCATAGTCCACAGCCACAAAGTCCATGTCATAATAAAAGGACACATAAATATACTTTTCACTTTAATATTTACATTATTTTACTCGAATTATTGTTGATATCGAATGGGTATCTTCCCTTTCGTGGCTCGCTCTGATCTACGTGGAGTAGCTTCAGGTATATTAATCTGTGATCTATCTGCACTGCGTAACGGCAAACTATAGAACTGTCTCAATCTTTCTATGGATCTGTCAAGCGTACTGATGGCTGGGCGGTGTGAGTCAGCTTCACCAGGGGATCCCATAGCATGGGGCGCTGCTTCTGTTGGTCCTTCCTGAGATTCTGTAGACTGAGGTGTTGCTGGAGTAGGTAACTCCTGAACTGGCTCAACCGGCACCATGGGCATAACTGGAGGTAGAACTTCCTCTTGTGGCTGATAAAACTGCAACACCGGAATTATTACCGCATCTCCCAGTCTCGGCCAATCTGCAGGGAAATCTCCCAGATCCGTGTGTATGACCTCTTCTTTTCTTTCTTCTTGATTGATGACAGAGTTCTCTTCACGAAACTTTAAGGGTTCCGGGCACAATTTCAAATGGTCTCTGGACACAGTGGATATTGTTCTTCCTCCGTCCTTACTGATGATACAAACTTTTCTGTTGTCATATTTAGAATCTTGTACAACGTAGGGTTCTTGTTCCCACTGGTTATCCAATTTGTGCATTTTCCTTTTCCTTTTCAATACCACTTCTCCAGGCATCAAAGGCTTGGCAGGAGCATTCCTGTTGTAAATATCTTCCTGTTTCTCCCGTGCCTTGTTGAGACTTTCTTCTACACAGACTTGCACTCGTCTGTACTGCTCTTGCCGATTGATGTCCCAGTTTTCAACGGCGTCGTCTGCCTCCGGTTCTACCACTCCAAGTTCTAAATCCATTGGTAGTCTTCCGGGCCTTGCTCTCATAAGATAGGCTGGAGTGCAGTTAGTGGAACTTACAGGTATATGGTTATACAAGTCAACCAAATCAGATAGTAAGTCCGGCCATCGATTTCTGTCTTCCAACGGTATGGATTTCAACAAATCAAGGACAATGTGGTTCATTTTCTCGCAAAGACCGTTGGTTTGAGGGTGGTATGGTATTGTTCTAATTTTCTTGCACCCATACATGTGACAGAATTCCTTGAATAAATCAGCTTCGAAAGCAGGTCCTTGATCGGTTAATACTTGCTCCGGATACCCATGCGGTCTACAGAAGCTTGCTTGAAAGGTTTTTGCTGCCGTCACTGCTGTCTGATCCTTAACTGGAACAACCACCAGAAATCTAGAGTAATGGTCCACCATGGTCAAGGCGTATGAGTATCCAGATCTACTTGGCGACAGTTTGACGTGGTCCAGGGCCACAATCTCCAGGGGGCGAGTCGTCCGGATAGGTTGCAGGGGTGCCTTCTGACTACCGTAGTCCTTTCTTCTGAGACCACAGGGTCCACAGTTCCGACACCACCTCTCGATGGAGCTGCGCATCCCTACCCAGTAGAACCGGCACCTCAACAGGGTCTCCAGCTTTCTCCAGCCAAAGTGTCCTGCTTGATCATGGTATGCTTCCAACACCATTTGGACGTCTGCCTTGGGGATCACTATCTGCCAGACCATCTCGTGGGTCCTGGGGTTGACGTATCTCCTGCACAACTTCTCACGGTATAGGAACAACCGGCTTCTCTCGTTCCACAGGAGCTTTGCTGACATAGGTGCATCCTTTTCCAAGGAGGAACCTTCCTGTCTTAACAACTCCTTGATACGGCTGACCACTGGATCGCTGTCCTGAGTCTCTTTCCAGCTGTGATGGGGTAAAGGATTTAACGTTGCACCATACTGCTTTCTGTAGACTCGATGCTCGTGGACTACCCCATTTCGATGGAACGCAGGTAGCTCAATTTCTTCCAGGTCGTCCGATTCTTCTTCCGTGTCAGAGTCATGCGGCATTCGGGACAATGCGTCGGCATTAGCATTCTTTCGGCCTGCCCGGTACTTGATAGTAAACTGGTAATTGGACAACCGAGCCATCCAACGCTGCTCCATGGCACCCAGCTTGGCGGTTTCCAGGTGCGTTAAGGGTTGTTGTCTGTAAACGCAGTGAACTGGTTGGAGGCCAGATAATGCTTAAATCTTTCAGTAATGGCCCAGACCAGCGCCAGAAACTCCAGCTTGAAGCTGCTATAATTTTCCGGATTCCTCTCAGTTGGCCTGAGTTTTCTGCTGGCATATGCGATGACTTTTTCTTGGCCATTCTGCTTCTGACTGAGAACTGCTCCCAAACCTTCATTACTGGCGTCGGTGTACAGCAGGAACGGTTGGCTGTAATCAGGATAGGTTGATATCTCATCACCCGTAAGGATCTCTTTCATCTTTTGGAATGCTTCAGCCTGTTCCTTACCCCAATTAAAGGGAGGGTTTCTGCTCTTTAGGGATTGTCCTACTAGGAGGTCCTGTAAAGGGGCTGCCTTCTTCGTGTAATCTTTCACGAACCTTCTGTAGTAACCCGTGAGTCCCAGGAACTGTCGCACTTCCTTGAGGTTCTTCGGCTCCGGCCACTTCTGGATGGCAGTGACTTTCTCTGGGTCCGGTGCTACTCCTTCCGAACTGACGATGTGCCCCAAGTATTGTACCTTCTGTTTGAGTAGATGGCATTTTGAGGGTTTCAACTTCATCCCGTACCTGGACAGGGATTCAAATACTTCTGCCAGGTGCTTCAGATGGTCCTCATATGTCTTGGAGTACACGATGACGTCGTCTAAGTATAGCAGCACGGTTTCAAAATTGAGATGTCCCAGACAGTTTTCCATCACTCTCTGAAATGTTCCTGGGGCACTACTGAGCCCAAACGGCATTCTGTCGAACTCACAGAGCCCCATTGGGGTGGTGAAAGTCGTTTTCTCACGATCCTCCTCAGCCACAGCCACTTGCCAGTAACCACTAGTCAGATCAAGGGTAGAAAAGTAGTTAGCCATTTTCAGAGCAGCTAATGATTCCTCTATACGTGGTAACGGGTATGCGTCCTTATGTGTTATGCGATTCACCTGCCTGTAATCCACACACATTCTCAAGCTACCATCTTTTTTTCTAACCAGGACTAGAGGTGCTGCCCAGGGACTACAACTATCCCTGATTACTCCGGCTTCTTTCATATCTCGCAACATTTCTTTAGCCTTCTGATAATGGGCTGGGGGTATAGGCCTGTACCGCTCTTTGATGGGAGGATGACTGCCTGTAGGGATATGATGTTGTACTCCCTTAATTATCCCAAAATCAAGTGGATTCTTGCTAAATACTTGGGCATACTCTTGCACCACCCGTAATACCCCTTGCTTCTGGTGAGCGGGAGTGGTGTCCGTCCCAACATGGAGCTGCTGACACCATTCCGCCACCTGAGTTGCTGGGTCATTGTCCTCCGCTATTTGACAGGAGTCTAAGGACTCAGCCGGGAGAATAGAATTATTGTCGACAGCATGTAGTTTAGCAATGGTTGCATAACGGGGTAAGTTTACCTCATCATCTCCCCAATTGAGAAGCCGTACCGGTACTCTTCCATTCACCACTTCCACTACTCCCCTAGCAGTCATAAGTGTAGGTCTATGTTCTGAATGGTGGGGTTCTACTACAGCTTGGTAGTTCTGTCCTCTCAGACCTATGGCTGCCCTGCACCAGATTATCATTTCACTCATTGGGGGTATCACAATGGGATTCGAGTCAGTGACCCGTACATTACCAATTTCGCCGTCTGTAAGCTTCGCTTGCTGCTGACACACCAGGGCCCGGATCTCTCTTTGGATTACTCCTTTCTGCCTTGGTCGGGCAATCTCAGCGAGCTGTTGGAGTAAGAACACAACTTCTCCCAAACAATTACTGAAAATGTTAGTACCCAAAATTATATTTAAACCGTTCTCCTCATTTACAGTCTTTACTACCAGAAGCCCCTGGTCTTTCAACTCCTCTCTGCCCACTTTCACATCTACACATTTTGTCCCGAGTACTTCTACAGGAAGACCATTAGAAGCATACACGGTAAAGTCAGGGCTCGGGGGTTTAAGACTGTCCATTGACCAGAACTTAGTATATAGGGCATCAGGTATTAGGGTCACCTGAGACCCAGTGTCTAACAATGCCGGAACAGCAATACCATCTAGAATGATAGACAGGTAGGGTCGTCCACCCACATACCTGCGGTTCCAGTCTAGGGGGCCTGACGGGTCTCCTCCTGGGTGTTGGCCCTCGGACCCAGGTTCTGCCCGTTTAAAGGACACTGTGGAGACATATGACCTTTCCGGTTACATCGGTAACAGGTGATCTCCCGACGAGGAGGGTGTTGATCAGAGGTCGCTCCTGGGGGTGGCGTTGTCCTCCTCCGGGGGGGCGACGTCTTCCTTCTTCTCCAGTTCATCCACGGGACGTCTTCTGGGCAATCAGCTAATAAGATCTTCCCTTCTTCCTCCTTCCGCAGCTGCAGGGCACTCATCACAGCAGCCAGATTTTTAGTCAGCTGGCGCACCTCTGAGCGCAGACAGTCCAATTCACTAGGGGGTGTCGCCTGCGTTTTGGTTTCTGCCACTAGCGGGGAAAAGGGGGGTACTGCCGGTTCCAGAGTGACTTCACCCTGATGATGTTGGGTTGCCACTTCAGGTTTGCCCAGGGGTCGCAGCCCTTTTATTGCCATGTCCTTTAGGGCATCAAAGGTAGCATCCGGATGATCTAAGGACCACCAGTTTACAGTTCTGCGTTCCTCTTGGGATCTCAATCCCTGTATAAATTGCTCTTTCAGCATCTTATTCTCATCGATAGCATTTAAATTATTAATCTGCTTAAGGGCTCTCAGGGCTCCTCGTAGTCGGCAAGCGTAGTCCCTGATGCTGTCACCTGGCTGTTGTGAACAGTGATAGAAGGCCATCCGGAGATCCGTTTCTGTGCGGTCTTCAAATATGGCATGTAGCTTAAGGAGGATCGCAGGTACCGACTCCTGATCAACGGTATCCCAAGTCTCCACTTCCCTCTCAGCAGCGCCAGTTAGCTGCCCTATCAGCACAGCAGCTTTCTGTCTCTCAGGCATGGAGTACATTTCTAGGATGCTGCATAACTTCCGCTTGAAGCCTGCTAAAGTGCCTGGCTCACCGCTGTACTGGGGAAGCCATTTCGCCCCAGGCATATATGGGAGCGTTAGTGGCATGATCGGGACTACCGGACTGGGTGCGGGGCCTGCGCCCACATCTGGCGCTACAATGCCACGCAGTGCGGGGTCGGGGCCTCCGGCTGGGGCCGCACTGTCGGCCGGTTGTTGTGACATCTTAGCGCCCCCTTGGTTAACCGGAGCCTACCGGTTTCAGAAGCGGCTACTTCACAGGCACAGCAGTGGGAACAGGACCTTCGTCGCAGGCGCTCTGATGTCAGAGCGTCCACTTCCTGTCGCAGGACCTGCCGCTGAGTCAGAGCCGGGGGCGTGTCCAAGACTTTGCGCGCTCTTTCAGGTACGCCCACCTTCTTCTCCAGCGCCTTAGGGCGCGAATATGGCGGTAAATATGGCGGTATTTGGCGCCAAACCACAGCAACAGTCTTTTTCACCAAAACACTCCACAGGCACACAGGGCTCGCAATGCTGCAAGTTTCGGATCCTGTTCGTGACGCCAAGTTTTTGTTGTGACCACGCACCACAATTGTGGGTTACCAGAGCAATGGGGTACTCAGAGCCGAGCCCATGGAAGTCTATGGGGTTGTCACAGGTAGCGCTGGCTCGGTCTGTGGCCCTAGCGGTCAGGCGTATGTTGGGGGGTATATTTACAGGGGATAGGTATATATACAGTTCGTGACGCCACCTGTAGTTCTCTGATCACTAAGACCAGCGCTGCTGTAGATCTCTGAGGGGATGGTGTGGCAGCTAGATGTCGGGTCCCCTACAGGTGGGACTCTTCCCTCAGGGCTATGATGATGACGATGTTGTGCAGGAATACAATTAAATGAAACAGTCTCACACATCAAAGCTTCTTTCCATACCTTTTACTTCAAGTTGTTCAGGCAGGTCCCGGAAGCTGATGAGGTAGATGGAGGATGAGTTTTGAGGTAACGGCAGAGCAGTTTAGGGGCCTCCTTTACTTTCCAATATGATGAGTCCAACCTGCATAGAGCTAAGTTCACTCTGATTTCTCCAGCTTCTCCAAAGCTGTACTGCCCGGTCAGTTTTGTGGTCGGAGCCTTCTGGTGATGGAACTAGGTTCTTGTTTTTGCTGATCAGGCTCAAAGTCCCTATTCCACCGGACCCCTGTTATGTACTGACACTCCAAGGACTGCTTGCTGCGACCTAAGGTCCAGTAAGACTCTGGTTTTTCTATCACTATGCCTAAAGCTATAGTGACACTTCGGTCGCCAGTGACCAGTGAGCAATGTGCAGGATAATCCAATCCTTAAGGCAACTCTTAGAATCCTTTTCCTCCGCGCCCTTCGACCTGCTCACTCTCTCAATATCAGCACTGACTAGGCTAGGATAATATTTGGTTATCCGTACTAGCCTCCACTACTGTACTGTCTCTTTGTAACGACAGGAATCTTGGTTCCCCAACAGGCTCTAGTCCTGACTCCCTCCACTCTCTCAGGAGAACTTCAGACTCTCTTGTGCTAAAAAGGCCACTCCCCTCTACACCCCTGCTGGGTGTGTCTGAAGTGGGTATGCCTCATGTAGAACCCTTAACCGTTACCTCTCCACTCATCCTCCTGGTATTGTGTGCCTTACATACCAGGGCTACACATATTTGTCCAGTATCTCATACTACTCATCCAAACATGATTCTGAACAGCACCAAGTATTAAAGGGGGTATCCAGGCTTGGGGTACAAATCTGCAGACACACCATGTGACTATATAATTGTGAATCCTCATAGGGGGTACAGTGTGTGCTGTGAGGATTCTCTGGTGCCAGAACTGGGAGAGGGCGGTCAAGTGACAGCAAGTATGCGATCTGCATACTTCTGGTTACATTCCGACTAGACGTGCCTCACTCAATTCACCTTCACTGAGCAGCGAGGGCACGTATAGTTGACACAAGACCATTTGTATGCAAATCACAAGCTTGAGATCATGAACCTGCTGCTCTCAGCACTAGTACCATAGAATCTTGACAGCACACACAGTGCACGCTGTAAGGATTCACAAATCTGCAGTCACATAGAGTGACTGCAGACTTGTACCCCATGGCCAGACCACCCATTTAATCTTTACAATTGTACACGTCTTAGAAACAGTGCTAAGATGACTGTCTGTGGGGTTGTGTTGCCCAGGGCCGGATTAACGTAGGGGCTGATGGAGCTGCAGCTCCAGGCCCCTTGTTAGAGATAGGCCCATCCGTGGCCCAGCCAGCCGCTTGTTATCTAGTGGCTCTCTGCTCTCCTCCCTTCCCTGTGCTGCTGACGTCAGCCTGGTGGTGGAGGGGGAGGGAGGAGCCAGGAGAGACTGTGTGCTGGAGGGGGAGAGAGGAAAGCTGCCGCTGAAAGTACTGTAGGAGAGGAGTCGGCAGCAGCACAGTGTTATCTCATTCACCCAATACAGAAGCAGGATGTAAATGAAGGCAGAACATGTGACCACAGAGCAGCCAGTCACAGCTCAAGTTTCACTTGTCCTCATCCATGCACTGTCTTCTTACAGCTTTGCCTATTGGCATCCTGCCCTGTGTTCAGTGTCACGTTGTAGTGACGGTCCCTGTCTGGAGGAGAGAGTTAGAGACAGGCAGGCAGAGGTGTGTGTGCTGTTACAAGAATCCCAGCCATATTACAGTGAAAGCAGATGGAGAATCCTGAAGTCTCTGCACAGGTTTGTGTGGTTTCTGACAAATTCCATCAGTAGCATTGAATGGCCCATAGTAATATAGGGCAGCATTGAGAGGCCCATTCTAGTATATAGCGTAGCATTGAATGGCCCATAGTAATATAGGGCAGCATTGAGAGGCCCATTCTAGTATATAGCGTAGCATTGAATGGCCCATAGTAATATAGGGCAGCATTGAGAGGCCCATTCTAGTATATAGAGCAGCATTGAATGGCCCATAGTAATATAGGGCAGCATTGAGAGGCCCATTCTAGTATATAGAGCAGCATTGAATGGCCCATAGTAATATAGGGCAGCATTGAGAGGCCCATTCTAGTATATAGCGCAGCATCGAATGGCCCATAGTATATATAGGGCAGCATTGAGAGGCCCTCTCAATGCTGCGCTATATATACTATGGGCCATTCGATGCTGCGCTATATGGGCCTCTCAATGCTGCATTATATATACTATGGGCCATTCAATGCTGCGCTATATATACTATGGGCCATTCGATGCTGCGCTATATGGGCCTCTCAATGCTGCATTATATATACTATGGGCCATTCAATGCTGCGCTATATATACTATGGGCCATGCAATGCTGCGCTATATGGGTCTCTCAATGCTGCATTATATATACTATGGGCCATTCAATGCTGCGCTATATGGGCCTCTCAATGCTGCATTATATATACTATGGGCCTCTCAATGCTGCATTATATATACTATGGGCCATGCAATGCTGTGCAACTATGGGCCATTCAATGCTGCGCTATATATACTATGGGCCATGCAATGCTGCGCTATATAATGGGCCATTCAATGCTGCATTATATATACTATGGGCCTTCAATGCTGCATATAACTATGGGCCATTCAATGCTGCGTAAATATATGGGCCATTCATGCTGCGCTATATATACTATGGGCCATTCTATGCTGCGCATATACTTGGGCCATCAATGCTGCCTTATATATACTATGGGCCATTCAATGCTGCATTATATATACTAGGGCCATTCAATGCTGCTATAACTATGGGCCATTCAATGCTGCGCTATATATACTATGGGCCATTCTATGCTGCGCTATATATACTATGGGCCATTCAATGCTGCGCAACTATGGGCCATTCAATGCTGCGCTATATATACTATGGGCCATGCAATGCTGCGCTAATATGGGCCTCTCAATGCTGCATTAATACTATGGGCCATTCTATGCTGCGCTATATATACTATGGGCCATCTCGATGCTCTGCGCTATATATACTATGGGCCATTCAATGCTGCGCTAAACTATGGGCCATTCAATGCTGCGCAAACTATGGGCCATTCGATGCTGCGCTATATATACTATGGGCCATTCAATGCTGCGCAACTATGGGCCATTCAATGCTGCGCTATATATACTATGGGCCATGCAATGCTGCGCTATATGGGCCTCTCAATGCTGCATTATATATACTTATGGGCCATTCAATGCTGCGCTATATATACTATGGGCCATTCTATGCTGCGCTATATACTAGAATGGGCCTCTCAATGTTGCCCTATATTACTATGGGACATTCAATGCTGCACCATATACTAGAATGGGAGCGTTTAAATGCCCTCTCTCTGTTATGTATTGAAAATAGATTGCTGAATGAGCTTAATCTTGATTCTACAATTGAGGAATTTGCAAGCAAAAAAGCACGAAAAGTGAATGTGTAGTTTAATTTTCTTCTACCAGTTTGATTTATTTACGATAAAACACAGTTTTGTGTTCAGTGAATAACCCTGTTTATTTGCCTCATAAGTTACTATCAGCGTGATAACCATAACAGACTTTCTATATCCACTGTATTTATATTAGGCATGTATCATATATTTACTTTGTTTATATCTTTTACGTTACATTTTTGGCCTTTGTGAATTGCGTGTTTGGCCCCACCCCTTGCCCGCCCCTTGCCCGCCCCTTCAGCTCCAGGCCCATCATGTTCTTAATCCGGCCCTGGTGTTGCCCCTTCCATTTATTAAGCTTTTGGTTTCTGGAGAAACCTCAGAGCATAACAAACATCTTTTTGGGGCCCTTATAGTTTGGATCGATTTTACTTGAATTGTCTCCAATCTGCCGACCAAACTGAGTGAACTTGCCGAAAATGAATTTTGGGAAATGTGCCTGTCTAGTGATAATTGTTGTTTTCTTATTTTTGTAACTAAACAGTCACACTGTATGGCCACTAATCCTATTTTTTATTTTATTTTTTACTCATTAAAGACTGTTTTCATAATGAAATATGCTGATCGCCAAGGATCTGACCTGAAAATTCCTGGTGATCAGTTCTGGCTGACTATACACTCCCACTGCAGTGGCCACTAGAGGTGAATTGTTGTATTACATGGGGGATGGTTATGGAATGACTCAACGTGTAACATGAAAATGGCTGTCTGCTCCGGTTTACAGAGTGAGATCTCGAGTAGCATGTGTATAGATACATAAAATCTCAATTTTCAGACAGTTAAATGAGTGCTGATGTCTAATTACATAAAGAAAAAAAGCCTTGACCCGTCCTTTGTACTGTTATATGGAGTCATTATAATGATTGCAGTCAGATGTGGGATTTGTATTTCTGCTGATTTCCTATGAAGGCAACTTGTGGACGCAGAAGTTCATAAAAGTGTTATTATTGGGTTGTTTGTACTAGGATGTCTGCGAACCAAGCAATTCTAAGTTCATGTCAACAAGCTGTTGTGCAAGATGCAAGCGCTTGTATGCAAAGACGATGACCTGCTCCTTTTCTTCCAGTCTTCGGAGAATGGATGTAACTTTGAAGATGACTTGAAGACAGTCTTGGGACAGTTCTGGGAATAGCAGTAACATACCCACCAGTGATGGTTTGCGGCATAACTAATTCTCCTGGGCATGCCTGTGTCTGACCTCCGGCAGTTTTTTTTGCTTATGCAGTTATCCTTTGGTTTATATTAGCGCTAACTGATATTTAGAGTTGAAAAATACAAGCAAATTCCTTGACCATCCACCCTGGAACATAATTTTTTTTATAATATAAAAAGTTGAAAAAATCTGTGATAATTATTTTTACTGCCTGCAAAACTGATGGAGAATAGTCGAGTACAACCACAATAATAATCTCCTGGTGATAAAACCTTCATTGTATGGAAACAAAAGCTTACAACCTAATAAGTGACACATCCTTGAAATCTGTTTCTCAGCTTCTACAATATACTGTCCTCAGGTCACATAGCAAAAAGCTGCTGACAGATGTTAGGGTTCAAGTTCCCAATGCTGCACAAGGCGAATCTCGAGCCATTCCCGCTGCGGTCCCCCATCCGTCTCCAGCCACAGTGGAGCCTGCTCAGCAGAGACGTCGGTCCCAGCATCTTGCCTGGTCTAATGCTGTGCAGTGACTTGCTGCTGCCCCTTCTGGATCTTCTATTATAGCCAATGCTGGAGCAGACGTCTTTAGGACGAAGTCCTGCGTTTCCCCTTCTGAGCATGCCCAGAGTAAGATCTCTCATTGGAGATCAGGGGTCACATGCTCAGGTACTGCAGCAGCTCCTATTGGTCCACCAGGAAGGTCCTGAAACCACTTGTGTTCTGGAGCAGTTTCCTATTGGTCCTTATCTGGCAGGCCCTGTAGCTGTTACTATAAAAGGGTGGCATGGCTGGGCCGCCATGCGCTAGTATCAAATCTGTTACGTGCTTGCGCCAGTGTGGGTCATGTATGCATGTGGTTAGGTCTGGTGAAATAAGCCCCTAGAATACCGGCACCTCCGGTGAGGAGATTGTATGCACGTGTTCAGGGCTCGGCTGGGAACGCCATTAGAATACCGGCTTCTCCGATGAGGAGATTGTTGCTTGTGTTCGGACTGCATGACTCACACTAGCAATCCGCTTAGCAGCATCTGTGTTCCTGTGAGTCTAACAGGACCAGTCTTTTTCTCAGCGGCTCTGTGACGCAACAGGGTTTGCTTTATAACGCTGGTTTAGCGCCCTAGCGTTTTACTTTGTGGCTCACTGAAGTTAAGTGAGTTCGCACTTATCGCCATATAGCACTGTGGCATTCCCGTTAGCGGCTCTGGGGATTAACAGAGTTCGCACTAACTGCCACAGCGCACTACGGCGTTTATTTTAGCGACTCTGCGGGATAACAGAGTACGCTACTTACGCTATCTTACTAGCAGCGGGATTTGCCTGCACGGTGGACCCCAGGCTGCGAACGCACCTCTCTACTATATCTATTAGGTGCGTTCCGCAGACCCTAACAACAGATTCCCTTTACTGGGCCAACCCTTTTATTAGAGCTTCATTTTTCAAATAAAATGGCTCCAGCGGAGTATTTGAATTTGCCAATTTCAAGAAACTCAACTTGAATTCAATCTTCCACAGATCAATCTTTAGTCTGATTTTAATCCATTGGACGAATTAGATCAACTCTGCCTGAATCGAATTTTCGGGAGATTTGTTCAGCTCTAGTCATCACTAGACGAGCTAATTGCTTACTATTATACAGAAAATAACACAATATGCAGTAAGCTCCTATGGTCTCTTCTAGTCTGAGTATCCGCAAAAGACCAAATTTGTATAATGTCTGCAATACTGATGGAGATAGTTGAGTACAACCGCAATAATAATCTCTTCGTGATAAAACCTTCATTGTATGGAAACAACAGCGCACAGTCTCATAAGTGACACATCCCTGAAATTTTGATGGAGAAGGGGCTATTAAACCATTGGACTTCATGTATTCATGAATCGCAGTGTGCTCACACGCCGTGTATGTATATGAATGTTTATTTTATTTTTTGCAGTACCTATTCCAAACTGTCATTCTTGAATGGAATACTCTCTTTGGTGTCAAAGGCTACAGACAAAAAAAAAAACCTTTTAAATATACTTTTGCAGGAAATTCCTCTCTACAGGTCCTGGAATATCCCAAAGATAATAGGAATATGGGCAATGTCTACCTGTCACATGTATTTATTGTAACTAGCATCAGAACCTGTGATGGCCCCTTTCTCAAGATAGACACAAAGATGAGGAGCCAAGACTTTAAAGTGAATCTATCAGAAGACTTTGCCTATGTAATGGAAGAGCAGCATGACGTAGTCACTGAGACCCTGATTGCAGTGATGTGTCGCTCACTAGCCTGTGTGTTGCTGTTTCAATAAAATCAGTGTTTTATCTGCAGGAGATTATCACTACAGGACAACTGGCCTCCTGTCTCCTGGTCCAACACCACCCCATCACAGATTATCAGCTGTCATTCAATATACAGTATACAGGAAGCTGCCGATCGCTGATGTGGCGGGGTTATAGACAGCTCAGCATTCAGAGCTCTGCTAGATCTGCAGCAGAGAAAGCTGTGATTCTATCACGACTGCTGCACCGAGTAAACTAAATGACACATCGCGGGAATCAGGATCTCTGCCCCTACATCATGCTGTGGTCAGATTACATAGCCTGATCATGCTGACAGATTTAAAGCTAGTTTAAAGTGTTTCTACATTTATTTTTGATAGATATAATAGTAATAATATATGTAATTTGAGGATAGAGGATGTACCGTGTCTTAGAATGAAACATTTTCAAGTGGAAAGCTCAGAAGAACTTACATCTGGACTTTCTGAAACCTTCCTACAGTCAGCCGTATCCTCACCTGAACTAAGTTGATCAGAAAACGCTCATCTCTCTTAGATATGAATAATTGTACAAGGGAAAGACTTAATTATACAGAAACCTGATACAACCGCTGTTCTCTAGTGATGAAGCCCCCAGACTCCGCATAGTTTTCAAATAATATTCCAGTCATTTGTCAATGAATATTCAGGCGATTCAGCTTTTTTGTCAGACCTTGTTCAGGTTTTGGTTCAGTGAAAAAAATGATTGCTACTAGTTATACTTTCTTCTATCTTCAGAGAGAAACTCAAAACCCCAAAAATAATTACATATAATAAAAATGATTGAAATAAACTGGTAAGGACATATACTGTACCACTGTATGTCTTTGTTATATGAGGACACACAGGGAGCAAAATGCCATCACTTCCAGTTGCAAGCACAATTGGCCACCCTATGGCCACTGTCTTTTCATTTACTGCTCGCTAGACCTACAGATTAACACATCGTCTGCTGTAAGCATTACAAACAGTTATTTAAAGGCTATTCATACTATGCTGCAATCACTTTTGCAAACTTATGCTGATTCTGCAACTTGACTTTTCTGCTTCACAAACCTGCACATTAACTCCTGTGGATCCTTCAACCTACAGATGTAGGTTCTGGTTTAGACCTGCTATTTAACTCTTCATCTGCTTCCCTGTATTGGTCTACACTCCTGGCTCTGTGGCTCCCAGTGTGTCCTTGTCTGATTACTTGCTTGCCATCCAGCATAGCCTGTTGTCCAGATCTTCTTTGCTGTACTATGTTCCTCAGTCCGTGTCGTCATCTGACCTCCAGCTTAGTGGATCCATTTCACTAGAGTAACAAACGAGTAATGTAAGCCAAACCTACTGGTGTTGGTCTTGAATGAATGAATTAATATGTATGTTTGTCTCTTGACTCCGCCGACTGCAGAAGGGAAAGGTCAGGCAGTTGGTTTACAATATGCCTGATTGCTTTGTTCTCGAGGGGGGATAAATCACTGTCCTAGGTGTCTGGCAGCAGCTTATTCTCCTCTCCCCATATCGAATACATGCCCACCTTGCCAAGCATATGTATGGCGGTTAGGAGAGTTACTGTAGCCATCATCCAAATGAGCATTCTGCCAATTGATATCTGCTGTGCATGGCCAGTTTAAAGGGGTTGTCTGGTCAATATCCATTGGATAGGTCACCAATATCAGATCGGTGGGGGTCCGACAACCGGCACCCCCCTTCTAAACATCTGTTAAAAAGTACAGCGGAGGATGCTAATTCATGGAACTGAGATGCATTGTGCAGCTCCATTCATGTGCCGAATAGCTCCTACTTTCAATGGGCGACATTCTGCAGCTCCCAGAAGCATCCGCTACATATTAAATGGAACTGATCAGTGCAACTTTGTTCCATGTGTTTACATCTGTTAGCTTCCAGAACTTGTAACAGCTGATCAGTGGGGTCAGACCGCCCTTCGATCTCCGCATAGGTCATCAATATATTCCTAACAGACAACCCCTTTAAGTTCTTGGGTTAACATGTCGATTTGTTAAAGTGATCCCATAGGATGAAGTCATAAAGTGCGCTTTGCCTATAGGGGATCGCCACCACCCGAGCTTCCGCCTCGCCACCACCCGAGCTGCCGCCTCGCCATCTCTCGAGCTGCCGCCTCGCCACCACCCAAGCTGCCGCCCACCACCCGAGCTGCCAACCACCACCACCCGAGCTGCCGTCTCGCCATCTCCCGAGCTGCTGCCTCACACCACCACCAGAGCTGCCGCCTCACCACCAGAACCGGCTGCCTCAGCACCACCACCAGAGCTGCCTCCTCACCACCACCACCAGAGCTGCCCCTCACCACCACCACCAGAGCTGCCTCCTCACCACCACACCAGAGCCGCCGCCTCACCACCACCACCAGAGCTGCCTCCTCACCACCACCACCAGAGCCGCCGCCTCACCACCACACCAGAGCTGCCTCCTCACCACCACCAGTCTGTCATTGTAAATTTGTTTATTGTAGACGATGTCTATAACTTTGTAAGTAACCCCTCTCATGTACAGCACCATGGAATTAATGACGCTATATAAATAAATAATAATACTAATAATAGGGGAGACACCAGCCTACCATCATACATAATTTCACTGTCCCCATTGTATATTTGTGAGCCAGTATGAAATCTCATCCATAAATCACAGAGAACAACGGTGGTGGAAACTGACCTGACTGCATATATCAATCCAATTATGGTAAAATCTGCAAAAAAAATCTGCACAATTTCTGCAAGAAAACCTGTTGATTCCTTTGTAGATTTTCCACTGCAAAACGTCCCCAGCGCATCAGTCATATGTTAGGAAATGTTCTCACTGTGCTTTTTTTTCATCTGTGCTTTAATGCAGATCCACTTAAAAATCCACATGAAAAAAATGTATGAAATAGTCTGAATATTCTAAGTTATAGATTTTGGAAGCAAATCCTTCAAAATCTAGATAAAATAACTCTCTCTTACTGCGCACACCTATACATACAACCATACAACGGTGCCTAGTAATGACGCTCCGACCCATTCAGAGGTCTGAACAGCCGGTGCAATAAATGTAAAAACTTATCTATGCAAACTGCATTAAAAAAAAAGTGCAGGAAAAAAGTTATTTTTTTATTGTTTTTGTTCCAAAAAAAATGTAAAAAAAGAAAGGTTTCTGATTCTTTTAATGTGAACTGCAAATAAAGTCTGTTTTACTTTTTTTTTTTAGAAATACATTAAAACAAAGAACTTTTTTTTTTTTAGCAATTTTATGAATATTGAGGTTATCCGCTGTTAGTGATTTATTTGAAAGACGATTTTCAATCAGAAAAAGCTTACACGCTAAGCCAGAAATATGTGGAACCATGTGCGCCATCACAGTCAGACATTGTGACCCTTATCTGCGTCGATCTATATAAAACACAGGCAGGGTCTGCGGCCGAGTTCATTAAAAAGTTATTTAATAAAGAATTTCAAACTATTTACAGAAGAAAAGTTTCCAAATCTGTGAATCTATGAATTGTTGGGTTCACACAAGTTCCTGCACATTAAAAGCAACCGTATTACAGCTTCAGCCCGTTGTGGAATATAAGAACCAGATGATTGAAGACTATATTTTTCTAAATTGAAGCAGTAGCTTAAAGTTTTCCCCTGATCTCATGGGAAGACCTTGTGTCTTGTGGGATGTTACAAGATGCAACAGAAAATTCCGCAAGCTCCTGGAAAATGGTTTTCGAAGCCTCTGTTATCCGCCTACATGGAAACCGCCTGGGTGACATCTGAGATATTACTGATAATTATGTTTGGAACCAGAAGGAAATGTTTCAATCGTTCCAAACACTTGGTTTGTTTAATACGATAATTGCTGAAACTTGATTAATACGTAGTAGTTGGTTTGATCCCATCGACATGTATCGCGTTTCTGTCTCTGGGGGAGAGGCGGTCAATAACTATAAACATATTGTCGTATCTGCAGCGAAGTCGTAGAGGAGCAAATGGGAAAGAAAAATCTAAGGTAGCGATCACTGCGATGAAAACACAGTGAAAAGTGGCAAAAGTGGGAATCTGAATAAATAAGTCAGATGTGGCTCTAAATAAAGAAACAGTGAAAAGAACGGAATACAACATAATATAATGTGAAATATGGGATAATACTCTAAATTATAAGATTAGAAATTAGAAATCACCCAAAAACTTTCGCCAGCAAATTGCATTGCAAGCTGATCACATTTAGACAGGTCAGAGAGCTCAATGGTGATTTAAAGGGGATGTCCACTACTAGGACAAGCCCTTCTTGAACTAAATGTTTGGCCCCGATAAAATAATAAAGCCCATACTCACCTCCGGTGCTGGCGCCGCTCTTGCGGTGTCGGCACTCACTCTCCCCGAGGCTCTTGTGCGGTGTTCTGACACGTGACCTCAGTGCCCAATCAGCGCTGCTGTCACTGTCCCCGCCTACATACGGATTGAGCATGAAGAGGAAATCTGGGATCAGCTGCTGCCCGGACTTCCTCTTCATGTTCAATCCATATGTAGGCGGGGACAGTGACGCCGGCGATGATTGGGCGCCGGGGTGAAAAAAATGAACAAATGGATGAAGACGTTCCAGCTTCTAAAAGAATTCCTTTATTCGTTCAAACGATAAAACTTGACAGGCAGGTGCACTCCTCAATATAACAGTGGATGTATTCACACGGCAGAGATAACAGCAACGCGTTTCGTCCCTACAATGGGTCTTTGTCAAAGTTGTATACTAGTAATTACTCAACATACTTATAGCTGTCTGTGATCAATTAATTTAATATTAAAACTATCACATGATCTTTTTTGAAAGGTCCTAGAGACAGAGAAGTATGTATTATGGCGAAATGTTGAAGGACCAATGGTTAAATTCTAATGCATAATATAATGCATTATCAACCATATACATAGAGGAGAATGAAGTAAATGAAGATAAAAAAATGAATAAATTAAAAAAAAATAAATAAGACATGCATAACCTAATAGTGATACATAATTTAATTTCTTTTATTTAAGCCCTTAGGATATCTAGTGCCCAGATTGAAGATCCAAAAAGCCTCCCGGGTGAGGAGGCGTCTTTTGACATCTCCACCCCGAATGGAGTCTTTTCCATGCTCTATGCCAGTAATCTGCATGGATTTAATTTCTCCCTGATGATGGGTGATAAAATGTCTAGAAGCCATAGATATGTTTCTAATTTCAGTGTTTTTGTTCTCTATGTCACGAAGGTGTTCAGAGATGCGTACTTTCAATTTCCTAGTGGTGCAACCTACAGTACAGACCAAAAGTTTGGACACACCTACACATTCAAAGATTTTTCTGTATTTTCATGGCTATGAAAATTGTAGAATCACACTGAAGGCATCAAAACTATGAATTAACACATGTGGATTTATACATTACACTTTACAAAAAAGTGTGAAACCACTGAAATTATGTCTTATATTCTAGGTTCTTCAAAGTAGCCACCTTTTGCTTTGATTACTGCTTTGTACGCAGAAAAGGTGAACGGATGGACTCTACATGCCTGGTTCCCACCGTGAAGCATGGAGGAGGTGGTGTGATGGTGTGAGGGGTGCTTTGCTGGTGACACTATTGGGGATTTATTCAAAATTGAAGCGGTGAGCGGTCCAGCTCACTCCAAACCATCTCGATTGGGTTCAGGTCTGGTGACTGTGGAGGCCAGGTCATCTGGCGTAGCACCCCAACACTCTCCTTCTTGGTCAAATAGCCCTTACACAGCCTGGAGGTGTGTTTGGGGTCATTGTCCTGTTAAAAAATAAATGATGGTCCAACTAAACGCAAACTGGATGGAATAGCATGCTGCTGCAAGATGCTGTGGTAGCCATGCTGGTTCAGTATGCCTTCAATTTTGAATAAATCCCCAACAGTGTCACCAGCAAAGCACCCCCACACCATCACACCACCTCCTCCATGCTTCACGGTGGGAACCAGGCATGTAGAGTCCATCCGTTCACCTTTTCTGCGTGCAAAGCAGTAATCAAAGCAAAAGGTGGCTACCTTGAAGAACCTAGAATATAAGACATATTTTCAGTGGTTTCACACTTTTTTGTAAAGTGTAATGTATAATTCCACATGTGATAATTCATAGTTTTGATGCCTTCAGTGTGATTCTACAATTTTCATAGTCATGAAAATACAGAAAAATCTTTAAATGAGAAGGTGTGTCCAAACTTTTGGTCTGTACTGTATATATATTAAATTGCACTTATTACCACAGATTTCATATACAACATTGTTGGTATTACAATTAATAAATTGTTTTCTATTATATGACTGTGTGTTAGAATTATTGAAGCGTTTTTTGTTTTTAACAACTTTACAAGTTTTACATCTTTGAGCTCCACATTTAAAAAAAAACTATAGTTTTTAACCAATTATTATTATTTGTTTAGGAAGAAAAAAATCCTGGGGAGACCATATCACCTATCTATCGTGGGGGCACGCCTCGCTACCACGTTTACACCTGATTGTAGAATTTTCGCCAGTACGTCATCTTCATAGAGAATGGGCAAACATTTATGAATAATTTGTTTAATTCTATTGAACTGCAAAAAAATTGACCCCGAACTATCCATATTCTTTAACCTCTGCAGATCCACTTTAATGCACAGCCCGTGGCTTCAGATTTAAACCAACTCCATTGTATTTCTAAATATAAAACAGAAGAGGTTTATATCCTCTGATATCTTTTTACTCATTTTGCACTATGTAGTGAACGTAGACGGCTGGTATCTTTTTAAGGCTAGGCCCACACCACAGTATATTCTCCCATCCGAACAAATCCAGTCCATAATGAAAATCACACTCTGATCAGAGTGTGATCACAGTGTGATCTGATTCTCTCAGATGACGAGAAGATGGAGAATAAAATCCCTACATCTTCTCTATTCTGACAGTCCGTGGAAATCAGACTGCACTCATATGTCATCCGAGTGCACTCCAATGTTTTACATGGACTCATTGACTTGCATGGCCGAGTGCAATCCAAAAGTTAGATTCAAATTGGGTATGCAGCAATGTTTTTCCTTGGACTGTCTCAGTCTGAGGAAAAATTCTGACATGTGCACGGCCCCATATGCTAACGTTGGTCGAGTGTGGGATCGAATGATTTGTTGGATTGCACTTGGACTAAAAATACTGCCAGGTGCACGAGTTCATAGACTTAGTAATCATGTGATCATTAGTGTGCCCTCTAGACTCGTGATCATGTGATCATTAGTGCCCTCTAGACTCGTGATCATGGGATCTTTAGTGCCCTCTAGACTCGAGATTATGTGATCATTAGTGCCCTTCAGACTTGTGATCATGTGATCATTAGTGCCCTCTAGACTCGTGATCATGGGATCTTTAGTGCCCTCTAGACTCATGATCATGTGATCGTTAGTGCCCTCTAGACTCGTGATCATGTGATCACTAGTGCCCTATAGACTCGTGATCATGTGATCATGTGATTATTAGTGCCCTTCAGACTCGTGGTCATGGGATCTTTAGTGCCCTCTAGACTCGTGATCATGGGATCTTTAGTGCCCTCTAGACTCATGATTATGTGATTATTAGTTCCCTTCAGACTCGTGATCATGTGATCATTAGTGCCCTCTAGACTGAGTCGTGATCATGTGATCGTTAGTGCCCTCTAGACTCATGATCATGTGATCATTAGTGCCCTCTAGACTCGTGATCATGTGATCGTTAATGCCCTTCAGACTCGTGATCATGTGATCATGTGATTATTAGTGCCCTTCAGACTCGTGATCATGGGATCTTTAGTGCCCTCTAGACTCGTGATCATGGGATCTTTAGTGCCCTCTAGACTCGTGATCATGTGATCATTAGTGCACGCTAGACTCGTGATCATGTGATCATCAGTGCCCTCTAGACTCGTGATCATTAGAGCAGAGCTGCTGGGTCCAGTGGTTCCCCAATGCACAGTGTCAGTGTTTCCCAGAAGTCTTTATAATAATATCATGGGTGTATATATGATTGGTGCAACGTGTGCAGAGGCCCAGAGGTACGGGGGCCACATCCACCTCCAACGCAGGTGGAATTGTGCTTTATGATGAGCTGTTGGACTCCAAAGGCCCATATACTGTTCTTGCCCAGGTCCGATCTCCTGTCTGTGCCCCTGAAGAGTATATATATTCTAGTACAATGGTAGGGTGCACATTATTCCTTGCAATTTACTGCAGAAAATTGAAAATTAAGTCAGGGACTAATCTGCATAATTGACTAATATAAAAAGCCCTCAGAATCAAATGTGCAGCATTTGAGGTTTCTAAGAGTGATTTTCAGATTCTTTGGGTAAATGTATGTTAGAATCAAATTTTTTTTTCCCAAAAATTCTCTGAAAATAAATGACGGAAGAATTTGAAAATCTACGGCATGTCCTCAAATCCACTGTGATGTAATACACACTGCAGCTGCTGAAGAACCTCTTTTTCCCTATACATGTCAGTACGAGAGAAATATGTCATGCATTTCTATCCCCTGAGTGCACTGAAACAGCAACATCAAATACTAAAGTTTCCTTGTCACTAAGGCATCTAACAACAGATGGGCACCAGAATATTGGCAGCGCTCACATCTTCCCCGATGCTGACAACAAGCAAGACAGTCACAAGATGCCAAATACTCAGGAAAACTAAAAAACTATCCTTGCAGTTTGGCTAAAATCAACCTTTTGCGTCATCACAGTAGGAGGAAAATACTATGTCTATCCACTATGCTTTACACTGCAGTTTGTCTTTTCGGAATAACTGTCATGTATGGGTGCAAACATAACAGAAGAGTAACAGAAAGTCATCGCATATAGATCTGGTTCCATTACATCATGGACAGGTTGATTTTAGAACCATTTTTTCAGCTCTGTTAATCAATGAGGTTCCATGTTCTTTGACTTCCACCAATCGCTTAAACCAAGGGGCTGTCACGCTGTATAGCAGATATATATATGTGATGTCAGTAATCTATATCAAAAGGGCAACATACTATATAACATGCGCATAGATATATGATAACATAGATTTACCTGACAGAATGTCCAGAGGGTCAAAACGGAATCCGTTATACGCTGTCTCCGGCTAGAGGGTGACCGGGGTCTAAGCTGACCCTAAACTGGGGTCCTAACTAATCCCTCAACCTGGAGGTACTGTTAAAGGTACAGAGGTCCAGGCCACCAGCGTAAACCCTATCTCCTATCAATCCCTGCCAACTGTATTCTAGTCCTAAGAAGGACCCTGAATACCACCAAAGGGAATGAACAGGTAACGGTTAATGAACAGAAAGACAAACAACAAAGACAAGAAATAAAGTAAATAAAGTCTTACATACAACACTCACACACAGTAGGAACACCTAAGGTCTCAGAGATAAACTATAAGCTGTAAGAGTAAAAACAACTAAGGAGCTCTTAGCTTAAATATTCTCAGAACCGCTCCAGTCTGCTAGACTACATGAATGCTTTCACCGGCGTCTAACACCCAGACTGGCAGAAATATAAAGGAAACTAATTAGAACATAATCAAAAGCAGCCGGGCGAGGCTGCACCTAGCCTTAGCAAAGAGCTAGGAAAAATTAACTCTCTCATTACCAAAAAACAAAGAAACAGCAGCTCAGCTGTGAGAAGTCAGAATGTGCAATCGCGACGATCTTCATGGCGATGCACCCATGACAGTACCCCCCCTTCTACGAGGGGCCTCCGGACCCTCATGACCAGGTCTGTCCGGGTGAGTTGTGTGAAAGGTCCGAACCAATCGATCTGCGTTAACATCAGACGCAGGGACCCACGTCCCCTCCTCAGGACAATACCCCCTCCACTGAACTAAGTACTGAAGGGATCGGCGACTGAGACGTGAGTCAATGATTTTCGACCCATGAATTTCCACGTTATCATTGACCACCACTGAAGGAGGTAGAGGTGACGGTATGACTGGTGCCACATACTTTTTAAGTAATGACTTGTGAAACACATTATGATTTTTAAACGTAGGAGGGAGGTCCAGACGAAATGCACACAGGATTAATTATGGAACTGATCCTGTACGGCCCGATGAATCTGGGACCCAACCTCCAGGAGGAAACTTTACGTTTTATATTCCTGGTAGACAACCAAACCAGATCGTTCACCTTCAGATCTAGACCAGAAACTCTCCTCCTATCAGCCATCCGTTTGTAACGGTTCCCCGTAACCTTCAGTCTTAAGCGATCTGGAACTATCAGTCTCCCTGGAAGTCCCACAGGGGCGTCCCCCTGAGCCCCCAATACCTCCCCCTCAAGCTCAGAGCATACAGCTGACACTACAACTCCCTCCTGAGGAATAGGAACCGGATCATCCGTCTTCCCGGCCCTTGGGAAAGTACGAGATAAGGCATCAGGAAGCAACTTTATTGAGCAGTCATATGCGCGATAAGGAGGAAACTCTTTACACCCCTCCTCTGAGAACATCTCCCCAAAGTCCTCCAGAAAAGGAGACAAAGTCCTAGGCACAACCGCACCGATGACCGTGCTCATGCAGTTATTCTTGCAAAATTCACCCCACTGGCTTATCTTTCTGGATTGCCAATCAATCACTGGGTTATGTTTAGCCAACCAAGGAAGTCCCAACACAATAGGAGTAGGTAGACCCTCCAACACATAACAAGACAATTGCTCTTTATGTATTGCCCCTACTCGAAGATCTATGTTATGAACAGCTTGTACCAAGCTACCTTGACCAAGAGGTCTAGAATCAATAGAGAGTATAGGGACCGGTTTGGCCAATACACTCAGTTGCATACCATGCACCTGGGCAAACCGAGCGTCCACCAAATTAGCCCCGGACCCATTATCAAGAAAAACAGAAATCCTCTCAGTTCTAGTACCAATCACCACCTCCGCAGGCACGAGAAACTGAGAGGGATTTGGGGACGAAATACACACTCCCAGGTTAACTCCTTGGCTCAAAGAGGTCCGGGATGGACACCCCCCAACAAAATGTCCCTCTCTCCCGCAAAAGAAACACCTTCTAGTCTTGCGGCGCACCGCCGATTCCCTCCTACAAAATGATGTCCCTCCCAACTGCATGGGTTCCTCAGAACAGACCAGGGGAACCTCAGTATAAGGGACTTTAGTAGTAGGTGGAGTCATCATGGGGGGCGGAGTTACCTCGCGTCTTCCCCGAAGTCGTCTATCAATGCGAATAGCGAGGGCCATAGCAGCCTCCAGTGATGGAGGAGAATCATACTGAGCCAACACATCTTTTAATTTGTCAGACAACCCTTGACAAAACTGGCTCCTAAGAGCTGGGTCATTCCACTGAGTATCTGTTGCCCATCTACGGAACTCAGAAGAATATTCCTCCGCTGGACGATTTCCTTGCCGTATTTTACGTAACCTTGTTTCAGCAAGGGAGACTCGATCCGGATCATCATATACCAGACCCAGGGCAGTAAAAAATCGATCCACTGACTGGAGATCTGGGGAGCCTGGAGGAATAGAGAACGCCCAAGATTGAGGGTCCCCTTGTAAGAGCGAGATAACAATTCCCACCCTCTGCTCTTCACTCCCAGATGACCGAGGCCGCAGCCGAAAGTACAATTTACATGCCTCCCGGAAAGTAAAAAAATTTGTCCCGCCCACCAGTGAACCTGTCCGGGAGAGCAACCTTAGGTTCAGATCTGGTTTGCTCCGGGAGGGACAAAACCTTGGACTTAATGTCTGCAAATTCCATGGACAACCCCTGCAACTGCCGGGCCAGCTGGGCTACTGGATCCATGACAGTTGGGGAGAATCTTTAGTTGGGCCGGTGAAAATGTCACGCTGTATAGCAGATATATATTATGTGATGTCAGTAATCTATATCAAAAGGGCAACATACTATATAACATGCGCATAGATATATGATAACATAGATTTACCTGACAGAATGTCCAGAGGGTCAAAACGGAATCCGTTATACGCTGTCTCCGGCTAGAGGGTGACCGGGGTCTAAGCTGACCCTAAACTGGGGTCCTAACTAATCCCTCAACCTGGAGGTACTGTTAAAGGTACAGAGGTCCAGGCCACCAGCGTAAACCCTGTCTCCTATCAATCCCTGCCAACTGTATTCTAGTCCTAAGAAGGACCCTGAATACCACCAAAGGGAATGAACAGGTAACGGTTAATGAACAGAAAGACAAACAACAAAGACAAGAAATAAAGTAAATAAAGTCTTACATACAACACTCACACACAGTAGGAACACCTAAGGTCTCAGAGAAAAACTATAAGCTGTAAGAGTAAAAACAACTAAGGAGCTCTTAGCTTAAATATTCTCAGAACCGCTCCAGTCTGCTAGACTACATGAATGCTTTCACCGGCGTCTAACACCCAGACTGGCAGAAATATAAAGGAAACTAATTAGAACATAATCAAAAGCAGCCGGGCGAGGCTGCACCTAGCCTTAGCAAAGAGCTAGGAAAAATTAACTCTCTCATTACCAAAAAACAAAGAAACAGCAGCTCAGCTGTGAGAAGTCAGAATGTGCAATCGCGACGATCTTCATGGCGATGCACCCATGACAGGGGCAGACTCAATTTGTGCTCTAGTGTAATCAGGCTAGTGTAAGGACCCATAGATTGGATATGGAGCCAATACAATGCTTTGCTCCTCTACCTCTTGGTTTCAGTTACTGATGGTGAGTCGCACGTACCAGGGCTTTGGGGTACTCGGCACCGAGCCCGTTCACTTCACTGGGGGATGTCACGGGTAGCGCAGCTCGGTCCGTTGCCCTGGGCGCTCACTAAAGGGGGATATTTACAGGGGATGATAGAATGTTCGTGACGCCACCTGTGGTTCCTGGTCAGGGTGACCAGCGCTGCAGGGTAGATCCTCTGAGGGTTTGGGCAGCAAGGTGTTAAGTCTCCCACAGACGAGACTGATCCCTCGAGGTATATGGCGGTGCAGGGATGAAGGAGCAATAATGCAGACACACACAAGACAGTCTCTTTCTGTACCTTTACTGGTGATGTAGTTGCAGGCACGTCCCGGGAGGCCGTCAGGGTGGAGGATGCACGTCCAGTAATCACTGAGTAGGTGTAGGGCCTCCTTCCTTCTTTATGTGTGTGAGTTTCTGACTTGCATGAAACAAAGCCTAACTCCGTGTGAAACAGCTACGCCCGGCTGACATTGTGGTAGAGCCTTCTTTTGGACAGAACTAAGTCTCCAATGGTTGCGCTGACCAGACTCCTGTTCTTCCTGACCCCGGTTACGTATCAGCACTGTTGGGCCCCTCTGTGACCTGAAGTCCAGCAGGGTCTCCGGTTTTTCCCACTAGCCGTGAAGGTACTAGCAAGCTCGGACCCGGTGTCCGGTAGTGCAGAGTGGAGGTAAGCTATCGTTGCTATTTCTCCTCATTTTTTCTTTCTCTTTTCCACTTGCCTGTCGTCCTACTCACACCTTTAACATAAGCACAGGCAGCAGTAGATGTTAGCTTCCTTCTCTTCACCGCTCTCCAAGCGTCGGCACGCTCGCTCTCTAACAATACCTCAGTTGACTCGGTGTTAATACATACTGCAGTTCCCTTTCCTTCACTTCCTTCATAGGCTCTGTACAAAGTAGCTATCAGGACCTTCCGTCAGACTGATTTTATGCTCACTTCGAGAGTCACTTTCCACTTTCCTAGGGAAACTACAATCTGCTCGTTCTGAGGTAACTTTCCTCTCAGCTCGTCTCTCTGAGGTACAACACGCTCTGACACAGACTAGTGTAATCTGAGCTCTGACAGGAATCCTCTCACTCCGGTGTTCTGAGGAGATCTGATCTGTCTGAGGTACAACCAACAACTAGCTAACGTTCAGCTAGACTGTCTCTCTGGAATGTCTACTGCTCTATCTCTCCACACCCTTATATACCTGCGTATTCTAAAGGGCTCCCTCTGGTGGTACCAGGAAAATGTGAAGTGTGAATGAATATCAGGTGATTGTGAATTACCTTTCATGCATCCTCCTGGGTAACATGTGGCACCAAGCGCAGCTGGGCTACACATCCCCCCTAGTTAATATCAGCACTCCTGGGCTGAAAAAGAAAACAATTTTTATAATATCAACAATAACATAACTCATCCCTTGCGGGAGGTAAGAACACTTCAAACGTTACAATGTGTACAAATAGCAAATAGAAAATATCAAAATACTTTCACACAATAAATAGAGGATTCTTGTGGAGGACCCGTACCAAACCTCCCACGGTGGTCCTGGGTGGGCTGCAGGACTTCTTTGCTGCAAACCTCACTCAGGGCCACACCATACGGGTTTTTCTTCTGAGGTAGAATGGCTTACGTAAAACCAAGATGGGGCACCGAGTGCCAACTGTTTACAATAAAGTTCTGTGCTGCAAGAGTCCTCAGCACGCAGTCCTTCAAAATAGCATTTCACATAACACTATCACATTACCCAAGTGGGGTATACTACTTCAGCATGTAAACATTATCATCATGTAACATTCTCAATAAAGTGCAATTCTTCTTTAAACTTTTTACAGTTCAGTAAACCCTGTCTGGGTCCTACTGGTCTTCTTTGGATAAGGTAGCACCTTCCACACCTGGGGCTGGAAGCATGCGGTGCGCTCTGGAATGCATCACTAAGAGATCGTGTCCTGCTACCAGTGTCTGAGTAGCCACAGTCCTCTTTTCAATTTTGCGATTTGCTGGAGGCCTTACAGGTGCCTCTTCTAAGTACAGATTTGGCTCAATAGGGATCGCTGTAGTAGTCGCTGTGCTCTGCAGCGTTTCCAATTGTGACGCAGATACATGCAGTGGCTCAGTTGGAGGCGCACTAGCAATCGCTGCGCTCTGTTGCGTTGCAGAATAGAACGCAGGATAAGATGCAGGTGCGCGGAGTGGCTCAGTAGAGGGCGCATTTGCAGAATGGAACACAGGTGCGCGGCCGGGCGCTGATGTGGCTGGGGCTTGGGACGCTGAGACACGGGGTACATTTCCGGCTTCAGGGATGGGGTCGCTGACTCGGGAGACATTCAGGGCATACCACCCCTTAAGACCCAGTGCCGCGTGTAGGTGACAACATCCCAATAAGCAGATCCCTTCCCGGGTGCCCTCTGGCAGGTGAGACTCCACATTCCTGCGATTATCAAAGACCTCCTGGTACAGGCCTGGTTCGTGGATGAACCCCCAACCTCCCTGGAGTTTGAAGTCTCTAATGGCCCCCTGGCGCCGCGGTTCCCGGAGCGTACCTTTGTCTCGCCTGACGTTCTCTTTGTCAGCAAGATCTTTCTCCCGGTACCTCTGGCGAAGCTGCTGCGCCTCTCGCTGCTCTGCTGCTGCCGCTGCTCCTGCTCACGGCGTTGCCACTCGTTCTTTTCTGGGCGGCGTATTCCACGTCGTCCAGGTACTCCATCTCCTCCCAGTCGATTTCCATCGCTAGTGGCTGGGGATCCTCCGGTGTCCCTACCGGGGGACTGCATTCCGCTGCTGCCTCTGGTTCCAGGCCTGGCTGGCATTTCAGTCCGGGCAGGGTCTCCTCAGCCTCCTTCCCTCCCGCCGCGTCCTCGGCGGAGTCAGGATCAGCTCTTTTGGGGCCGGCCTCCGGTTCTCCTTCAGCCGCTGGTTCCAGTGGTGGCGCAGGTGACGGTTGTGCATCCAGAGGGGAGAGCATCGCGTCCCACAGCAGCCGCTGTTTCAGGGCACGCCAGCTCTGCTCCATCGCCTCCATCTCTGCGCGGTGTCGGGTTATATCTCTCAGCACCGCATCCACTTCTTCCATATGGTAGTTCATTTCTTCGTCCTCCCGACCTAGGGAGGGTTCAGGCACAGTCTGCAGCTCTTCAGGGGAACGGGGTCTGCGCACCGCCATTCCCCCACACAGTGTCTCCTGTCCTTCCGCCATCTCACTCCAGGCCAGACTGTATGTTTCATCTGGGACACTCTGGATTTTTCCGTGGAGGCGGGACTTTCGCTTTCTCTTCTTAGCATGGAGGATGAAGAGGAGGCGGATCTCCCTTGCAGTGGGGCAGGCTCGGACATTATAATAGCACTTAGACAGGGCGCCCATTACTTTCGCGCCACAGGGGGGTACGCCCACGAATACACGCCCATCTTCACCAGCGCCTCAGGGCGCGAATATGGCGGCAAAATGACGGAAAATGGCGCCAAAAATCAAACAACAGCAACACAGTCTTTTTCACAAAAACAGTCCATTCCAGGCACACAGGACTCACATATTGCGAGCTTCGGATCCTGTTCGTGACGCCAAGTAGATGAGTCACACGTACCAGGGCTTTGGGGTACTCGGCACCGAGCCCGTTCACTTCACTGGGGGATGTCACGGGTAGCGCAGCTCGGTCCGTTGCCCTGGGCGCTCACTAAAGGGGGATATTTACAGGGGATGATAGAATGTTCGTGACGCCACCTGTGGTCCCTGGTCAGGGTGACCAGCGCTGCAGGGTAGATCCTCTGAGGGTTTGGGCAGCAAGGTGTTAAGTCTCCCACAGGCAAGACTGATCCCTCGAGGTATATGGCGGTGCAGGGATGAAGGAGCAATAATGCAGACACACACAAGACAGTCTCTTTCTGTACCTTTACTGGTGATGTAGTTGCAGGCACGTCCCGGGAGGCCGTCAGGGTGGAGGATGCACGTCCAGTAATCACTGAGTAGGTGTAGGGCCTCCTTCCTTCTTTATGTGTGTGAGTTTCTGACTTGCATGAAACAAAGCCTAACTCCGTGTGAAACAGCTACGCCCGGCTGACATTGTGGTAGAGCCTTCTTTTGGACAGAACTAAGTCTCCAATGGTTGCGCTGACCAGACTCCTGTTCTTCCTGACCCCGGTTACGTATCAGCACTGTTGGGCCCCTCTGTGACCTGAAGTCCAGCAGGGTCTCCGGTTTTTCCCACTAGCTGTGAAGGTACTAGCAAGCTCGGACCCAGTGTCCGGTAGTGCAGAGTGGAGGTAAGCTATCGTTGCTATTTCTCCTCAGTCACTCTCTCTTTCTCTTTTCCACTTGCCTGTCGTCCTACTCACACCTTTAACATAAGCACAGGCAGCAGTAGATGTCAGCTTCCTTCTCTTCACTGCTCTCCAAGCGTTGGCACGCTCGCTCTCTAACAATACCTCAGTTGACTCGGTGTTACAAATACTGCAGTTCCCTTTCCTTCACTTCCTTCTTAGGCTCTGTCCAAAGTAGCTATTAGGACCTTCCGTCAGACTGATTTTATGCTCACTTCGAGAGTCACTTTCCACTTTCCTAGGGAAACTACAATCTGCTCGTTCTGAGGTAACTTTCCTCTCAGCTCGTCTCTCTGAGGTACAAAACGCTCTGACACAGACTAGTGTAATCTGAGCTCTGACAGGAATCCTCTCACTCCGGTGTTCTGAGGAGATCTGATCTGTCTGAGGTACAACCAACAACTAGCTAACGTTCAGCTAGACTGTCTCTCTGGAATGTCTACTGCTCTATCTCTCCACACCCTTATATACCTGCGTATTCTAAAGGGCTCCCTCTGGTGGTACCAGGAAAATGTGAAGTGTGAATGAATATCAGGTGATTGTGAATTACCTTCCATGCATCCTCCTGGGTAACATGTGGCACCAAGCGCAGCTGGGCTACACAATGGGGTCTCAGATCCTGGACCCCCATCTGTGTACACTACAATGTTATATAACATATAAAAAAATATTTAAAGGGAATCAGTCAACAGGTTTTGCTACCCATCGGAGAGCAGCATGATGTAGGGACAGAGACCCTGATTCCACCTATGTATCTTTTACTGGGCTGCTTGCTGCAGTTTTGATAAAATCCCTGTTTTTTCTGCTGCAGATCTAGCAGTTTTCTGACTGTTGAGCTGTGTATAACTCCGCCCACACCACTGATTGGCAGCTTTCTGTGTACACTGTCTATAGGCAGAAAGCTGCCTATCAGTGATGGGGGCGTGGTTATACAGAGCTCATGAATATGGAGGACTACTTGGCAGCTAGTCCCAGTGATAATCTCCTAGTGATAAAACTGTGATTTTATAAAAACTATAGCAAGCAGTCCAGTAAGTGACACATTGAGGGAATCAGCGTCTTTGTCCCTACATCATGCTGTTCTTAGATTGACAAATGAAAAACTGTCCCAGGAACCCGGAAAGTAAGAGATTCATGAGTGTCCTGCCTAGCAGCTAGTTACTGCTGATCGATCTGGTAGCTGGACCGGAATCCCGCAAATCGATCCGCTCACCTCTACTTGTGACCTTTGCAAAAATCCAAATTTGTATTTTAATAATGACACAAGGTCAGAAAAGGCAACAGCACAAGGGCTTTATTTCCTGTAGAGATACCTTGTGGTCGTGTTGAATGATGCCCAAGTTTTAACTCTGCACAGTCAAGTATGGCCACGTAGCCTTTTCCGTAAACTTCACCTGAAGTAATCCAACTCTAACTGCTGTCCTGCTTCTGTTTGCAGGCATTAAACAAAGAAGCATGCAATTTTCAGCAGAATACAGAAAAACAAATGAACTTTAGCAGGAGCAGTTGGGTCTGGGACGCCGGTTTCGGCAGCTGAACATTGTTTATTGCATTACAGACAGTACAATTGTAGCTCCGCAGCTGCAGGATATGAAGGGAAAGTCATGTCTCACGTCTTCTTCATTAATCAATTTATGTTTCCGGTTGAAGAAATGTGTATTGGCAAACATTAAGAAATGTTCCCCGAAGTGTTAGTAAAGCAGAACTCACGCCCCTGTCAATGAGGACATATAGCTTATTCTTTACAGTATCAAATGTGAGGGAAGAGCTCAAAACACGAATGTTCTCTGCAATTCACTGCTGATTTGGAAAGCTGTAAATTTGGTAAGTAACTATAGGTCTAAATAATTAACCATCAACTCTACAAAATACTATTTTGGCAATTAAACTCTGGTGTTACTATATGGGTGTAGATGTCACAGTTCCACCCAGAGTCTCCACCACTTTGAATATCTAAGAGACTTCCACCACCCATCCACACCAGTTTGAGATCTATTAACCAACCTATCTTTGTCATACTTATTTGTATGTACGTACGCATTTACGACCTTAGGACCTACACTTAGAAGAGAAAGACTGTGAAAACCCTGCCTCAAAAATGTAATCTAGTCAAGAAGAGATGGAGAAGCATCCAAGTAGCTCTTCTTTCTCCCATGGACTTGAGTGGAGTGGGTTATTCCCTGGCATGGATATTTTTACTGTACCAATAGGAGGTTCTATAGGTAAAATAGTGGACTCCAAAATATTTTTTGTCTCTTTTATTTGCAATACATGGGGCTTAATATTTATGTAATCTTTTCTTTCTTTCTTTTTTGACAAAAATGCCAGGTGGGGGTGAGAAAAGGTAAGGAAAAATAGGAAAAACATGTTTAGATTTCACATGTTTATTTTATTTTTATTTTTTAAACCACAAAGGATCACTGAAAGAAATTATTTTATATACTGGGCATATTTTTTTTTCTTTTCAGTTTTGTTTTATTTGTTTTTTTGCTTTATTTACCTTATTTATGTATTTATTTTGCACACTCTGACCCTCATAATGTAATTTTAACATGGTAATTGCATTTGTAATACATCACTTTTTATTCCTGATTTCCTATGTAACTGGGCTAAGTATATTAGCCCCAGTTACAGGTCAAATTTAGACTCCTGCCTATATAACACAGCTGACTTGGTTTTCTAGGACCTAGAAGCTTCTGTTTCCTTCCTATAAGTGGCGATCATAAGATCACTGGGTTTGGGGGAGGATCATTGTAAGCACTTTCTAATCTGCATACAAAGTGCTTGATCAGGTTTTTGTATACAGTGATCAAGAAGGCAGAGTTGGTAATAAACCATGTCTGCCGTCTCTATGGGGAGTAGGGCTGTGTCTGACAGCCAGCCTCCCACCCCACAGCCAAAAGATCTTTCACAAACAGCCTTCTCTGTTCTGACATTTCAGAACGTCAATGCAGAGTAAAGTGTGGACCGCTCAGAAGTTTAAAATTTTTGGTCATTCAGAACTGTATAATAATGAAACGAGAGCTCACAAAAATGAATAACACCAAGAGGATCATATCCAGCTATCAAAAAATCTCCCAAAAACACATTTATTGTTTTATAATAAATTAAAGGTTTGGGATATTTTTTCATATAAAATAATAAATACTGTATATGTTTTAGGGATTTTTTTTGGTTTGATTAATAATGAAATGACTCTGCTCAATCTCTCCCAGTCTATACAGTAAAGCTGAGAAGTGAGTTGCACAGATCAGATTGCTACAGAAGCCAATGAATAGCCATAAAAGAAACAGAACATGCTGACGTCACTTGACCATCAACCACAAAAATATGAGTTGAGGACAGCAGCTGGTATATTATTAATATTATTATTATTATTATATATTTATATAGCGCCATTTATTCCATGGCGCTTTACATATGAAAAGGGGAAAAATATAGACAGATACAATAAACATGTGCTAGACAAGGGACGCATAAGTACAGAAGGAGAGAGGACCCTGCCCGCGAGGGCTCACAGTCTACAGGGATGTGTATTACAAGAACATTTGCTCCCTGTCATATTATATTAAGTAGATGAAATTTGGCGCTGCTACGTTTTATTGTGTTTACAAAATGCAATATTTTAACATGTGTTTTATTTTCTACTGTAAACAGTGAAGTCACATCTCTCTCAATGATTCCTGGATGACCTGGCCAATCTTATTGGCTCCTTAATCAGTTTGCCGGTTGCTAGTACACGACTTTATATTTAGTTGTCTTCTCTGACGGTCACTTATTTTTAACATCTAACATTGGTCAAGCAAATGGTGCATTGTTTTAGTTACTCAGCAACCATCATATTTAAAAGTGGCTCACAAGCCAAAAAAACATGTGGCGGACATTTGCTGGATTCAAGAACCTAAGTAACATGAGCAAAATCTCGTCTTAAAAAATACAAAATTCTCTCCACACTTAATGGATAGTTTGTAATTAAACACAAGTCTCCAAACTCTTTGGTGGTAGATTGTCTGCCGTCATGCTCCATTTAGCAAGTTTCCATGACCCAGCAGATATCCCGAAACATGAAAGATCTTTCATTTTTAAAACCATCCCGGGAATAAAAGAAAGTAAAATAAAGTTGTTCTTAAAGTGAAGTAGTCAAAAAGTTCAGAAAAAGTGCAGTCCCTACTCAAGATTGGCCAAGGTTGACCTCCTAACCCCCAGGTATTTACTCTGTCTGCTGTCATTTCAGTTGCTATGCCTCTGGGCACTGGGAAAACTAACATTTCTTTCTTATTTTTTTACTTGTAGTTTTTAATTAGACAATTGATATCATTACTTGAAATTTTTAACAATTTTGTACTTGTATACATTTGTAATTAACCTTAGTGCTCAATGATTTTTTCCCCAAAAATTTTAAAAGTTTCATTTAGAGCTTGTTTACTACAGTTTCCAACTCTTTCAGTGATTCTGCTAATGTTCATGTGCGATTCCTCTATGGGAGTAGGGGTACACAGTTTTTTTGAGTGGAGTCTGAGGATCACATTGTTAGATTTTAGGACCAACAAAAATTTATTTTTTTCCTTTTGAGGCTTAGGCTATGTGCCCACGTTGCAGAAATGTTCCTGAATTGTCCGGAGCATTCCAGAACTCCCTGCCGCGGGTAAAACGCATACGGAATTCGCATGCATTTTCCCGCAAAACACAAGCGTTTTGCAAGCGTTTTTAGCTTGCAGAATGCTCGCGCTTTTCCAAGCGATTTGAAGCATCCCTTGGAAAAGTGATTGACAGGTTGGTCACACTTGTGAAGCATAGTGCTTGACAAGTGTGACCAACTTTTTACTGTCGATGCTGCCTATGCAGCATCAAGAGTAAAAGGTAGAATGTTAAAAATAATTAAAAAAAAAATAGAGTTATACTTACCCTCTGTTGGCCCCCGGAGTCGTCCCGGTCCTCAGCGACGCTGCCGGCAAGTTCCGTTCCCAGGCATGCATTGTGCGAATGACCTCTGATGACACAGTGGTCACGCGACCGATACGTCATCTGGGGTGATTCTCGCAATGAATCCCTGGGAACGGAAGTTGCTGGCAGCGCTGCGTGCGCCGCTGAGGACCAGGAGGACTCTGGGGGCCAACAGAGGGTAAGTATATCCATATTTTTTATTTTATTTCTATTTTTTACAGGAATATGGTACCCAGAGCCTGGAGGAGAGTCTCCTCTCCTCCAGACCCTGGGTACCACCTGTACATGAAGTGCCCACTTTACGCATGGTGGGCATAGCCACATGCATAAAGTGAGCGTTTCAATGCAATCCTATGGCAGCAGAATCGCCGCGATTCGGCCAAATTAATGAACATGCTGCGTATTTTACCGCGATGCGATTACGCTCTGAAAAATATGCAGCATTGAAACAGTAACTGCGGAATCCCATAGGATTGCATGGGATGCGTTTTGTTAGCATTTTTTTAAGCATTTAGGCAGCGGAAAAACGCGGCAAAAACGCTTAAAAACGCAATGTGGGCACATAGCCTTATACTTTAAAGGGATTGTCGGCTTCAAGTTGATAAGTCTGCAGTCACTCTGTGTGCACTGTGTGCTACGGGGATTCGCTAGTTTCTGAGCTGGAGGGTATGTAATCCTTATACATACTCTCGGCCAGTATGCATGGAAGCGAGGCCATGCCCTATTGTCGGCCACACCCACTGGATGGCCAGTTCACTAGACAGGGTGGGGCCTTTCCCAATTCAAGTGTGTGGAATGAGGCCATGCCCACTAGACTGGCCCCGGCCAGGAGTTTAGATAACACATACATACCCTCCGATCCTGACTCAGAAACTGGCGAGCACTGGGGGATTCATAAGTCTGCAGTCACTCTGTGTGCACTGTGTGCTACGGGGATTCGCTAGTTTCTGAGCTGGAGGGTATGTAATCCTTATACATACTCTCGGCCAGTATGCATGGAAGCAAGGCCACGCCCTATTGTCGGCCACGCCCACTGGATGGCCAATTCACTAGACTGGGCGGGGCCTTTCCCAATTCAAGTGTGTGGAATGAGGCCACGCCCACTAGACTGGCCCCGGCCAGGAGTTTAGATAACACATACATACCCTCCAATCCTGACTCAGAAACTGGCGAGCACTGGGGGGATTCATAAGTCTGCAGTCACTGATTTGGACCGGACAACCCCTTTAAATATCTGACAAGTGCGGCTTCAAGCACACCTCCACATCTCATTAGCAGCTGTCAATATACAGTGTACACATAAAGCTGCCAATCAGCGGTGGGCGGGGTTATACACAGCTCAGCATTCTGAGCTTTGCTAGATCTACAGCAGAGAAAACAGAGAATGTATCACAACTACTGCACCCAGTAAACTAAGTGGCACATCGCTGGAATCAGTGTCACAGCCCCTACACCATGCTGCTGCCGGATTACATAGCAAAAACCTGCTGAGGAATTTGCTTTAAGGAACAGCCAAACTTTTCAAACCCCACAGAGAGTAGTTGCAAATATGGGGATGCTGGAGATGACTGGAGTCACAGAATACCACTGTGGGCTGCTGATTATACATCACAACTGAAAATGTTTTATTTCCTTTGATTACCAGTAGAACTCTCTGTATTATAAGACATAATCAGTTTAGGAATGATATAATTTCCATAAAATTTTTGTAAATCAATTAAGGTAACAAATATCACAAATTTGTCTCAATGCTTTCCAAACTGTCCCCTGCAAGTTAAAAGCTCTCACTGGGATGGTGAAAATCATCAAACTATCTAATACTTTCCTGTCATATTTTCTTGTTTACACATTAATTCCAGATCTGATCCTCGGCTGACAAGGTCAGGAAAATGAAGCTGTTTTCTTAGATGTAAAAACATCAAAAACATTAAAAGAAGGATGGGAAACGATTGCAGATGGAAACATTTGCATGCAGGAAAAGAGGGATGCATGGCCCACTGCTGGAAGGCATTGAAGAATAAAAGTGATATGGCATCTCAAAAATGAGCATAAAATAAATGATTTGTTTAATTAATCCCATTGTCTGTTATTTGTTAAAATGTGTGTGCAGTTGTCATCAAGGGTGAAAGTGCTCAAAATCTGGAGCTTTAATATTACAATGAAATCTAAAATTATAGGAGGAGCTTGGTTGGACTGAGCATGACCTGGACACCTGGGCAATAAAGGGCGACTAATCTAGGCATGGTACTTGTAAGGCCGGGATCACACATGCGAGAAACACGGTCGAGTCTCGCATGTGAATTCCCGGCACTACCGCCGGCACTCGGGAGTGGAGCAAGCGGCTGCATAGAAATACATGCAACCATACACTCCGCTCCCGAGTGCCGGGAATTCACATGCGAAACTCGTCCGTATTTCTCGCATGTGTGATCCTGGCCTAAGGGTGTGACCGGAGCTGTCATGCGTCTCTCCCCCTATTGACAACGTGTGCATAGTTAACGTTTTGTAATGTAAATAATGCGTATGTGTACCTTACTTATTGTGATAAGATTAAGGTAAGGAATTAGGACTTGGATGTAAAAGATGAGATGAGAAGGTAGCTATAGCTAAGCTTGGGAGATACAGTGGAAGGCAAGGTAAGTTAGGAACAGTTATATACAGTTAGGTAAGGCTTAAGCATAGATGAGAACAGTACCAGATTACGTACCGGTAATTTCCCAGTTGGGAAGGGGTACGAGCAGTAAATAGAGTAGGACATTTACTTTTAGTTAGTTAGATAGTGTTGATGCAAAATAAGAGTGATCAGAGATCTTTGTGGATGGCACCCATCCATGCCATTCCTCTGCAGTCTGTCAAGGGAAATGCTCACCCTGATTTGGCTTTCTACTTCTTTAGTTAACTGCAGTGTACTTGCATATGGATCTTCTTCAATCCTTCTCATCAGAAGAAGCTCCTGTTTAGATGTTTACTTCCGCGTTCGACTGCCCAGGTCTCTGTGAGATGGTTGCAGTTCCAACTTTGTTACATTTTTAATTCACTTTTGTGACTAAGTGACTGATAAGTAAACCTTTGCTGATCTTTTTTCTAGCTTTGACCTTTCTTGTGTAAAGAAATTATTTTCTTTCTTAGGTCTTGTGACATTTCTCTTCCATGTGGTGCCATTGCTAATATCAAGAAATGTGAAGGGGTATTTTTTGTTATATAATGTCCTTTTATAGTCAACTATTTGCTGGACACCTGTTTAATGAATAATCAGACTTAAGGTACTGCCACACTAAACGTTCCCGCTAACGATCACGATAACGACGCATACTAATGCGATCGTTTTTGTGATCGTTTTAATGTCGCTAGTAGCTGCCAAACTTAACGATCTCGTTAACGACGCATAAGCGGTTAGCGATTTCGTTAACGACTTTGGCGGTAAAAAACTGCGCACATCGTTCAAAAAAGGTGCCAGACACAGCGATATAGGCTCACCAGTGGGACGCCAACGATCAAAATACAGTCCAGAACGCTAGTGAACGATCAGCGAGATCACAGCAGGGGCCACGTCGTTGCTACATGCCACACACAACAACGTCACTAACGAGATCGCTAAATAGTGACGTTTTTTAGCGATCTCGTTAGCGTTCTTGTTTAGTGTGGCATACCCTTTACTCTTACCTGTGGTTCTATTCTTGTTAATTAGAATTTTGTAAACTTTAGCTTTGCTCTTAATACTTTCATTGGAGTATACCCATTTTTGCAACCTAGTTTTATTTTTCAGGTGTACAACATAACAAATCTTGCTTATATTCAATGGCACAGATTTGTTACATCGCATTGCATCACATAGAAAATGTTGATTCTACAAGGAAACTAAAGGTTTTCTGACAAATCTGTTGGGATGTACTCATTTATGCTGAGCACTATTACTAAAATGTTTTAGCCAAATGGATTGCGGCATCAAACCTCCTAATAAAACCAATGGGCAATAACCCATGGGTACATTCAAAACATTGTCTAATCAAAAGCATCTTTTAAGTCCATAAATTAAAGGGCTTTTCAAGGTTTTTTTTAAAAAATGCGCTTTACTAAGCCTCCACAGGTCCAGCATTGATTATCCAATGCTGCTCCCAGTGTCTTTTATTATCTGTAGCACTGCAGTGAATTAGCTCAGCAGTTATTGCCAAGTTGACAGCTTCACCGAGCCGCTGAGTTCACTGATTCAACCAATAGCAGAAACCGGGAGGAGCGGTGAAGATTCCGTGCTGGACCCCAAAAATTTGTTTGTTTTTTAAACAAACTGCTGCCAGTGATTATGGGTTTTCTGAAACTAGGAAACCCCTTTAATATAAAACATTGTCAATTCAAGTAAAAATACAATATCTAAGGGTTTTACCATAGCAGTTAGGCTGTTGGCGAGATTGATTTCAGCGCTGGCTCAAGAGCAATAATTTCCATCCACATAGATAATGGACCTGTTGAAAGATACATATTCACTATTAATGACACTATTGAGAATTTGAGGGCGAGTGTTGAAGTCTCGAAAGAAAATGGATATAGATACAATAGATTAAATGGTCTCAATGATCACCAGTTCCTCATCTGGATCACAGACTTGGCAAAGCGCAGTTAACAAATAGGCCTTGTGTGCTGTGTGAAAACATTAGGATCAAGCTTACAGCGCTGACACAGAACAGGCCGCAGATCACAGCATGATTGGTAAAGATGCGTTCTCTAATCTCCATAATCAATCCAAGCAATAATTACATTCAATAACCTCTGAATCTTCTGTCCACATTCATTACAGTGATACAGGCCAGATAAGAAAGCTATTCATAATTCTCCGTTTCGGGACTGGCAGCCATTGAGGTCTTGTGTCTTGGTAAGAAGATCACATAGAAAACTGAAAATGTAAGATGATCATCTTAAAAGCTTAATTCTGCAATTTGTTTTAATGTATTCATTCTAACTTCTTATCCACATGTGGACCAGGTGTTGATCATTGGCTACATTTTTGAGTAGGTATTATACGGGGCTGTCTGGCTTAGAAAACCCATTTTCCAATATCCTATTAGGACAATTAACTGAATATGTTTATGTTGGGGAGCAGCTCACTTTGGATCTTCATCAATTATCAAGAATTAAGAGAGGATTCAAAGAGAATGTTCATACCTTACATGAACTGACCACTAATTTTACTTAGCAATAAATAGTGTAATGCTTAATTTTCCCTGTGGGGGTGCTGCAGGGAAATTGAACACTTACTGTCAGGTTCTTCAACAGGTTAAACTTAGAAGTGATTACTGTAGGTCTCATGAGCAGGATGAAATGTGTATTATCATCATAAGTTAATTCAATATTAGGGGGTTTTCAAATTAAAATATTAGAGCTTGTCAAAATGGCAACAGTGATAAAAGCTATTTTTTTTAGAAACTACTCAAAGAGGAAATCTGATTACATGGCAGCACTGCAAGAATGTTTAGTGGAGTTGCAGGGGGGCACAAAATTCTTGGGGACTCAAAATCTGAAAAAAAAGTAGCCGTGATGTCACAAGTGCTGGGTACCACTTTGAATTCTACTTGACACCAATACAGTTGAATCCTGTGGTAGAGCAGGGAGCCATAAGTTTCCTTCTCCACCACTCTCTGTCCTGTAGGCTTCAAGCTACTGTATGGTTACAACCTACAAGTTTTTGTCATCCCAAGGCAGGAGGTGCAATGATGTCAATGCTTTGTGCTTATGGCATTGGTTTGATCTGCATGTATCAGCTCACTCTGGCAGGTGCGAAGAAGACAAATGAGGGTGTTGGTGGTGGCACAAAGGGGCATTATTACATTTGTAGGTGGCATTCATGGAGCATAATTACTTTTTAAGGGTGTATTCAGTGCAATATTTGCTTTAAAGGGGCATTAGGGAGTGCTCAGGGATAAATTATTATGCGGTTACCGTATTTTTCATACTATAAATATTGGAGGAAATTCTTATAGTCTGGCTGTGGATGGGGGGACAGCAGCGGCAGAGCAGCGGGTCACGGGAGGGAGGAGTCGGCTGCTGCAGCTTCCACTGTGCCCGCTGCTAAAGAAAATGAATATTCACTGGCCCCCACACGAATTTTCCCTCCCATCTCTATACACTGAAGCAGGCACTGAGAGGTGGAAGGGACTATCTGCACGTGAAGCAATGAATATTCACCTTCTTTAATAGCAGGCACACTGTTAGCTGCAGCCGCCGGCTTTCTGAAGCTGCTGGGCGATCACGCATGCCCGCTCTTAAATATAATGAATATTCACTGCTCCTCACTCCCATAGTCCCAGGCGTGGGGAGCAGTGAATATTCCGGCAGCTGACGTCGGCGTGTGAGGGAGCATGGTGCAGCTGCTGGCATCTGCACAGGATGCAGCACTGCGAGGGAGATGAAGAAAGGAGAGTAGAATATTTTTTTTTGTATGTGTGCACCATGATGAGGGGAATGTTTATCAGGTTGGGGAGGAGGGACATGTTTGCCAGGATAGGGATGGTGGCCATGTATACCAGAATGGGGATCATGGCCATGTATACCAAGATGTAGATGTGGCCATGGATACCAGGAAGGGGATGTTGGCCATGGATACCAGCGTGGGGATGGTGGCCACGGATACAAGAATGGAGATGGATCCATGTACACCTGGATTGAGGGCCATATATACCTCGGTGGGGACATATATACCAGGATGGAGATCATATATACCAGGATGGTCACATGTGTTATACCAAAATGGGGGATATTAGTACAGAATTGAGGGATATTAACCTATAACAGTGTCACCACCAGATCCCTCCCATAACAGTGTGTCATGACATTTTTTGCTTCAATTATTTTTTTTCCTTCTCTAAAACCTAGGTGTGTCTTATGGTCCAGTGCATCTTATAGTCTGAAAAAATACAGTAGGTGGATGCAGGTTTTGCCTTTTTCGTTGTGCTGGCAACCCAGGGCATGCCATTGGGTTTAAAGAGAATATGTCATGTCTGAAAATGCTATTAACCTGAAGATATGGGGTTATTCAACAGGTTAATTATGTTCTAAAGCTGTGCAGTCACTGTACTGAAAGCCCAGCTGACATGAGGAAAGGAACTTTGATGCACTGCTGAGCCGGCGACTGGTTTTAGTCAATGTGACATGATGATGCATTGACCGCACCTCTATGACTGAAAGCTGGAGGCTGCTGGGAGGAATAAGGTTAATTTCCTTTCAGCAATTGGCTTTCATTGTAGAGGTCGGGCAGCTTTAGAATGCAATTAACCTGCAGATTAACCCCATATCTGCAGACTAATAGCATTTTTTGATTTAAGGAAAGATTTTGATATCAAAGATTTAGTGCACATACACTTTTTGAGTATTCATATTTTCGTTGTATAACTTTTCCCACCCATCAAAGTATCTAAAAAAAATAAAAATTGAACAGTTAAGGATATGGGGATAAGGATATGGGGATAAGTTGACATTAACAAATCATACACAGCTTGTACTGAACTAACTCGGAGCTGTGTAAAGTATGGGTGAACTTATAAAGGTTTTTGTTCCAATTTCCTGACGTCAAAAAGTCTCAAATTTTGTTGCAAATTGTTTTTGTGAAAAAAAATTGCATTTTTCTCAACATTTTGGAAAAGTAGGTGGGAAAGTAGTTGTTCTTACATAAGAAAGTTGATGTAATCCAGATTTATAAATTGCAACTTTAATAAAAAAAAATGTACAATTCTCACTCCAGTCGAGAGGTGTTGGAAAGAATGGAGAAACATCTCTAGACAGAAACGTTATATGTATAGATGAGCCAAATTTATTAAACGGCGTGCAAGACTTTGATGTACATGGTGCAAACAATAGCGTCAAAGCTAAAAGGGAAACTAAATTAAAAATTCTTCTGATGTTAAATCTCCTCCTATGACTATGACAGATGGATGAGACCTTTCTCTACATGGGGCCTATAGGTAGATATTGTGTAAATGATTATTCAACTTTCCAAGAACTAAGTCAAAGATGTCTCCCCAGCCAACTGGTATCTTCTTCTCCACCGAAAGTCTCAAGAACTATGAAACACTTACAGATGGGTGTCTCTTCTTTTAGGTTTGGTTAAAATGTCCAGTGTTTCAATCCTTAATGCTTCTATGTTTCGAGGTTCTTTTATGGGTCGTACATGACTTAAAAAATAACCACCTCTAGGATATTTCTCTGATGATGTGCTGTGACTTCCGAAAGGTACAGACACCACTTCCACAGCAGAAGAAGACCTCTGGATTGACCTGTACTGGATCCGTGTGGGCAATGGAAGGTGAGCATGCATCCATTTATTATTTTCAATCAATTCATGTAAAAAAATATATATTTTAATGTTGGATAACCACTTTTATGTGATTAAAGAAAACCCACAGTAGAGCAGTGATTAGTTTTTGCTTTTACATACCTTCCCCACAAGAAGAGGAAGTAAGTTGGCTGATCGGGGATACAGGCAGCACTACGGAGAAATGCCATGGTTCCCGTAGGAGGATATCTGTTTATTTATTTTTTATTTTGACATCACCCGGCACCCAATTTTATTATAAAAATTAGTAGTGGAAAACCCTTTATTATAAAACATTAATAATAATAATAATAATCTTTATTTATATAGCGCCAACATATTCCGCAGCGCTTTACAGTTTAACAATTTCAAAACACAAGTCATAGGTAACAACGTTAACAATACAATAATTAAAGCAAAATAAGCCGACCCTGCTCGTGAGAGCTTACAATCTACAATGAGGTGGGGGAGATACAAAGTACAGGTGTATATATACAATGGTGCATTTACAATGATGGTCCAGCCATCTTGAGGGAGTGAGGGATGGATGGAGATAGTGAATGGGCTACACACACACACTTACACATAGAATGACTTTGGTTAGTGAATGTGATAGGCCGCTCTGAACAAATGTGTTTTGAGGGAGCTCCTGAAACCATGCAAATTGTGGATAGTCCTAATTTCTTGGGGTAGAGCATTCCAGAGGATTGGCGCAGCACGGGAGAACATTGAGGTATATAACATGTCAAGCAATGATTTTATTTATTTTTTCCTGAATCTTCCATCTTGCACCTACCTAGTTATACATAGTTTGCAAAGGTATGATGCAACAGAGCAGTTTACACTTCTGCTGACCTCAGCCGAGCCACTCTTCTCTGTTTAGTTTTTACGGTCACTTGTATATTCTGAACATTCAGGGTTTCAGTCAAAGATCAAATGTCAAAGCTGCTTGGAAAAGGGAAAATGTCACTGCTGCAAAAATGTAAGCATAGGCCGCTTAAATTGGATTTCCCATTTGCAACCACTGAAACACAAGTTTATCCTAGTTTCTCAGCTACCACGGAAAAGCTTTGATTCATGAAGCAAATATGTGAGTCCCATGGGAGCCGTCAGAACATTGCCAAAGCCTTTATCTTGTTTAGGGAAGAAATATGGTTTCAATATATCTTTGTTTGATCATTAATCATACCCCTTTCTAGTAAACATTGACACCAGGACCACGATTTAGATATGTATCACTTCCATTGTTTATTGGACATGCATTGCCTTAATCATAGCTACGCCTCCTTAACTTGGTCAAAGAATCAGTTTGATGCCCTAGATCTGTAGCTAAATACCCTGTCAAGAAAGTCATTGCTTGACTTGCTGAATCTCATCTCTGGCATCCAGCACAGGGGTATATGCCTGTTAACTATACGCCTTCCTATTGCTATGAGAAATGCAGCTAAATTCAATGTCCTACTCAATGGCATATTGTAATATTGCCAGTGTGGGTGGCTATTTAGGCTCAATGTTCCAAAGTGCCCAAAGACTTTTTTACAAGAAACAGAACAAACAAAAAAAAGGAGTAAAAATATAATCATGTCAATATCTATGGGTTCAGCTGACGGTCTAATGTGTATGGGTATGGCGTCTGACTGATGGTTGGGACAGCTATAGTTCAGGCACATCCGATTGCATATTGCCGATTATATGGACACTTCATTCCAGGGTCCTTACCAAGAAGGAACGGTATTACTAAAGAGGTTAAATGGATTGTCATACCTGCTGTTCCAGGGCCCTTAACCGAGAAGGGTTGGTTCTAAGAAGGAGAAGTCAAGGTCAATTCGCCGTCAGTGTTTTATAAGGTTGATAATGTTTAAACTGCCTTGTGTCTGTACTAACTTTTCTTTTGAGGTCTGACATGGTCAGGGACGACCATGATTGAAGTGTGGGGGAATGTAAAGGTGGTGGGAGCTCATGGATTGCTCCCAAATCCCCAAGGGTTTAATGTGTTTTATGTACTTGAACTGAAGTTGTCAACTCAGATGGGAGGGAGGGACTGAGTGTTAAGCCCCCGTCTCACACAGCGATCTCACTAGCGAGATCGCTGCTGAGTCACTAGTTTTGTGACGCAGCAGCGAGCTCACCAGCGATATCGCTGTGTGTGACATTCAGCGACGATCAGCCCCCCTGCTGGGTATCGCTGATCGTCGCTGAAAGGCCAGGACATTTTTTTGATCACTGGTCTCCCGCTGACAGGCACGCATCGCTGCATGTGACAGGCGGGAGACCAGTGATCTGCTGGTAACCAAGGTACACAGCGGGTTTCCAGGCGCGGGGCTGTGCCTAGAAACCCGCTGTGTACCTTGGATACCAGCTCCCTGAAGCAGGGAGCTGGTAACCAAGGTACACAGTGGTTTCCAGGCACCGCGCAGCGCCTGGAAACCCAATGTGTACCTTGGCTACCAGCTCCCTGCATCAGGGCGCTGGTATCCAAGGTACACTGCGGGTAACTAAGCGATGTTAGCCGCAGTGTCGCTTGTACTGATCGCTGCCTGAGCTGCCTGTTTGGCAGCTCAGCAGCGATAATGTAGCGATACACCAGCGATCCTGATTGTTGTCGGGATCGCTGGTGTATCGCTATGTAAGACCCAGCCTTTAGAGATGTGCAAGTGATAACAAGTAATCTTCTGCTTTGTGTAAAATGGCAGAGGTAATTTTTTTGTCAATTCGCACAAATTGAATTGTCATTTATTCAAATCTTCTGGCTTCAGCACTAATTTTCCTAAAATTCTACACCTATTCACAATATAATCAATCCTAATATATTTACCTGGTCAACATAACATTGTTTTAACATTTAGTGGAGATTTATCACCTGTCATCAATGAGATAATGAAACCTCATTGTATGAAAATGAATGTTGCTTAATTTAGGTTTCCTAATGATGACCTGTAGATACAATAGATTGGCAAATAGCTCATTAAGAAAAGAAGGTGTGTTCCTTTACATATGAATGGAGATGCTCAGAGACACACAGTCACCATAGTTAGTGATAATCTTACATCCACACACAATGAGTAGTTTATGGCCAAGAGATCTCTTGGCCAACAGCTATCAATCAAAGGCCCTGTCTACTGAGATCAATATTAATTAGTATTTAGGAACTGTAACTTATATGGGTTGTTTAGTTTCTAAAATAAACATTTTAAATACCCCGCCTGGAGATTCTGAGTTAAAGCACTCACCTTCAATATTTGTCAGAAAAATGCTCCTTCGACTACCTAAGGGCTATTTTGACAGGCCAATTTTGTACTGTTAACAAGCACTGATTGACTGTATACAATCAGCATTGTTTGCTTTGCTGTTTATAGACGCCAATAAATTACTGATGGAACAGAACAATTGTGTACGTATATGATTGCTTCGTTCCATACAGCATCAAAATATTGGCAGAACATCCCATGTTTACAGGGAGTGATGTGTTGCCGATAACGATGATTTTTTTATGCTGGCATAAATGATCCAATAACTTGAAGAATGAGCAACTTGATCAAATGTCATCCAAACTACCAACACCAATAATGCCATAAGGTCATCATGCAGGAGACCTAACAAAGACTAGAAAAACCAGAGGCATAATGACCACTGCGACAGGACCCGGAGGTGAGAGGGTCCACCGACGCCAGTCCCTACTTCAGTTGAATGTGCTTCCTGGGAAGCACATTCAGCTGAAGCATATTGCAGTGCACGAACTTGCCGAGTCTGAGCTCCGCAATACATGCTGTCGGCCAATCAGAAGCCAACAGCTGATGTCGGCGTGCACGTGACCGGGGCGCATGGAAGTGACGTCATGCGCTCCCGTCACACACCAAAATCAGCTGCCAGCTTCTGAAGTGGATGCCGCACAGTGTGGGGCCCTGAGAAGGTGAGAAGGAGTGTTTATTGTTTTTTTATTCTGTGTACTGAACAACAGTGAAACCATATACTCAATGTTGACAGGTATCATGATGGGGCCCAGGATGTGGGCTATATGCCAGGAAGGGGGCCATATACCAGGATGAGAGACATTATCAGGATGAGGGCCATATACCAGGATAGGGACTATATTCCAAGCAAGATGAGGGCTATATACCAGAAGGGGGCCATTACCAGTATGGGGGCCATATACCACAATGAGGCCAGCATGAGGGCCTATATCAGGATGGGGCTATATACCAGGATGAGGGCCATATGCTAGGATGGGGGCTATATACCAGAATGGGTCCAGGATGAAGACCATATACCAGGATTATGGCCATATACCATAATGGGGCTCAGGATGAGTGTCATATACCAGGATGGGGGCCATATACCAGGATGAAGGCATATTCCCGGATGGGCCCAGAATGAGGGCCATATACTAGGATGGGGGCCATATATTCGGATCGGGCCATATCCGGATGAGGGACATATACCAGAATGGGGCCTCGGATGTGGGACATATACCTGGATGGGTGACATATACCAGGATAGGGGACATATACCAGGATGGGCTGTGCATTATACTATACGGAGGACTATGGGCTGTGCATTATACTACATGTAGGACTATGCGCTTTGCATTATACTACAGGAGGACTGTGGGTCTGTGAATATACTACATGGATGACTACGGGCTGTGCATTATACTGTATGGAGAACAATGGAGTGCACTATAATGTATGGAGGATTATGGAGAGTGCATTATATTATTTTGGAGAACTATGGGTTGCATTACACAATATGGAGGACTACGGGAGTGCATTATATTGTAGGGGGCTATGGGCTGTACATTATACTATATTGAGGCCTTTTGAGAGTGCATTATACTTATACTACGGAGCCTGACTTTTATGCTCAACCCTGATGAGTATAATGCTTTACTTTTTTTCTATACTTTAAAGAACAGCAGCAAAACGGGAGTTATATATATAAGGATGGGACCCAAGATAAGGGACATATACCAGGGTAAATATATACAGTACATATATGTATATATATGTATATATACTGTATATATTGTAGCCTTTCCGGGGGGTTTAGCTCTAGGATCGCTGTCTGGGTAGACAGAATGGCACGGAAACAGTTCATTCAGACAGCAGTTTGGTGAAAACTGGCCGCAACCAGTTTTATTAAAGTCCACAGCACACAGATAAAAACAAATCATAAACAGAAAACCTGGGCTTGTCTAGCCACTAAATTACACTTAGATAGATGGCCTCTCTATCCGGGACCCAGACTCTACCAGTCTGTGCCCAAAACAACACATATCACATATGTTACCAGTATGGAGTTTCACAGACACTCCTCTTTATGTCCGAAGGCAACTCCAATGTCCAGACTTGAGAGAGGTCACCTCCTATTCAGTCGCTATTCGCACGGATTCTCACTGCGACTACTCCTGTGTCCGGGGTACTTCCTGCACCCAGACTGAGATAGCTCACACTCTTAGAGACTGCTTCCTTGTGCCAGGACACCTCCCTGTGTCCGGGCTAAAGACAGCTCCCACACTCTTGGAGACACCTTCTGTGTCTGGACCCCTTGTCCAGACTGAATGAGCTCTCTGACTGTGCTCCCAAGCACCTACTTCTGGCTTCCTAATCAATACCTGAGTGGCCACAGGTTTGAGCTGCAAACGTGTACTTGAATGGATGGTGTAATGACCTTTTTCCACCACTAGTTTTACAAAGGCACACATTTCCCTCATACAAGTCAGCAAAGTACCTGTGAAATGTACACCCCATTCAATACATACGCTCTCACTGTCTCACAATATATATATACTAGGATGGGACACATATATATCTGGGGGGCCCCGGTTCAAATCTTGCACCGGGACCCATCAGACTCTAGTTGCGCCACTGAAAAAGACCATAAGAGCGGTGGATCGTTGGAGGACTTACTAAGTGAATCTAAGTTATTCCATCCTCTTATTCTTTAGGAAGTGTCCACTATTCTAGACGCTCATTCATTTGCCAAATTAATTATTTCAATGAGGAATGTGTAATACCTTATTTCTCCTGAGATAATGCTGCAGGCTGTTTGGCAGCCGTTAGCATTCACATAGGCAATTCAGTCTGGTCCAAATATGTGAAGTTTTATTGCTTTCATCAGGGCTAGCGTCACTCATGGGCCCCATAGCGTGTTGGTGTCCTCGACGGCTAATGGGCTCCCCCGTTTGTCCAGGGCACCAGCGCACCTGGGCAAGTGGGGGGCCATTGGCCATCGGGGATACCGACACGCTACGTGGCCAGTAAGTCTGGGAAACCCGATGCCCCCTCCAATACTCACCTCTCCCAGTTATACGCTGAACTGGTCTCCTCTGCATCTTCTGACTCTCTGTAATGTCTTAGGCAGAGGACACAAAGATGTCTCTACAGAGCACCATAAGCCGAGCAGTGCAGAGAGTCAAAAGACACTGAGGTGAACGCAGTAGTAGGCAATGAGGAGAGGTGAGTATCTAATTATTTATTTTTACATATGGAGCAATATATGGGGCCGTTATATTGTATGGAGCATTATATGGGGCCATTATAATGTATGGCGCCATTATATACTGTATGGAGCAACATATGGAGCCCATTATACTGTATGGAGCAATATATGGGGCTCATTATATGGAATGAAGCACTATGAAGTGCCTTTATTCTGTATGGAGCAATATATGGAGCCCATTATACTGTATGGAGCAATATATGGGGCTCATTATATGGAATGAAGCACTATGTAGTGCCTTTATTCTGTATGGAGCAATATATGGAGCCCATTATACTGTATGGAGCAATATATGGGGCTCATTATATGGAATGAAGCACTATGTAGTGCCTTTGTTCTGTATGCAGAAATATATGAGGCTCATTACAATGTATGGAGCATTATATGGGGCCATTATATACTTTATGCAGGAATATATGGGCCATTATATATTAAATGGAACAATATATGGGTCATTATGTATTGTATGGAGCATTATATGAGGCCATTATAAACTGTATGTGGCATTATATGGAGCCATTATACTGTATGGAGCATTATATGGGGCCTATTATATTGTATGAAGCATTATATGGGGCCTACTATATTGTTTAGAGCATTACATGATGCCATTATATACTATATGGAGCAATATATGGAGCCCACTATATGGTATGGAGCATTTTATGGGGCCCATTATACTGTATGGAGCATTATATGGGGCCCATTATTCTTCATGGAGCATTATATAGGGTCCATTATACTGTATGGAATATTATATGAGGCCCATTATTCTGTATGGAGATTATATGGGGCCCATTATACTATATGGAGCACTATGTGTGGCCCATTATATTGTGTGGAGCATTATGTGGTGCCCATAATACTATATAGAGGACTAAACTGTCCGCTCTAAAATTAAAAGTCAGTCTGCAGACTTTTGAATCCACCCAGCTCACGCACTGTGCACTGTGAGGATTCGACGGTTTCTGAGCTATTGGAGAATTTACAATAGATATCACTCATTTAATGTAAGAAGTAAGTGAAATCTTTGGCATTGTACTATAGCAATATTTCTTAACTATGCATCATGAATTTCACCCAAGGCCCACGAAAACCTGGAGCCAGTCCTGGCTTTCATAAAACTCCAGTGGTTTACAAAAACTAAAAAGACTCTTCTGGGCACAAAGGTATAACAGGAAAAATAAACAGTTCATGCACTAGCAGGCAACAAATACCAGGACGGGTTCACCTGTTCAGATTATAGTCCTCTCCCTCTCAGCTTCTGGCTGAGACTGCCAATACTCTGAGCCAGCTCAGCTGCCTTAAATACTGTATATGTAAAGCATGCACTAGAGGTCCCACTCAAGTTCTTCTAATCGTTCCTAAAACCCGAACCCCAAATTTGGTCCTAATAAAGACCTGTCAGCAACCTACTGTTGCTGGAGCCTTCACCTCCGGGACATACATCACAGAGGCTAGCCACTTCGGTGACACATATCTCCCATCCAGGACTTTACCTCCTGCTTTCCTACACTGTCTAATGTCAAAGCAGACAGTTTTCTCCCTGGGAATTGGCAAATGGAATTAAAATTGACATCTACTTGTATGATTTAGAAATACACCTATGTCTCTAACGTCCAGTACTTTACTTCCCTAATACAATGAAGAGCATTATTCTTCAAGGGCAAAAATAAGTACAAGAAAAATAAAATCTAATAAAAAAAATTTTAAATCTGAACTCCATGCTGAGACCTGAAGGAAAATTAAATTCATAATCTAAAATATTAAATTATTTAACAAAATATATTTTTTACTGTTCCTTGCCATTAAAGTTAAGAAAAATTTGAGTGCAACTCTCTATGACACTGTACTGTATGACTTTTATGCTTCACGCCAAATTTTTGCAGCGTTTGCCCCCAAAATTGTATTAAGCTGTAAGGAATAATTTCGCTAATATGTTCTGTAAAATGAGCATTTCCTTCCCCCTTGAAAATGAAACAAAACCCAAATAAGAGTAACAAGATATTAATAGAACATCTATGATTTAGACATCTGGAACAACAAATAATGTTCACACACTGGACCATTTTCTGGAAAAACTGGGAGACCCCCTGCAGATTGTATGATAATCAGGAACAGACCGTCAATACAGTGTAATTAAAAACAGTCATCAATTCTCGTGGATCAAGGTGCTTTAAGATCAAAGTGTCTAGATACAGACTGTGAAGATAAAATAAGACAAAATAAGAAAACGTTTGACACTGAATAATGAATGTGAGCTAAGGACACAAAAAGCAAAAGTATATTTGATAATATATATATGTATATATACTGTACATATACAGTATATATATTTTTAATTTTAACGGCAGGTTGAATATGATTTTTATCAGTTTACGATCGTGTTACATATAATTGCAGTTCAAACAAGGTTTTGAGGCTGTGCATATTAAATGCTTGATGTTTTTTGCTGACAGCTATTTCTCCACACCCACCCGATCATGCATGTTTTCTATAAAAGGGGAAAGGTGAAGTTTACTGCTGTCAGAACAAAAGGATTGACTCATGTTGAAATTTAACAGTCTGATATTTGTCTCCTCCGACATCTGCCATCGAGATAGAATCAGAAGACTGCCATGTACATTAGAGGAGTGACCTGTCCCAATGAATTATTGGGTTTAGCTAATGTTAATCTAAGCTTTATACACCT
>JARQOD010000005.1:524161440-524211748 GCA_033576555.1 Oophaga sylvatica
TTCAAAGCTAATAGAATTGTGCATTATGATGAGCCCATTATTCTGCAAAGGGACCAGATATTGTTCTTGTACATGGACCCTTTTCTATCTGTATCCCCTAGTATGATAACACCTCTATATACAGTAGATAACACAGGATCCCCCCATTCACAAAGTGATGTCACAGCTCACCTCCTCCTCCTGTACAATGACTGATAACACCTCTATATACATAGATAACACAGGATCCACCATTCACAATAGGTGATGTCACAGCTCACCTCCTCCTCCTGTACAATGACTGATATCACCTCTATATACAGTAGATAACACAGGATCCACTATTCACAATAGGTGATGTCACAGCTCACCTCCTCCTGTACAATGACTGATAACACCTCTATATACAGTAGATAACACAGGATCCATCATTCACAATAGATGATGTCACAGCTCACCTCCTCCTCCTGTACAATGACTGATAACACCTCTATATACAGTAGATAACATAGGATCCACCATTCACAATAGGTGATGTCACAGCTCACATCCTCCTCCTCTGTACAATGACTGATAACACCTCTATATACAGTAGATAACACAGGATCCACCATTCACAATAGGTGATGTCACAGCTCACCTCCTCCTCCTGTATAATGACTGATAACACCTCTATATACAGTAGATAACACAGGATCCACCATTCACAATAGGTGATGTCACAGCTCACCTCCTCCTCCTGTACAATGACTGATAACACCTCTATATACAGTAGATAACACAGGATCCACCATTCACAATAAGTGATATCACAGCTCACCTCCTCCTCCTCCTGTACAATGGCTGATAACACCTCTATATACAGTAGATAGTACAGGATCCACCATTCACAATAGGTGATGTCACAGCTCACTCCTCCTCCTCCTGTACAATGGCTGATAACACCTCTATATACAGTAGATAGTACAGGATCCACCATTCACAATAGGTGATATCACAGCTCACCTCCTCCTCCTCCATCTGTACAATGACTGATAACACCTCTATATACAGTAGATAACACAGGATCCACCATTCACAATAGGTGATATCACAGCTCACCTCCTCCTGTATAATGACTGATAACACCTCTATATACAGTAGATAGTACAGGATCCACCATTCACAATAGGTGATGACACAGCTCACCTCCTCCTCCTGTACAATGACTGATAACACCTCTATATACAGTAGATAACACAGGATCCACCATTCACAATAAGTGATATCACAGCTCACCTCCTCCTCCTGTACAATGACTAATAACACAGGATCCACCATTCACAATAGGTGATGTCACAGCTCACCTTCTCCTCCTTCTGTACAATGACTGATAACACCTCTATATACAGTAGATAACATATGATTCACCTGCTCTGCCCCCCATTTATTTGAGGTCTGGTTGGCACATAGTGAGGTGAGTTACTAGAATTAGGGACCATCCTGATTAGATACACCTTGTGTTGGTGGGATGGCTTCTACATTTTTTAAATAAAAATTGTTAACTATGTACCCTATGTTTTTTACTATTTATCTACTTACTGCAGTGTGGCTACATGTTATGATTTTTTGTAGGTTTTGTTTGCTGATAGCCACACCATACATATGTTCCTGCATATTACATTTACACTAACAGGTCTGCTGCCCCTTGCTTTAGTTTTCGCCTCGGGGATCGGACAAATGAAGACATCTGGAGCGGCAGCTCTCGCTTCCTCCAGATGTCAATTACGTCTGTAGGGGAGGAGAGTGAAGCCACCTCAGTTTGGCCACAGGGATTGCATAACATAACTATTTTACGCGATTCCGGGAGAACCAGTCCTGGCACTGCTGGAACGGCACCGACACCGGGAAGGAAGTATAAGTGCTATTATTTTACTGTCAGTAAACATATGGATTCAGAAGGGTTGTCTGACTAGTGGTCTACCTGTTTAATGCTGTATTGCCATCATGTTCTGCTGCCACTCTTCCTGCAATGGACTTTAATATGTAAAAATATACTTGGGACTAAAATTCATTTTTGTAATTGGGTTTTCTAAAAATGTTTGCCACATTACCCTGTGTTGTACTTTTGATAAGTGGCTGCAGAATGAGTTAACTGAAATTCATCATTGAAACCTAACCTGTAGGCTACAGGATAACTTGCTGATCGCTGAGGATTCAATCCATAGGACCCAATAGAACCTAAGAATCGGGCTTTTGAACCTTGAGAACAAGTCTCTGCAGCCCTGTCCTGAATTGGTGCTCATGCGTGGCCTGCACTCAATTCATTGTCTATAGGACTGATGAAATACCAAAGCGCAGAGCTCAGCAGCCTCATAGATAATGAATGCCGTTCATGCGCACCTCATCTCCATTCAGAAGGGGCTGCAGAGCCTTGTTCTTATGGATCCAGAGCCCCATTTTCAGGATCGCCGAAGGGGTCCCAGTAGTCGGACCCAAAGTGATCAGCAATTTATCCCCTGTCCGTACGTAGGATAACTTAATTTTTTGGAAATAACCTTTTAATAAGGAGTATAAAAATAGGCTTTGAAAACCTAGCAACCCTTTTAATTAACCATTTTAGAAGGAGAATGTAAAAAAAGCCAAATTCATAGAAAATGGCAACATTCAGAATGTTAATGTGCTCCATTTAGAAGGCTGCTCAGGTCCTACGTTTTAGTAGGTGTGGTATGCAAAAGCCAGCTGGGCACAATGCCAAATGGTTCATACAGAAATGGGAAATCTGTGATTAGCAGTCTTCCTTGGCATGACTCCGTGCCAACACTAACCTTCCATCAAACAAAGCTGGAGCCCGTTGGGACATGCTAGCCACCCAATAAACATGTTTAGCTAACATTTATGAATGCAAGTAATAAAAAATAACACGTATAAAACCAATTCACAGAAACGGTGTTAAAGTCGCCCTTAGATTTGATTTTAAAGATATTAAGATGTCCATTGTATATTCAAAATGAGCTGAAAATTGCTGCCATCAGAAAGAAGGGCGTGGAAGACGGTTTTACCAAACTGTTTAGTTTGCCATAGATAAAAATGTTTATAAAAGTAAAAGTAATAGACTAAAATAGCAATTGTATGCACAGGGTTTTATGTTATTCATTATTTTCTGAATCAGAGTCTTGTTGTCAGGGATTTGGGCAGTAAGAAGAATAAACTAAAAATAAAAGTAAAGATGCAAATTGCTCCATTGCATGGTGGTCCTACGTTAAAGGTTTTTTTTCCACCGCCTTTTCAAAACTGGTCACAGGGAAGGAATTGATATAAAAAAAGAAGTAAGTGTTGCTTACCAGTCCGATCCCCCAGCGCTCCAGCACAACCACTGGGGTGCTCTCAGTCACCAGCAGAAGGGATGACGTCCCGTTTATACCGTCACCTGACTACTGAAGCCACTGATTGGCTGCAGGGTTAATAATGATCCATGGACGGGATGTCATCACACTGCTTCTGACTCAGACCCTGATTTTCTTTTCATATATGAGTTTGGATGGAAAACCATGTACTAGAAATCTAGACAGCTAGCTATTGAAGGGAACCTTCCACCAGATTTTCCCCATGTAAAGTACAGCCAGCATCTTTAAGCCCACTTTTACAGCATTCTTTTATAGCATTCTTTACAGCATTCTAGCGCTGTATGTACAGTATTCCCCAATGCTATGCCAGGCACAAAAAAAGACCTTGTATTATACTCGCAGACGCTGCCATCTGATTAACTAGGCGTCTCTAGTCTTGATCCGACACCTCCTCTCTTCCTTCAATCACTGTGCTCCTTCCCTGCTTAGTGTGTGTAAAGTGCCCAAGTGAGGTAGTCGTTGGCGAGCTGCTACTCCCATTCGTTCTGGCATCCTACGGAGAACACGTGTCCATATCCTGGTGTGCTGCTGTGCATGGGGTGCGTCAAACTTTCTTCTGGCCTGTAGGCCTCCATTGGCTCTAGGTTTCCCTTTTCTGGAACTTTGGCAGCAATCAATCCAGGGGACACAGGATTCATAAAAACAATCAAACTTATACTTGACAACAAGCAGTCTTTACAAACAGGCATAAATGATAAGGACTAAGGGTTGCCGTCTGTCCCACAAGTACCGGGCACAACTTCAGCCCTGGTTCTCAGTATAGGTAGAGTGTCCCTCTTGTCTATCTTCTCTAGCACTAGGAATTCTTCTTCCCCACTAGCAGTGCACATGGATTGCAACACCTCTTAGAATTTGAGCCCATCTTTCCCTGTAGCTTCGCAGGCTGAGTGCACCCAATGGCCCCAACATCCATCTCGAAGTTCCCAGGCCAGCAGATGGATTCACTGCTTCTAGCATTAGGCCTACATTGTCTTTAGTAAATGACCTTATTGAACAACATACCCATATATAGATTACTGTTAATTAAGTATATCAAAATAATAGGGCATATTGGGATGGATATTAATATACGGACAATCGCTGAATTAATGATATCAATGAAAAGAAAACGATCAAACAGTCCCAAAATAAAGTACAAAATATTTTATTGAACATCAATTAATAAAAAAGGAGCAGGGGAAACAGTGACAAGGGCTCATGCCAATAAGCACTAGTGGGAAAAATAGGACGCACACAGGTGAATAAACCAAATTACATAGATGAAAAATAATCACAAATCCGCAAGTGCAGAAATTGCATAAGTATGTAAATATTGGCAAAACCAGTCATGATGATGTTAATATGGCTACAGAATTGTATATGACAGTCAGGATGTCCCAAGTGATGGTTTTATCACCATGGTTGTAAGCATAAAATTGCATCATAGTATCCAGGACATATCTGCCACCCAAACACATAGGACCTCACAAAAATTTGCAGTTAGTGCCATGAAAAGTAACGGTATACCTGCTCAGGTGAAGAGACTAACACCAGGTGCGTCCGCCCCGACGCGCGTTTCGGCTAGTGTGCCTTTCTCAAGGGGTGAGGGGGAAGAGGAAGTGAGGGGTATAAAAGCAGCCTGCCACCAATCACGTGTGAACCACACACCTGTCTCATAATACAGCATGAGTCATAATATCACTTAGGAGCCAGCAAAAATCAGCAATAACAAATATCAATGGTCATATGTATGCCCGCATAGACACACACAGCTTACTGTCATTGAAAATTCCAAATCTGACCGCAGTTAAGATGTATTGATGTCCAAGGCACAAGATCGTCATCAGAGTGCGCTTGGACCGGCCTCCAATGACGCGCCCATCGTCCCAGCAACCAGGGACGCCTGACGGCGTCGGCGTCACGTGCCTGGTGACGTCACGTCACGTGACCAATCACCATGGTACTGGAAGACGCCGAGAACCGCCAGGCATGCCAGAGTCACGGAAGAGGGCGCGTACCGGCCGTAAATATGATGGAGGCAGCAATAATGTGGAATTAATGTGTGTAGGACAACTGTATGCCAAATAACAAACAAATCAAGTGTATGGGCAAAACATTCTTAAAGACAGTAAGAACAACACACTACATAATCTAACAACAATGACAGATATGAGGATAATATAACATAAAAAATGCTGTATTTAACTTAGCAAAAGATATATATAATAATACAACCATCAATTGCATATTATAAAATATGAATAACAATAACATTGATTATAGTGATTTGCTGATAGGTGTGAATGATTCAATCTGATGGGATGGAAACTTGAAAAAATAAATAATAAACTGGAAAAAATATTTTTTCCAGTTTCTTCCACCTTCATGTCACTGATGGAGAATTTTCTGACCATGATTTTGATGTTTCCATCCATCAGATTGAATCATTCACACCTATCAGCAAATCACTATAATCAATGTTATTGTTATTCATATTTTATAATATGCAATTGATGGTTGTATTATTATATATATCTTTTGCTAAGTTAAATACAGCATTTTTTATGTTATATTATCCTCATATCTGTCATTGTTGTTAGATTATGTAGTGTGTTGTTCTTACTGTCTTTAAGAATGTTTTGCCCATACACTTGATTTGTTTGTTATTTGGCATACAGTTGTCCTACACACATTAATTCCACATTATTGCTGCCTCCATCATATTTACGGCCGGTACGCGCCCTCTTCCGTGACTCTGGCATGCCTGGCGGTTCTCGGCGTCTTCCAGTGCCATGGTGATTGGTCACGTGACGTGACGTCACCAGGCACGTGACGCCGACGCCGTCAGGCGTCCCTGGTTGCTGGGACGATGGGCGCGTCATTGGAGGCCGGTCCAAGCGCACTCTGATGACGATCTTGTGCCTTGGACATCAATACATCTTAACTGCGGTCAGATTTGGAATTTTCAATGACAGTAAGCTGTGTGTGTCTATGCGGGCATACATATGACCATTGATATTTGTTATTGCTGATTTTCGCTGGCTCCTAAGTGATATTATGACTCATGCTGTATTATGAGACAGGTGTGTGGTTCACACGTGATTGGTGGCAGGCTGCTTTTATACCCCTCACTTCCTCTTCCCCCTCACCCCTTGAGAAAGGCACACTAGCCGAAACGCGCGTCGGGGTGGACGCACCTGGTGTTAGTCTCTTCACCTGAGCAGGTATACCGTTACTTTTCATGGCACTAACTGCAAATTTTTGTGAGGTCCTATGTGTTTGGGTGGCAGATATGTCCTGGATACTATGATGCAATTTTATGCTTACAACCATGGTGATAAAACCATCACTTGGGACATCCTGACTGTCATATACAATTCTGTAGCCATATTAACATCATCATGACTGGTTTTGCCAATATTTACATACTTATGCAATTTCTGCACTTGCGGATTTGTGATTATTTTTCATCTATGTAATTTGGTTTATTCACCTGTGTGCGTCCTATTTTTCCCACTAGTGCTTATTGGCATGAGCCCTTGTCACTGTTTCCCCTGCTCCTTTTTTATTAATTGATGTTCAATAAAATATTTTGTACTTTATTTTGGGACTGTTTGATCGTTTTCTTTTCATTGATATCTACATTGTCTTTAGCAGCCTATTGCCTGCGACTGCTGCTGTCACTTCTCACTCCTTCTCCCAACTGAACACTACTTCCTGTTCCTCACACTAACCGGAAATTCCCAAACATCCTCCCTACAATGGGCTGGTCTTAACTCTTGCACTGTCTCTGTGCCAGCTGTGTTGCTGGCAGACTTCACTTTTCACCTACATTCTAGACAGTGACATCTTGTGACAATGAGTTAGTACTGCAACCTCCTAGGCAATTAACAATTGTTATCACAAAAAAACATATCCGGAACTAAACATTATTCACATTCTATACCACAGCAGCATTGATGTCTTCAGTGGGAACATGACTGCTGGTCCATCTCTTTACCTTGATGACGCATCCTAAGTCATCCACATAGTGTCCTGCATTGTGTTTCTGCGCAGGTGTACTTCTCTCTGCCCTGCCGAGGGCAGAGAAAAGTACTGTAGTGCATATAAAAATAATTATACTCTGCAACTGTCTCTTTGTGACTAGTGTGCCTAAAAAATAATTATACTCTGCAGCCGTCTCTTTGCGAGCAGTGTACCTAAAAAATAACTATACCCTGCCTCTGTGTCTGTGCCAGTTGTTCACTTAAATAAAATTATACCCTGCCACCATCTCTGTACAAGTAGTGTGCCTAAAAACCACTTTCAAAAATGAGGAGAGCGTCAAATAGGGGATATGGCTGTGGTGGTGCTGGTGTAGCTGCTGTTGGTGGTGCTGGTGTAGCTGGTGCAGGGAAAGGATGTGGTCATTCTGTGCCTGCTACATGACCAAATGAAACATCTTCCTCTGGTGCACACAAGCAACAAGGATATTCTGCGTCATTTCATAGGGCCGTGTGTAGCGCCGGCGTCGGCGTCCCTGCCCTCTGCCAGGCAGGGACGCTGCTCCCCTCACCCCTCTGCTCCAGGTCCGGCGTCCTCCTGCCGCTCTGCTGGCGGCGCACGCTCCTTTCCTGCCTCTGTGCTTAGGGCGCGCGCGCGGGCGCTGCCCTCCCTCTTAAAGGGGCCGCGCGCGTCGTCCTAAGGTGTACCCGGCCAATGGCCGGAGGACTTCACCTTTATAAGGCCCCTCCTCCAAAATGGAGGTGCCCGAGCAATGTTGTTGCACAGTTCACTACTCTGCTTCAGTCCTCAGGGTCTTTGCCATATACCTGTCTGTCGCTATCTGTTACCTGCCTGCCCGCTCACCTGGGAGCGCTCATTTGTTACCTGCCCGCCCGCTCACCTGGGAGCACTCATCTGTTACCTGCCTGCCCGCTCACCTGGGAGCGCTCATCTGTTACCTGCCTGCCCGCTCACCTGGGAGCGCTCATCTGTTACCTGCCTGCCCGCTCACCTGGGAGCGCTCATCTGTTACCTGCCTGCCCGCTCACCTGGGAGCGCTCATCTGTGACCTGCCTGCCCGCTCACCTGGGAGCGCTCATCTGTTACCTACCTGCCCGCTCACCTGGGAGCGCTCATCTGTTACCTGCCTGCCCGCTCACCTGGGAGCGCTCATCTGTTACCTGCCTGCCCGCTCACCTGGGAGCGCTCATCTGTGACCTGCCTGCCCGCTCACCTGGGAGCGCTCATCTGTTACCTACCTGCCCGCTCACCTGGGAGCGCCCATCTGTTACCTGCCTGCTAGCCTACCTGGAGGCTCAGCCATCACAGGTCGTATCTACACTCATCCAGAGACTACCCCGGTCACTTGCCGTGACCTCCTACCCACTCATCCAGAGACTGCCCCGGTCACTTGCCGTGACCTCCTGCCCACTCATCCAGAGACTGCCCCGGTCACTTGCCGTGACCTCCTGCCCACTCATCCAGAGACTGCCCCGGTCACTTGCCGTGACCTCCTGCCCACTCATCCAGAGACTGCCTCGGTCACTTGCCGCGACTCCCTGCCCGTTCATCCAGAGACTACCTCGGTTATCTGCTGTGACTACCTGCCCGTCCACCCTGGTCGCCACCCGATCTCTTACAAGGTCCGCCCCTTTGTATAAGTAGCTCAGAGGTTCCGCCTCCCAGACCCGTTACACCGTGTACCGCTACACGAATTGTGAGGTCAGACCATATTGAGGCAGTGTTAGATTGGATGGCTGAAAATCAGCCAAGCAGTCTGAGACCCCAAGTCATGCAGCAGTCTTTTCTGCTTTTTGATGACTCTACTTGGGTGGTGTTCTGTAGAACATCCACCCGACCCTGCCGCACAAGTGGAAAAGACTGAATGCACTGATGCTCAACCACTTGTTAGGTTGGAAGATTAGTACGTGGAAGGGCTAGTGCACATGGTCAGTAGACCACTGCAGTACATCTCAGAGGATGATGAAACACAGTTGCCAACTACACCATCTTTCTGCAGTGTGCAGACCGGCAAGGAGGGCAGGGCTGAGTGGGTGAAAGATGATGCTGGAGATGATGAAGTCCTAGACTCCACATGGAGGGAAGGCCATCCTAGTGACATGTGAAGTTCAGAGAAAGAGGAGGTGGTGACGCTGCCATAGCAGCACAACAAAAGAAGGAGTAGGGTGCAAAGGCACAGCAGGTGACCTCTAGCCAGGGCTTCACATGCTACTGCCCACTGCGCCGCTGAAACCAGCACTCTAAAGCCAGCTCAAAAGAACTCCCTTGCATGGCATTTCTTCAGGCAATGTGCTGGCAACAAGCGACTGGTGGTTTCCACACTGTACTGTCAGAGCCTGAATCGAGGCATAAATGTTCTGAACCTGAACACCACCCGTATGAAGAGGCATCTGAATTCCAAGCACGAGATGCAGTGGAGTACACACCTTAAAAAGCATGATAGATCTGAGCCTCCTCCTGCTCCCTCTGCTGCGGTCTAGGTCTTCCCCCTGCTCACGATCAACAGGGCCACCTGCCTCTCCGCAAAGAGACTATGTGACCGCATCACCACCACCATTGTCACCCAGCATCTCCACACCATCCCTTGAAAGTGTTCAGCTCTCCATCCCCAAAACCCTTGAGAGAAAGAGGAGATACCCCCCTACCCACCCATGAGCCATGATTCTGAATGACAGCATTTCCAAATTACTGGCCTTTGAAAGGCTGCTATTCTGGCTGGTCCACATGGACAGTTTTAAAAAAATGATGACTGCTTTTCCAGGGGGCATTCCCTGCCCTGCACAAACATGTGGTAGACCAAATAAGGTGTGAACTCTGCAACATCAGTGGCAAAGTCCACATAACCACCGATACGTGGACCAGTAACAGTACCAGAGACGTTACATCTCCCTACCTGCCAACTACCAAAATATAGTGATGGCTGGGACAGAGGTGGAAAGTGTTATAGCCCATGTCCTACCACCACCGAGGATTGCTTGACGCTTCTCTGTCTAGGTTACCTCCTCCTCCTTCTTGGCTTCCTCCGCTGCTTCCTCATACGGTCATAGTAAAATCTGCACCACCAACTTCAGTAAAGCCAGGGGGAAATGACTGCAGGCTGTTATGAAACTCATCTGTTTGGGGACAAATGCCACACTTCTCATGAGCTGTGTACAGGGATCAAACAGCAGACAGTTGAGTGGCTGGTGCGGGTGAACGTCAAGCACAGCCTGGTGGTATGCGTTTATGGGCGCAATATCACAGAAACTCTGGACCTAGCCGGTTAGTCGCACATCCCTTGCCTGGAGCATGTGCTGAATTTGGTGGTGCAGAGCTTCCTTAAAAATTACCCATATACAGTACAGACCAAAAGTTTGGACACACCTTCTCATTCAGATTCTTCTGTATTTTCATGACTATGAAAATTGTAGAATCACACTGAAGGCATCAAAACTATGAATTAACACATGTGAAATTATACATTACACTTTACAAAAAAGTGTGAAACAACTGAAAATATGTCTTATATTCTAGGTTCTTCAAAGTAGCCACCTTTTGCTTTGATTACTGCTTTGCATGCAGAAAAGGTGAACGGATGGACTCTACATGCCTGGTTCCTACCGTGAAGCATGGAGGAGGAGGTGTGATGGTGTGGGGTGCTTTGCTGGTGACACTGTTGGGGATTTAATCAAATTGAAGGCATAGTGAACCAGCATGGCTACCACAGCATCTTGCAGCAGCATGCTATTCCATCCGGTTTGCGTTTAGTTGGACCATCATTTATTTTTCAACAGGGCAATGACCCCAAACACACCTCCAGGCTGTGTAAGTGCTATTTGACCAAGAAGGAGAGTGTTGGGGTGCTACGCCAGATGACCTGGCCTCCACAGTCACCAGACCTGAACCCAATCGAGATGATTTGGGGTGAGCTGGACCGCTCACGGCTTCAATTTTGAATAATCCCCAACAGTGTCACCAGCAAAGCACCCCCACACCATCACACCTCCTCCTCCATGCTTCACAGTGGGAACCAGGCATGTAGAGTCCAGCCGTTCACCTTTTCTGCGTGCAAAGCAGTAATCAAAGCAAAAGGTGGCTACTTTGAAGATCTTAGAATATAATGTTAATTCATAGTTTTGATGTCTTCAGTGTGATTCTACAATTTTCATAGTCATGAAAATATAGAAAAATCTTTGAATGAGAAGGTGTGTCCAAACTTTTGGTCTGTACTGTATATTAAAATGAAGTAGCCTCTACAAGGAGTCTGCGGCACTATACCACCAACCAGAATGTTATGGCAATATTAATTCATATGCCACAAGCCTCTAAACAAAGACAATCTGAAAAATGAATCCCATGCATAACTTACAATGCGCCAACTGCTAATTTGAAGGCCATTTTAAAATTTTGTTCATCTTCTTTTTACAAAGGAAGACGGGTAGTGTAATATTTTTTCACTTTAGCGTGATAAACATTTGACTCTTCTGTATTCCTGTTTTCCATAAGACATATAATCTTTTAAAACCGCACATACCAGGAAAAGTCCAATATGCATAGAAACTAAAAATAGCAACAAATAAATATAAAACATATAATTTATTATAGTCCTTCACATACAATATGCAACATGTCTACTTGTGCAAAAAAAAAACTGGCTATGAAATATATAATTTTAGAATGTCTGTGTGATATGGGATTACAGTTTTATGTAGAAAATGTTAATGTGTTTTCAATACGATCTGCCATATTTTCTAAAACAAAGATGTACGAGAAATTCCAGCAGTTTAACATCTTCACACAAAATTTACATCTGCTTATGTTCTATTGATACCTGCCAACCCTTATAGATTATGGTCCCAGAGAACTGAGATTGCGGCATGTGATATTTTCTTTCCATAGATATTGCCTTTTTTTATAGATTACATATCTTTTTAGGCTATGTCCCTATGCACACCTCATTTCTGCTCCCTGAATGTCTACCAGGATGCTGGGACTCAAGGAGAGTTGACTTGTAGTAGGCTTGTGTGGCTACCTGTAGATGTGACAATAGACCTGGTGGGCACGTATCGATTGGCAGGACCATCGGTCATGGCCGTAATCTATGGTCACTGGATGAGATCCTTGAGAACCACCTCCTACCTGACGGCATGTATGGGTCTTCTGTTGATTAACCAGCCTGGCATGATGTCACATGAGAATAGCGCTGTAACGATGATATCACATCAGGTCGGCTAATCAAAAGAAGAGCTGTGGATGCCAGGAGTTAGGAGACTGTTCTCAGGGTTCCAGTCCATCAGCGACAGATTAATGACATAGCCAATGGATTGGGTCCTTAGAATCGATTTGCGCCGACTCTACTTACTAAGTTTTTTAGGAAGCCTCCTGAACCCTACAGGAGAGCTGGCTGCACAGTGTTGATCTTACAATATATGAGTTTCACTTTTTGTATTGAAGAACTGAAATTAATTAACTTTTTGATGATATTCTAATTTAATGAGAAGAACTTGTATGTGTAAAGCTGGTTCGGCAGACAACTCTTCCTCCCAAATGCAGCACACGTGTGCTTGGATTTCTGAATGTGCATGTCTTCTCAGTAGAGCCCATATGTCAAAGTCAAGGCCCGCGGGCCAGATCCGGCCCGCGAATTGATTATCTATGGCCCCCTGACAGGCGGGGCCCTGAGCAGGCGGGGGGGCCCACTCGCAGTCTGGACCCCCGGCGCCCGTTAGCGGAGGAGAGCGGTGTCAGCGCCGCCACTGGGCCCCCCCCGCCTGCTCGGGGCCCCGGCAGCAGCTGGCAACAATACTTACCTCTCCCGTGCCTCCGCTGCCGCAGCTCCGGGCTCCAGGGGGCGCCGGCGCTTCCTCTCACAGCCGGCCGCTGAATGACGTCATCATTCAGCGGCCGGCTGTAGCACAGAGCGCGGGGACGCTGAACTGGTAAGACGTCTCTGTGTGTGTGTCTCTGTGTGTGTATGTAGTGCGGTGCTTTGTGTGTGTATGTATGTGTGTGTGTGTATGTATGTATGTGAGAGAGTGCTTGTGTGCTGTCTGTGTGTGATGATGGCAGGCATTGCTGATAATGGGGAGGCATTGATGATGGGGAGAAGATGATGATGGGCAGGCATTGCTGATAATGGGCAGGCATTGATGATGGGGAGAAGATGATGATGGGCAGACATTGATGATGATGGGGAGGAGATGATGATGGGCAGGCATTGCTGATAATGGGGAGGCATTGATGATGATGGGGAGAAGATGATGATAATGGGGAGGCATTGATGATGGGGAGAAGATGATGATGGGCAGGCATTGCTGATAATGGGGAGGCATTGATGATGATGGGGAGAAGATGATGATAATGGGCAGGCATTGATGATGGGGAGAAGATGATGATGGGCAGACATTGATGATGATGATGGGGAGGAGATGATGATGGGCAGGCATTGCTGATAATGGGGAGGCATTGATGATGATGGGAGAAGATGATGATAATGGGCAGGCATTGATGATAATGGGGAGGCCATGATGATGATGGGGAGGCAATGATGATGATAATGGGGAGTCTTTCCACAGCGCCCTTTCCTGAGCTGTAACAGTGCAGAACGCAGTACAGCGCAGAGGAGAGCTCCATATTTTGTATGGAGCATTATATGGGGACCAGTATCCTGTATGGAGCATTATATGGGGACCAGTATCCTGTATGGAGCATTATATGGGGACCAGTATCCTGTATGGAGCATTATATTGGGTCCAGTATCCTGTATGGAGCATTATATTGGGTCCAGTATTCTGTATGGAGCATTATATGAGGGGTGACATCCTGCATGGGGTATTATATGGGTGATGAGGGGGAGACTGTGGTGCCCATAATATTGTATGGAGGACTGTACTGTCCAGTCTGTACTGTGCGCTGTGAGGATTTGGCGGTTTTTGAGCTATTGTACAATTTACAATAGATATCACTCATGTAATGGAAGAAGAGAAGTATTTGGCATTGTAATATACCCATATTTCTCTGCAGTATCTGTGCATCATGAATCGTGGTCTGTGTTAAAGGGGCCCACTGAGGCTCTTTCGCCCGGGGCCCATAAAAACCTGGAGCCGGCCCTGGCACCAACACTACATTTCCCACAATGCACCGGTAGCAGGGCCGGCGTCAGTCCGGCCCTCGGCTTGTAGCAAATTTTTTTTTTGGCCCTCGGTGTGTTTGACTTTGACATCCCTGCAGTAGAGGAACACAAGCCAGGGCCAGACACCTCTGTTGGTGGCTTATCCTCTCTAAAAACAGAAGAATTGGTCGCTTTGAAATCCTTTAGCCTTTTTCTTCTGCTCACATCTGCCCACATAAGGGACAAGTCATGACATCCCCATTGCCTCATTCACATCAGACTAATATTGACCAAACTTACCAATATCAGAGGGATCGGCCGAAAGTCAAAATGTGTATGGGGTCCTCTCGATAGATGATGTTGATGGGTGGGAGGGAGAAGGATCTGGCTCTTTGGATTTCCGATGGCTAAATCTTTTGTTCTACTGGAGATAATCCACTGCGAAAAAAGTGGCTCTGTTATAGAGAAAACAGGAGTTCATAGTAATTTTAAGCAGATCTCATTGATAAGATGGACAAACACTAAAGATGGTGCAAATTGATTCATAGGACCCAATCCAGTGGCCAAGTCAGTAATCTGTGATCACTAGAACTGGATCATGGAGGACAACCTCCTACCTGTCTGCAGCAGCGATTTTTTTATTAGCTGACCTGTTGCGATGTCACATGTGCATCACAACACAATGATCCATCGATCAGGCTGGCTAGTTGAAAGAACAGCTGCGCATGTCGGGTGGTAGGAGGAAGTTCTGTGGGCTCCTTTTCAGCAGCCACAGATTACTAATATGGCCTATGGACTGGTCCTGCAAATAGTTTTGCACGTATTCTAACAAACACCCATAGTCATTGTTTTTTCTATGTCCATTAATTGATAATTGTACAAGGAGATGCAACTCTACACTGACAACCCTGGCTAATGATTTTAAACTTTTTGTGTTTTTTCTATAACTTTTGGATATTGAATACACTGACTCTATTTTACTCTAATTAGTGGATTTCAATTATTTCTTACTTCTTCTGACCCATGGCCCCATCTGGTGTGCATGTGGCCTTGTATGTTCAAATTATTGTGACAGTATTTATTGACTTTTTAGTCAACAACGGTGTACGCCCTGTTGATGGCTGTTGGGCTCACAAGAATTAGCCAATTTCTGCGCTAAGTACCTTAATTTTTTAACTTATTTTCTACGAGTTCCTACACTAAACTACTCAGCAAAGCCACTAAAGGAGACTCAAGATGGCGCAGGTTAAGAGCTTACGTATTTTGGCCAAAATATCAACTAATACCTCACTATTTTTGTATTTTTTGCACTATGTTTTTCGGGGTGCAGCCAAGCCCAGACACGTCTGGTCTTGCATGAGGGGTGTTCACACTGTTATGCATTGAGAGTGTACTGGCCAGCCCGCCTAATCGAAGAGTAGGGGCGTGACTAATAGGCTGTGAACCAGACACTATGCAGTAACCTTGTGTGAACAACACCCTATGCGGGCCTTTAGTGTGCATTTGTATACTGGGCAGTCACCCCCTCCTTGAATGGGTATGTGGAGAGTGGCTGTTGATCTGTCTGGTATTTTGCACCTGTGTTGCGCTAACATCTTGCTATACTGTATGGGCTGGCTGCACCCTGCAGTGCATTTGTTCTAAAGACCTGGGCAGGTAAGTGTTGCTGCCTTTTTGTTCGCTGTTTAAATTGAATTTTTGGAGACCTTGAGTCTTCTTTAGTGGCTTTGCTGAGTAGTTTAGTGCCGTCTACTTGAGCAGAGCTGCTGAGCTCAGTTATTGACTGCAGTGGTGTCGATGTGACTCAATCGCTGCAGACAATAACAAACACCACGAGCAGCGGCGAAGAGTCAGTACTGTCACCAAGGAGGGTGTGTAAAGCACTTTTTTTTAATTTCTAAAGGGAATCTGTCAGTAGGAACAACCCTCCTAAGCCATCTGTATTAGCATATTGGTCATAGGAATCTGAATATAATGATACCTTGATATCTGTTATCCGAGGTCTTATTACAGAGAAATCCATGGATTTCTTAATATATAAATGATCTGTCAAGCTCTATAGGTCGGACATAGATCTCCCCAAGAATCTGACCCCAGAAATTATTGTAAATAAAAGGAGGTGTCATCAGTGTAAGTCATGTTGACCAGGAGAGCGGACTGTCAGTTATTACATGTCTCACTCTGGTAATACCTTCTTTCATTTATAATAATGTCTGGAGGCAGATTCTCACTACAAGCGCTTCTCACTAAATTACAATATAATCAAAAAGTTAATTTATTTCGGTTCTTCAATACAAAAAGTTAAACTGATATATTATATAGAGTCATTACACACAGAGTGATCTATTTCTAGTGTTTATTTCTGTTAATGTTGATGATTATGGCTTACAGCCAATGAAAACCCAAGTCATTATCTCAGTAGATTAGAATACTTTATAACACCAGCTTGAAAAATGATTTTAAAATCTGAAATGTTGTCCTACTGAAATGTATGATCAGTAAATGCACTCAATACTTGGTCAAGGCTCCTTTGGCATCAATTACCGCATCAATGCGGCGTGGCATGGAGGCGATCAGTCTGTGGCACTGCTGAGGGGTTATGGAAGCCCAGATTGCTTTCATAGCAGCCTTCAGCTCATCTGCATTGTTGGGTCTGGTGTCTCATCTTCCTCTTGACAATACCCTATAGATTCTCTATGGGGTTAATGTCAGGCGAGTTTTCTGGCCAATCAAGCACAGTGATACTGTTTGTAAACCAGGTATTGGTACTTTTGGCAGTGTGGACAGGTGCCAAGTCCTGTTGGAGAATGAAATTTCCATCTCCAAAAATCTTGTTGGCAGAGGGAAGCATGAAGCGCTCTAAAATTTCCTGGTAGACGTCTGTGCTGACTTTGGTCTTGATAAAACACAGTGGACCTCCACCAGCAGATGACATGGCTCCCCAAACCATCACTGATTGTGTAAACCTCTCACTAGACCTCAAGCAGCTTGGATTATGAAATAAATTAACTTTTTGATGATATTCTAATTTAGTGAAAAGCCCTCGTATGTCGAGCCCATAGATCTTAACAGCTTCACATATGAAGATAAACATACATTTCTGAGGAATAAGACATCAGATTGCAGATATCAAGGTATGATTTTTTCTATGACTTGCATGTCCTTAAAGACGGCTCAGTAGGGTTGATCTTACTGACAGATTCCCTTTAAATAAACTGTGCATGGGGATTAAGATTTGACAACACCATTAGTCAATGGCGCTAGCTGCTATATATAGCTATAATAATTCCATAAGATACTATATTATAATGCAAACTATGATATAAAGTTGTGCACCTCAATGCACATTTCCAAAAATAATTGGAGAAGTTTTTTGTATAAGGTTTGGCTTTGACATTTGAGTATAATTGTAAAATGACTGAAACATATTGGAATTTGGAATTCGGATCATCTAGAGTCTATGAACAGGTTTTTGTCAAGTTTTCTACAATTATCATCTATTAAACTCTAGGAGAGCTGCTTTCCTCTTCCAGGGTTCCATGCGGCATGTTGCCATAGCCGAGCAGAGCCGACTTAATGATAGATTACACACAGTTACTTAGATTTTCCACCATTATCGCTTTCCTATATCGAAACTATTTCTCTCCAATGCCGTTAAAATCCTAATGGAACACACGCAGACTGGATTTCTGCCACTGTAAAATGATCCTCTGGTGAAAATAGATGTTAGCAATTCACTAATCTCACAATTTATATTTGGCAGTTAAATTCGGCCGCGTTGCCGATATTTCAGATCTGTATTTGTTTAAATGGGCAAAGCTTTGAATGAGCCTCCGGTGAGAACATTTGGTTCATGCATTAAGAATAGGAAGGGCAATAAAACCTTTAGCCCTTTATAATAAAGGTAACACACTTGAGTAGTTATATGTTAGTCGGTCTCCTTAGTTTGCATATGTCTCTAGTTTCCCAAACCCAAAGTCTAAACTTTGTTGAGATTCATCATGAACCGTCTCTGCTTTTTGCACATGCTAAAAAGTTTTCCACTTTTGAAGGTGATCCTTTAAGATGAAAAAAATAGTAAAATTAGTGAGCAGTATACTGTAGAGTGAAATAATGTGATAAAGATTTCCATAACGTCATGGCCCCTTGGTTTCTGGTTGAAAGAGATCAAGAGTAGTGATGAGCGGACCCGCGGGTTCGGCCAAACTGGAGTTAAAAGTTTGGTTCGGTTTCTGGACTTGACACAGAAGCCAAACCCAATAGAGGCCAATGGCAACCAGAACCTGGAACTTTAAAATGGTCATAATAAGGGCTAGTGGGCTGCAAAAGTACAGAAAATGGGAGTAAGAGCAGGACAAGTGCCCTGCAAACAAATTTGGATAGGGAAATAACTTAAAATAACTTAGAATACCCCAAAACAGGGACCCTACTGCAGAAGAAGGTCTAAGCCTGACAGAGGCGCCATCTAGGCCCCCATGCCCTTTCCTCTCTCCCATGTGACCCTGTATGTCACCTTGGGTGTGGTGGGTCATGAAGCAGGAGAGTGGTGGTGTCCTCTGGAGACCATTCACCTCACCCTCCCCATGCAAGGGTTGTTTTCTGTATGCCTGTCGCATTGGAACTCACTCCCTTCCGGCCATCTCCCTGTGCCATATGGGCTCTATTCCATGGTGACCATTGATAACAGAGAATCAGGGTTCTATTCCAGAGAGGGAGCCTGATAAACGGGTACCACATCCAAGGAAGGCAGCAGTCAAGCAAAATATCCACTCCTTAACTGACTCAGCAGTTGATATTACAAGACAAAATAGACATCCATGACAATTTAGAGGCTCTGTAATTGGAATGAGTAGTTAAATCCTTTAATCAGCATCTATCAGTGGGCAAATCTGACGCTAGCAGCCACGGTATTTCCAGCTCTAGTAGCATGCTCTAAAGTCTCACACCACTACAGCACACACACGGATGGCACAGTGAAACTGCAAATGGTCATTAAATTAATCAATTTTGCCTGCATGGTGGCTCAGTGGTTAGCACTGCAACCTTGCAGAGCTGGGGTCCCATGTTCAAAACCTACCAAGGACATCTGCAAGGAGTTTGTATGCTCTCCCCGTGTTTGTGTGGGTTTCCTCCGGGTTCTCTGGTTTCCTCCCATACTCCAAAGACATAGTGATAGGGAATGTAGGCTGTGAGCCCCAATGGGGACAATGATGATAGTGTATGTAAAGCGCTGCAGAATATGATGGCGCTATATAAGTGAGTAAAATAAATAAACAAATACATTTCTCACTACCAATCACTATAAAAAACATGAATCTGTCAAAGAATGTATGGAAGAAAGCTATCCAGATATGGACTGTGGTAGAGATGTAAGTGACCAGAAAGAACACTCATTTCCAGCAGATGATACCAATATGAGACAACAAGAAACACAAGATGGCAAAAAGCAAGAACTTGATGGCCACATCCATGTACTTTATTTGATGCTTCCTAATTTTTTCGGTAAAGTAATCCCACAAACATGGTTTCAGATTCGAAAAATTTGTTTTTACGCACAGTACTATTTCAGACATGTGTGCATAACAGTAGGAAATGTATTTTTAAGCACAGAACTATCACAGACATTGGTGCACAAAAGTAGAAAAATGTGTTTTACGTGCAGTACTTTCACCATCATGGGTGCATAAGAGTAGAAAAATTTTTGAGTAAGCAGTGCACAGTACTATTAGAGACATGGGTGCATACAAGTAGAACTTTTCTTTATGCAAACGACTTACAGACACGGTTGCAGATTAGAAATACTTTTGGGTATGCAGACACGGGTGCAGAGTACACATAGAGTCTTTTTGGAAAATGGCGCACACACAAAACCTAATATTGTCCCTTACTACAGCTGCATTCTGTACCTATGCTAAGCAGAGCAGAAATAAAAAAATAATCTTGAACAAGGAGGGAGAGGTCCAAGTGGAGAAGGAGGTGGAGTAGGTGGAAGAGGTGGAGGTGAACATGGCAGTGAAGGTGGAAAAGGCATGGGAGATGCATCCAACACTGTTTTTGTGTTTTGTTTTTTTCTTTAGGGGGAATTAAGGGAACTTACTTAAAAGAACATAGAAATAACTGAATGAAAAATTATAATCTAAAACCAGGAGGAATAGGTCCACGTGGAGGAGGTGGGTGTGGAGGTGTAAGTGGAATAGACAAGGGAGGAGTAACCCAACATTTTTTTTGTGGCTTTTTTTAATTTTTTTTTTCTTCATTTTATAGAACTGACGTGGAGGTCCAAGTTGAGGAAGTGCACATGGTGATGTAGGTGGAAGAGGCAAGTGAGGAGTGATTCAATACTGTTTTTGTGGGGTGTTTCTACATTTTTTAGTGTATTTTTGCTTTATGGAACTGACTTAAAATGACCTAGAATTAATAAAACTAAATATAACAATCTAGAACCAGGAGGCGTAGGCCCAAGTGAATGAAGAGATGGATGTGGCATAGGTGAAAGAGGAAAGGGAGGATTAATTCAACACTGTGTATTTTTGGGGAATGTATTTTTTTTCCTTATAGTGTTTTTTTATTTATTTTTGTTTTTTCTTAGTGAACTGACTTAAAATAGCATAGCCATAGCAAAACTACAAATAGCAAACTAGAACCAGGGGGCATAGGTCCAAGTGGAGGAGGAGGTGAATGTGGTGGTGTAGGTGGAAGAGGCAAGGGATGAGCAACTCAACACTGTTTTTGTTGTTGTTGTTGTTTTTTTTTTAAGTTTTTTTTAGGGAACTGACTTAAAAGAACATAGAATTACCAAAAAAATCCTAACAAGCTAGAACCAGGAGGCGGAGGTCCAACTGGAGGAGGAGGTGGAGGAGGTGGACGTTTCGTGTTGGTGCAAGAGGCAGAAGAGTAGATAGTCAACACAGTTTTTTTGTTTTTTCATTTGAGGAGACACCCAAATGAAATGAGTTGTCTAGTCAGCCAAAGGTATGGACAAGTCCTGTGGGATCCACTCCTGGTTCATTTTAATGAATGTTAGCTTCCCCACCTTGGCTTGCAGATGTGCCTGTTTGTGATCACCCCCTGCTGTGCTAAACACACATTTCGACAGTCAGTTCTCCGTTATTTGTATGCTAGCTTTCTGACTGAGAACTCCGCCCTTCACCACATTGTGATTTTAATTACAGCTGGTTCCTGCCAACCCATAAATGTAGGCTTTACTGAGAAAGGTGTTCCCCATTCACCCATGCATTCAGACATTAGCCTTAGATTAGATTAATGATTAGATCAGCATCTAGACATCATTCAAAAACAAAGATGAATAGTATATAAATGGCATTGATACGGTTAATAGTGTGCTTGTAAAAGCGAGTGATGCTCGCTGAATGCATTAAGGAGTTTAGTAGTATTAACCAACCACACCTAAAGACTAATCATGTCACAGAAGGTGGTGAGCTTGGAATTACTGGCGCTTATTTTAAAAGCTGGCGTCCGCGGTGAGCATGCAGCCTAGCAATTTGACAAAGCTCATCTTTTGGAGCGAAACATGTAATTGCAACATGCACCGCAGCACCTACTATGCAAGCAAGCATTTTTAGCTGACAAGCGATTCAATAAAGGATTTTTTTGACTTCACATGGAGCTGGATTGGATTCTATTATATGAACTTTCAACACGAAGCGGGGACGTCTCGGCATAATCCTTTGCTCCTGAGAAGGACTCCATCAACAGGGAGGTGAGCTGTGCATTTCTTTGGGGCGCAAGCCTCATTTTTTGTATCATTGCATTGAAACCCCGGCACTTTATGCTTACCTCCCTAGTTTAACTCATTGTGTGAAGCAAAGTAACTAACAAGGAGTTAAACCAGTGAAACAATACTATCACCCTAAGCAACATTATTTTAAGTGGTGAAATGATAAAAGTCTGGTTTAACTAACAAAAGTAAAAGCTTCAGCACATAAGAGATGAACGAAACCTCATAAAGCAGATTATAAGCATTTGAGGACTGTATCATATTAATAGTAAAATTGAATCGCTAATAAAACAGCTAGTGTATTGAGCTTTGCTTTTTATAAAGCCACTTCAGTATCAATACAAATGGATATACAAGCCTTTGATCAGCTGGGAGATATTAATTCTCAACCCCGCTGTGAACGTCTAGATTTTCTGTTCCAAGAAGGAATCTCCACAATGCAGCAGAATGTGGAATGTGAACTAGCGTTTAGAAATTTGCAAAGGTTGCTAAATGATCAGACCAGATTGTGGTGGAACTCATCTAGCCTCAGTTCATACATCTCAAAAGCCATGATACCGCGTGGTTTGCGGATTAAAAAACCTCCAACAAACCAATATGGCCAAGAGTTTGAAAAACGCTGGTATGCCATCTTATCAGGTGCATCTATGGACTTGATGAAATTAATTGTTCATTATGAAACAGAAAAGCTGCAGGAATTGGATGTCCAAATAAAAGCAGCTAAAGAAACCATTATTCCTTATCAGCAATTAAACAAAGCAAAAGAACTCCAAGATAAGCTCAATAACAGTATTAAAGAAGCAGAGAACATAATAGCGGCCACAAAGGAGAATAAATACAAAAGAGATTTATTTGATTATAGAACTGACCGTGTGTATACTTGGGCAAATAAAAATGCTGAACAGAATATTCAAGAGAACAAATCTATATTGAAAAAGTCAGCTAGAAGAAGAAATAAAAAGAATAATAAATCTAAGGAGGAGAGAAGAGTTTCTTTCACAGGAACTGAGTCTGATACAACTAGCAACTATGACATCTCTGATAATGAAGCACAGTCTGCAGTCAACAAAAGGAATTTTTTAGAAAAGGAAAGCCGCAAAGAAAAAGACAAAGACAAAGAAAAGGAGAAGCAAAAGGAGAAAGAACAAGATGGCGCAAGCACCGCGGGGGGAAAAGTGGAGAAGAGCATGTAAAACCGCAGCGTATGAAAACGAGGCAAAAATAGAAGATCAGCAAACATGTAATCTATCTGCATGCGTATTAACTGCGTTTCAGCTGCGTTTCTTGAATAAAGGATTTAACTATGTACCAAAGTATGATTTCAATTTATTTGGCACCATATTGGATTTAAATAAATTTGTAAGGAATGTTACTTTAAAATTACATTATGCAAATGAAGTTGCTGAAGAAACAACTAATGAGTCTTGTAACCAATACGTGATGCCAAAGAATAAATTCATGCATTTGGATTTGAATAAACAAATAGAAAGTATTGAGCAGAGGGAAAAGTGACAAAAGAAAATGCAAAACAAATTAGATTCACTAACCCAGAATTTTACCCGGTGCAAGCACGCACGGAGGACATTGATAAATTCCAGAAAGCAGTAGAGACGCAGTTAATAAAGTTACATCAGCAGGTTGAAAAAAATAGAGAAAGAAAAAATAACCAGAATAGGCAGATAGAAGCCTTAAGAAATAACCCTTATATTACAATACAAAAGACAGATAAGGGAGGAAAAATAGTAATCATTGATAAGGCACTATTGGAACAGCAAGTATTTAACCATCTAAATACACCAGAAACATACGTGAGGTTAAGCGAGAACCCAATAAAAGATATCCAAATGCGATTAAAGGCGATTTTGAATATAGGAATGCAATCATCTATATTGACACAACATGATGCAGATGCATTGTATGTGATTAATCCCATTCATCCAACGCTTCAGACCACACTCAAATTACATAAAAAAATATTTCCGCCACCCATAAGGCCTATTGTTTCGGCGATAGGTTCAATTTTTGAAAAATTGTCCATATGGGTTGACAAATTTTTGCAACCCATTGTGGTCACAAATCCCGGATATGTGAAGGATGTATTTTCGTTAATTGAGGAGATAAAAACAATTGAATGGAATACTAATTATAAGTGGGTAGGATGTGACATTGAGTCTCTATACACATCTATCCCTCATGATACAGCTATGTCAGTACTTGCGAGTACACGTATGGAGTATACAGCATATGAATGGAAACTGCAGCATTTCATTCTTATAGCAGTATCATTCTTACTAAAAAATTATTACTTCTTGTACAATAAGAAATATTATAGTCAAATAAAAGGTTGTCCAATGGGATCGGCATTCTCTGCAAGTTTGGCCAATTTGTATGTAGCATACTTAGAGCAAAAAATGATTTTTACGAATGACAACAAATATTTAAGCAATATGATATGGTACAGAAGATATGCGGATGACGTGTTGATTATATGGAAGGGTAGTAACAATGAAGTACAAGAATGGATCGAGCAATTAAATCGCAATAATTTACTGCTGTATTTCACTCACAATGTTCATGACAGAACTATACCATTTTTAGATGTGTTAATAGATATAAATCCCAATAACAAAGCAATCAATTATCAAAACTATAGAAAGCCAGAAGCGGGTAATGTTTTGCTACGCGCAGATAGTATGCATCCAGCACATACAGTACGGGCATTACCCATGGGTCAATTTTTGCGCATTAGAAGGCAATGTTCGGATATAACTAAATATGAAGAACAGGCTAATCAATTAACAGCTAGATTAACAGAAAGAGGGTATAAAATTATGGATATCAAGCAAGCGCGTATAAAAGCTGAAGAGAAATATGTAAAAAAAAAAAAAATTTCTAGATAACAAAAATACATCTCCAATTAATAAGGATAACAAAATTGAAGAGGCATTGATATTCACTACGAAATATTCTAAACAATATAATAAAATTGTATCCATAGTTAAACATTCATTGCCACTAATGTATGTTAATGAAAAATTACATGACATAGTCAAGGACAAATGTATTTTTGTAGCCAAGAGAGGCAGAACAGTAAAACAATGCGTTGCTCCCATTGACAAAAGTAACATATCGAGCCAATGGTTAAATATGAAAGGAAATTATCGCTGTGGCAGAAATCGATGCCTGTTATGATTTGGTAGCTGAGGAGAGCAGGCAAAAAAGGAAATACACCAGAGCAGTTGGAAACTATGAGATTGCAGTACCCTGACTAACCACCGCAACTAGAGGCAGCCGTGGAGCGTTCCTACGTTGGTCCTAGACGCCTCGTCACAGCCTGAGAAACTAACTACACCTAAAGATAGAAAGAGGAAAGCTATCTGCCCCGGAGCAGATCCCCAAAGAACATAGAAAGCCCCCAAACATGTAATGGCGGTTAGACAAGAAGAAATACTGACACAGACAGAAAATAGTATGAGCAAACGCTGGGGCCCAAACTTACTAAATAGAAAAGGATAGGAAGGGCACTTACTGCAATCCCAAAAAAACCTGAAAAGCACCAACTCTACTAATTTCAAAAACACCTGAGATCACACGACCTCTACCACCTAAATTAGTTCTCTGGTGTAACAAAATCAAAACAGCAGCCACTGAAAAAACTGGAAAAAGCAAAAGTACAAACATCAGTGGCTGAACTGAACTGAGAGGGCAAAAGCCCCAGAGGGGACCCTGAAGGCCCCCACAGAAGTGCAGGACAAAATGCAAAAATCAAGCACAAAAACAAAAAGAAGAAAATGTCTTATCTGTTAGCAGGAGATTCAGACACGACACAGCAGGCTACCAAGGAAACAGGAATCAAGGATTGAGACCAGAACAATTGATCACCGGCAACCCTGATGGGAAGGCGACTCCCTTATATAAGACCAGTCAGTAACACCTGATTCCCAATCCTCACAATCTTCACTGGACAGTCCAGTACCGTTTGTAACCACCAGAGGGAGCTTCTGCTCAGAACTCATTTCCAGCCTATTCACAACAGATGCCCAGCCTGTACCTATATGAACAACGGTGCTAAATATGTTATACCAGCTAATGGAACAAAAAAACATTGGATAAATTCATATATTAGTTGTACAACCACTAATGTGGTATACATGATAACCTGTAATATATGCAACATTAACTACATCGGTTCAACGATAAGGAAGTTATCCAAACGTTTTGCTGAACACCTAGGTGAAACACGACCGAATGCTACTAGATTATCTTCGGCGGTAGCACGACATTGTGTACAGTATCACAGGGGTAGGACTGATAATCTTGTATTAACTGGTTTAGAACGGGTGAAAAATCAGGAAAGAGGAGGTGATCAATTAAAGAAGCTTAGGATGAGGGAAGCGTTGTATATAATGAACTTTAACACCAGACAACCGCTAGGTATGAATAATAGAATGGATATTTCGTATATTTATTGATAATTATGCAATATAATTTATTAAACGAAATCAATATTTAAACAAAAAAAAAGGAAATATATAAATCATAATATTAGAATTAATATGATAAAAAATTAATGAAATGAAATATAATTACTAATATAATAAAATAAAATACAATGAATTATATTTGACATTTGCATATAAATAAAAGTTGCATAACATATATTCATGTAATGCAGGTAAGCAGATTCACCGGGAAGCATATCCATTACTATATTTTAATGATTAGATCAGCATCTAGACATCATTCAAAAACAAAGATGAATAGTATATAAATGGCATTGATACGGTTAATAGTGTGCTTGTAAAAGCGAGTGATGCTCGCTGAATGCATTAAGGAGTTTAGTAGTATTAACCAACCACACCTAAAGACTAATCATGTCACAGAAGGTGGTGAGCTTTGGAATTACTGGCGCTTATTTTAAAAGCTGGCGTCCGCGGTGAGCATGCAGCCTAGCAATTTGACAAAGCTCATCTTTTGGAGCGAAACATGTAATTGCAACATGCACCGCAGCACCTACTATGCAAGCAAGCATTTTTAGCTGACAAGCGATTCAATAAAGGATTTTTTTGACTTCACATGGAGCTGGATTGGATTCTATTATATGAACTTTCAACACGAAGCGGGGACGTCTCGGCATAATCCTTTGCTCCTGAGAAGGACTCCATCAACAGGGAGGTGAGCTGTGCATTTCTTTGGGGCGCAAGCCTCATTTTTTGTATCAACCCATAAATGTAGGCTTTACTGAGAAAGGTGTCCACATTCACCCGTGCATACAAACATTAGCCTTAGAGAGGTGTTCACACAGGTTGGACCCATCAGACTCATGAGGCCACCTTGACGATGGCTGATGGGCAGACATTATTTGGCCAAATTTTGTGCTAAGCGCCTCATGTATTTTTCATGTATTTTTCCTAATATTCAAATGCCATTTTTGCTATTCACATTTCATAGATTTTACATTGACATGCTTTAACACGATTGAGTGCAACCATTTTCGTATATTGTACATGTAAGTAGTTGTTTTTTGTTATGCACCTGTTCTGACTAGTTCTTGTTGTGCAAGTCAGTTTTCCGTTATTAGTAGTTTCTCTACCAGTGTGCGCTTGCATTCACGCATTTTGCGAATCAGTTCCAGTGACGGAAGTAATGGTGGTACATTGTCCTTGTAGAGGGGATCCAGCAGGGTGGCCACCCATTAATCAACACTGCTAACAATACGGCAACTCAGCAGTTGTTGCGCAGACACAGCAGCATGTATGGCTCATGTGTGCCAAGCTGCTAAGATAACATGTCAAGCTGGCCTCAGTGAGAGGTGTATCGTCTGGGTCCCCTGTATCCACACCACCACGCTCCAGTGATGCCTGTGAGATGTTTTGAGTGCCACCCTGCTGTTACTTCTCCTCATCCTCATCCTCCCAAACTGTCCCCTGGCTGGACAGTTGGTTACCTGGCAGCTGTTGGGACAGTAACCCACCCTCCGAGCCATGTGCGCGTGATAGGCCTGATAACGGTGTGAATTGGCCTTACTTCTTCTGTTCCTCTTTCTCCTGTGCCACCACCTCATCCAACATCGTGTCAATTGTTTTTTCCAGCAGGAATATAAGTCGGTATTATCAGAGAATTTTCACTGGGGCATGTACTTTTTCTCCCTGTATAATGTTGACCAATCATAAGCCAGCAGCAACACTCTAGGAAAAGAATAACACATGTTCACCATAGCTTAAAGTAGGCTACTACTGTGTGAGACATGTAATGACAGACAGCCTAATATGACTGCAAAGCGATTACAAGTTGCTGTGAGCACAGAAAAAAGAGTGCGATTACTGACTCCTTTGAGCATTCATGAGTTGCTGTGTGAGAACACCCACTTAGAATTCAAAGGAACTTGTCATGTCCACAAATGCTGGTAACCTGCAGATATGGGGTTAGTCTGCAGGTTAATAGCATTCTAAATTTGTGCGACTACCATATTCAATCATGGCTACAGCGAGGAAATGAACTATATTCCTCCCAGCAGCCTCCGGCTTTCAGTCATAGAGGCAAAACTTCAGTCACCGCTCACTACATAGTGGGTGATGGATGTAACCACACACCGACACTGACTGACAGGTGACTGCAGTGCATAAGTTAGTTACAGCCGCTCACTATGTACTGAACGATGACTGAGGCTGTGCCAGCCTCACCTCCATCACTGAAAGCTGGAGGCTGCCAGGAGGAAATAAACTAATTTGATGTCAACACTTTGATTGGTATTATCTTTGCAACGGAGAAGCAACATTTAAAAGAAAAAAGATTATTCCTCTCTTTAACCACTATTATATAGTGTGTCCAGTTCAATGTAGAAAATTTGGTGAAAAGTCCCCTTAAAAGGTTAATTATTTTGTTGTACTATTTATGTGGCTTGTGCGTGCTAAATATTCATTGATAATGGGATAAAATGCAACTTTCATGGGGCTCCAGCAGTCAGATCTCTGTGTCAAAGGGCGCAGTCAGAAGACCCTATAAATTGGACATAGATTGTAATGCAATGCTCAGACTGTCCAGTGACTCTCCCAACCTGAGCATGACAGTTTTATGTATTTATATGCAGTTGTCAAGCTCGGGTTGGGAGAGCCGCAAGTCAATCAAAGCATTGCACTCTGATCTCCGCCTGATTTATACAGCTGTCTGACTGTGCCCTAATTGACATGTTGGCATTCCACTGGAATGGTAAAACCTCGCAATGGTGATGATTGATATTTGGGACCCTAGTAGAGTTGGTGCAATTCAATTTGCACAACCCGAATCATCGGCCATGTTAGTATTCTGTGGATGATGGAAGGGAACCGTGAGAACTGCTTCTTACCTGGCAGTATTCACGACTCTTTTGATGAGCCACAACGATGTGCCAAGCAAGCTAATCTAATGAAGATCAGCGGATGCCAGGAGGTAAGACACAGTTCTCAAGGCTCGTGCAACGGGGCCATAGGTTACTGACATGGCTGAGGGACCGGTTCATGCGAAGTGATTCGCAATTCGCCTAATAAAATTTATCTGGCCAAGGCAGATTTAATTCATTACACATCCAGAATTTTATTTCGATAAAAGTAACTCTTTCCAGGTTAGACTTTTGTGTTTTGGTTAATATTCACTACACGTGGAGTTAAGCGTACATTAGTTAAATTACATTTGAGATTGAACAAACTTTTTATTTCTGTTTTTTAGTGAACATAATAAATTTCTCCACCTTACATGAATTTGACCATCCGATGAATTGAAATACCTTTGCTTGTAATAGGACTGCAGAGTGAAATATTATCTAGTTTAGTAGATATTTAATTATGGCTCAAATTTGCCGATAAGCTTTACCATTTCAGGTTTTCTTCCCCAGTGTCCATTGTCTTTTTTTAGACAACCATTTCAAAGTAATGCAATCCCTAATGATCGAAAGTCAAAAATGGCATAATGGCCTCAATTTCTTAACAATTTGTGGTCAGCTGGGACAGGTCTCTGTTCTGATTTACCTTCTACATGACTAACAAGAGATCCTAGCAGAATGATTGGCAAAATTTAAAATCCAAGAGCTCAAAGAATTTTAGATTCCTTTGATATTGAGATCAACTTCAACCTGTGATGTCACCGAGTCAAACAGTCACTATTGTAACTTATTAAATACATTATTTTACTCAACATAATAAATTAAGGGTTGATTTTTTTGGGAGTAAAATTAAGTTAAAAGAAAGATTAAGTACTTGTTGGAATTTACGAGTGTTTTGATTGACTGGTGAACCTAGGAGTGGAAAAAAAGTCATATAAATCTCAATGTTCAAGAGAAAACAGCTGTTTGCTATATAGAAATGAAAGCTACAACATCTCGAAGAAAAAAGCGTTTGTCCATCAAGAACTTTTTTTTCACTTTTTGAAATTTTTACATGAAAGCCACTGTTAGGATATCAATCTGCTCATACCCTGTGGTTCATATGTGTATATTTCAGCAACAAATACCTCATAAAACCCTAGGAGTGTAATTATCTCACCATAAACACACCTTTACAAGGGCCACTCTGACAAATTAGGATAATATATGGGTGTCTGACATTTCAGCTAAATAGACTAGTCAGCATTTGCTTTCAAGGTAAAAATTTTGAGCTTTTTTATCCGATTAGATTTAGTATAACTATTAGGCTAAGTTCACACGTTGCGGAATTGCCGCGGAAATTTCCGCGGCAATCCCGCACTTCTCCCGCGGGAAATACGCATTTTTTTTTGTATGCGTATTCCCGCCAGAAACTAGCGTTTTGCAAGCGTAATTAGCTTGCAGAATGCTAGCGTTTTCCTAGCGATCTGTAGCATCGCTTGGAAAGCTGATTGACAGGTTGATCACACGAGGCAAACATAGTGTTTGACACGTGTGACCAACCTTTTACTATTGATGCCGCCTATGCCGCATCAATAGTAAAAATATCTAATGTAAAAATAATAAAAAAAATAAAAATAATAAATAATGATATTCTCACCTTCCGGCGGCCCCTGCAGCTTTCCCACCTTCAGCGACGCTCCCGGCAACTCCCGATCCCAGGAGTCCTTTGCGACAAATCACCCGATGATGTAGAATCACGCGAGACCGCTACGCCATCTGGGTGATTCTCGCAATGCATTACTGGGACCGGGAGTTGCCAGGAGCGTCGCTGAAGGCGGGAAGGCTGCGGGGGCCGCGGGAAGGCTGCGGGGGCCGCCGGAAGGTGAGAATATCATTATTTTTTATTTTAATTATTGTTTTACCAGGGATATGGTACCCAGGGCCTGGAGGAGAGTCTCCTCTCCTCCAGACCCTGGGTACCACCGCACATGAACCGCTTACATTCCGCAAAACTAATGAACATGTTACTATTTTTTCCGCGAAGCGTTTTTTTTTTCGCGGAAAAAAACGCAACATGTGGCCAAAACATGCGGAATCAATTAACATGTATAGGATGCTTAATGCTTGCGTTTTTTTCGCGTTTTTACCGCGGGAAAATCGCTGAAAAAACGCGAAAAAAACGCAAAAATTCCTGAACGTGTGCACTTAGCCTTAGAGATGAGCAAATTGATTCCACACTAATCAAATCCGTTGCATTTCCCCAAATTTGTGGATATAGACCAATCCAAACTTTGGGTGATTTGTTTCAAGCAAATCAAGCAAATGGTGGCTATCTGGTATTTTGCAGGATTCAAAAGGGCTGGAAAGGAGGTAAAAAATTGTATTCACCTTGTCTCAGCCCTCACCTTTCCAACTTCACAGCATCTTTCTGTTTCAATCTGGTCTTCAAGCTTCTTCTCCTGCAGTGTCTCAGCATCTTCAGCCCATGCACACTGGCTAAGCCTCAAATCATCATGACATGGCCCAGCAAAAATCATGACGTAAGATGTCATGACGTTTTGAGGCTTAATCAGCATGGAGAAGCAAAAAAGGCTGCGAAGCAGTGAGAAAAAAAGCCTGCAGACTGGACAAGAGAGGAGTCTGTATAGGTGAGAGCCAGGTTTATTTAAGAATCCATTTTTATGAAGCACCACTCCAGTGTTTTTTTAATTTCACCATTGGAGTGATGTCTCTAAACAAAGATCTGGGATCCTAGTAAAGTCAGAGGTAATGGTTACAAGGTCTCAATGAAAGTCTCATTCTGACTCTTATAGAAGAGTTGTGACTTCCAGATCACCCATCAAACAAAGGAGCGATCCGGCAGATTCCAACTTACAGAAGATGACTGGAGCAGCACCGAAAACAGATGAAGATGACGTTTGATAAGTATAATACTAGGGGCAGGGAAGTTAGATTAGAGACACCACTCCAGCGGTAAAATTAAAAGAATTGCTGAAGTGGTGCTTTTGTGTAGCCCTGGTGGTAGGCACACGCAGTACCCTGGAGAGTGTATGGCGAGACAGCGGCTTAATGCTCAATATGCATTCACTCTACACACACTAGACACACCCTTAGGGTAGTGGAGTATACTCTAGGGAGTGGTCAAGAAGGTATGTGTAGGAGTGATTTTAGTCAGTCAGTCTAGTTCCTGTCTTCGGGCAGTAAGGACGTGGAGAGTCTGCGTCTGGACTACAGTGAGAGAGTCTGTATCTGGAGGGAGGAAGGAGTCTAGATTGCTATCTCATCAGCTTGGAAAGTGGAGTCTGGTATAGGTGTTGGAATACACCTTAGTCTGGTCAGAGCTGTGTCATCTCCTCAGCATACATTGAAGGAAAGAACAAGTTGTAACCCAGAAAGTCTTCAGCATTCCTGTCTAGAGGACGGTATCAGGTACAGTGACGTGCTCCTGCCTGTGATAACTGAGCATCTGTGGCTAACTTGATAGGAAGGAAAAGGAAAGAAGTGACTGCTCGACCCTTGGCTAGTAAGAGTGCTTATGTTACCAGCGTGGACAAGGCGAAAGGCAAGTGGATTTATAAGATTTGTGCTTAACGGATTGCAGAAGTCCAGCACGTTGTAACCGGTCACTGGGGACCGAAGAGTCACTGTTGTTTCAGGCACAGAGACAGGAAAACCAGGAATCTACCGGACCCTAGGTCGCGGCAGACAAGCCCCTTATAGTCAGTACGTAGCTGGGGTCAGGGGGAGTGAAGACTTTGGAGTTCTGCAGGACCACGTAAGGATTCAGCTCCTTCACAGGAAGGCCCCTAACACAAAGCTGACTGGCAGGTACAGCAAGCATTGCTGAAGATTAGAGGGAACTACGCTTCAGGCTGGTTGTCCTCGTTATATTGGAGTTAAAGGAGGCCCCTAACTTGTCCAGCTGCTGCCTCAAAATACACTCTCCGTGGATCAGCCTCCCTGGGACCTGCCTTAACATCTTGCAAGTAAAGGTATGGAAAGACGCTGACCGTGTGAGACTGTGTTCTTTATCTGCACCCGACTTCACTACTCACATAGACTTTGAGGGACCAGTCCCACCTGTAGGGGACCCGACATCTAGCTGCCTCACCATCCCCTCAGAGATCTACAGCAGCGCTGGTACTAATTACCAGAACACTACAGGTGGCGTCACGAACTGTACATAAATCAATCCCCTGTAAATATATCCCCAACATACGCCAGATCGCCCGGGCCACAGACCGAGCCACAGCTACCTGTGACAACAATCCCCATAGACTTCCATGGGCTCGGCTCTGAGTACCCCATTGCCCTGGTAACCCACAATTGTGGTGGCGGGTCGACACAACTACTTGGCGTCACGAACAGGATACGAAACTCGCGAAATTGCGAGCCCTGCGTGCCTAAGGACTTGTTTTTGTAAAAAGGACTGTTTGCACTTTTGGCGCCAAAATCGCCATTTTTGTCGCCATATTCGCGCCCTCAGGCGCTGGAGAAGAAGGTGGGCGTACCTTCGTGGGCGTCTACCCCCCTGTGGCGCGAAGAAAATGCCTGCCCTCTCAAAGTGCTACTACAACATGCGGTCCTGCCCTACAGCAAAGGAGGTCCGCCTCCTCTTCACCTTCCCTGCGAGGAGGAGGAGACGCAAACCCCACCTCCACGGAAGAGACCGGATGTCTCCGCAGAAAGAGGGAATCTTCTGGAACATGATGGAGGCAGGACGTGTGCAGCCGAGCGGGGCAGCGGAGGAAGGCAGGCCCCGTGCCCCCGCCAAGCTGCCATCGGCATCGGAGACTTATGCGATCCTGCACCTGCAACAGGCGTTGCTAGAGCTTCAGGAGGAGAACGCACGCCTAAAGATGTTCCAACCTGGACTGGAGGAGATTGAGAGACGCCGCTGTAACCTGCTGAAGTGGCAAATGACGAACACGGCGTCCTCTCCCCTCAACGAACCCCCACGATTCCAAAAACCGAAAAGTCTGCTGCCCAAGGCGAAGGAGCAACCGGAGGCTGCCCCCGAAAGTACCGTTCCCGATCCCACTGGTGAAGCGGTGGATGCGGAGGAGGTTGAGGAGGTACAGCCAATCCCGGAACGCCCGCCCGGCCAGGAGGCCGCAGCAGATTATCGGTCCCCGGCAGGGACACCGGAGGGGTCCTGTCCGTCACTACCAGATGTGGACTGGGACGAAATGGCGCGCCTGGATGACGTCGCCTACACCGCCCAGTGGGAACAAGAATGGCGGAGTCGTGAAAAGAAGAGGCGTCAGCAGGAAGAAGAGCAGAAAATCCAGAAGAACCGCCAGCGACAGTATGCCGAGCTGATTGCCGACAAGGAGACTGTCCGTCGCGACAAAGGTACCTTACGGGAACCGCGGCGGCGGGGGTGTGTGGCTGAGTTCCAGCTCCGGAAGGGCTGGGGCTTTATTCGTGAACCGGGCCTCTACCCAGCGGTCTTCGTCAGCAGGCGTGACGTGGAATCTCACTTGCCACAAGGCCATCCCGGGAGGGACTTAGTGAACGGAGATATAGTCACCTATACGCGGCATTGGGGAATGAAGGGGTGGTATGCCCTGAACGTCGCCATCGTCCGCGACCCCGTCCCAGACGCAGGTACCGTCACCATTACCACCGCGTCCCCGTTTCCAGCTCAAGCAGCGTCCGGCCGTGCCCCAGCATCGCCCCCTGAAAAGTCATCGCAAGTTAGAGCCACCTCCACATCGCCACATGCGACCCAGTCTAGATCGCAAACCCTGACGCGGTCTATATCGCTAACAGTAATTGAGACGCAATCGGTGTCATGTGGAGAGACTGTACCAGTTGCGCCTCTGGAGGTTCGCACCAGAACTGTCGCAACCCAGACCCTGATCGCAGCACATGATTTGCTGGTCTTGGGATCAAGGGCTCATTGCATCGTTCCAGCCCCCGGGGTGGAAAATGTAGTGGAAAAAGTATTTGCAGAAAATGAATAAGTAGTAAAGAGTTGGTGAGATCCCTATCGGATCTACCACAAGTAGAAAGCAGAAAGTTTAAAATGTTTTTGAAAAAGTTTTGCACAGGTTATATATAATGAATATATATTTCTAATTATAGAATGCCCGGCTGGGTAATTGGTAATTGATAGTTGGTAAATGATAAATGATAAACAGTTGCACTTTTATAATGTGATTTATTATGTCTTTCTTTATAAATGGACTTTTGAGGTTAAGGACTATGCTAACCCGGAACTTTCTTGTACATAGTTGCGCTTCGGTGCCCTATCTTGGTTTTACAAAAACCATCCATAACTACCTCTGAAAAACAAAACCCGTATGGTGTGGCACTGAGTGAGGTCTGCATTTGGACGTCCTGCAGCCCACCCAGGACCCACGTTGAAGGTTTGGTGCGGGTCCTTCACAAGTATATTGTAAATTTATTTATTGAATGCCATTTGATACTATTTGTATTTTTCTATAAAAGTTTGTAACGTTCAAGGTGATCTCACCTCCCGGATGGGAAGATGTTATTATTATTGTTATTGTATAAATAAAATGTCTTTTGTATTTCACAGCCCGGGAGTGCTGTCGTTTACCATGGGGGAATGTGTAGCCCTGGTGGTAGGCACACGCAGTACCCTGGAGAGTGTATGGCGAGACAGCGGCTTAATGCTCAATATGCATTCACTCTACACACACTAGACACACCCTTAGGGTAGTGGAGTATACTCTAGGGAGTGGTCAAGAAGGTATGTGTAGGAGTGATTTTAGTCAGTCAGTCTAGTTCCTGTCTTCGGGCAGTAAGGACGTGGAGAGTCTGCGTCTGGACTACAGTGAGAGAGTCTGTATCTGGAGGGAGGAAGGAGTCTAGATTGCTATCTCATCAGCTTGGAAAGTGGAGTCTGGTATAGGTGTTGGAATACACCTTAGTCTGGTCAGAGCTGTGTCATCTCCTCAGCATACATTGAAGGAAAGAACAAGTTGTAACCCAGAAAGTCTTCAGCATTCCTGTCTAGAGGACGGTATCAGGTACAGTGACGTGCTCCTGCCTGTGATAACTGAGCATCTGTGGCTAACTTGATAGGAAGGAAAAGGAAAGAAGTGACTGCTCGACCCTTGGCTAGTAAGAGTGCTTATGTTACCAGCGTGGACAAGGCGAAAGGCAAGTGGATTTATAAGATTTGTGCTTAACGGATTGCAGAAGTCCAGCACGTTGTAACCGGTCACTGGGGACCGAAGAGTCACTGTTGTTTCAGGCACAGAGACAGGAAAACCAGGAATCTACCGGACCCTAGGTCGCGGCAGACAAGCCCCTTATAGTCAGTACGTAGCTGGGGTCAGGGGGAGTGAAGACTTTGGAGTTCTGCAGGACCACGTAAGGATTCAGCTCCTTCACAGGAAGGCCCCTAACACAAAGCTGACTGGGCAGGTACAGCAAGCATTGCTGAAGATTAGAGGGAACTACGCTTCAGGCTGGTTGTCCTCGTTATATTGGAGTTAAAGGAGGCCCCTAACTTGTCCAGCTGCTGCCTCAAAATACACTCTCCGTGGATCAGCCTCCCTGGGACCTGCCTTAACATCTTGCAAGTAAAGGTATGGAAAGACGCTGACCGTGTGAGACTGTGTTCTTTATCTGCACCCGACTTCACTACTCACATAGACTTTGAGGGACCAGTCCCACCTGTAGGGGACCCGACATCTAGCTGCCTCACCATCCCCTCAGAGATCTACAGCAGCGCTGGTACTAATTACCAGAACACTACAGGTGGCGTCACGAACTGTACATAAATCAATCCCCTGTAAATATATCCCCAACATACGCCAGACCGCCCGGGCCACAGACCGAGCCACAGCTACCTGTGACAACAATCCCCATAGACTTCCATGGGCTCGGCTCTGAGTACCCCATTGCCCTGGTAACCCACAATTGTGGTGGCGGGTCGACACACTTTACTTACTGTATTTTCTTAGGCTATATTTATGGAGTGAACATAGTAAGGTACATTCAATTTGCAGTGAAAAAAATTGATGAAATCAAATTTCCTGGACAAATTTGAGCTGATTTGCCAAATCCACTTTCTGCGGATTCGCTCATCACTAGTAACCATCAATCTGTACTTTTACTTTGTAAACCTGAAAACTGATGGTGAAATTTGATTGAGTTCTGTGTTCACAGATGTGTATGCTTAACTATAAGGTTAAAAGGCATAACATCAACTATGGGGCCGACTTTGACTACGGTACAGTTAGTGGTCACTGTATATATAATGAAGGAGGAGAACAAGGAGAAAAAAGGGCATGGCAAAGTGGGGACTTATTCCAAGTTTTCCTGCAGGACCTTATGACTCCTTGCTACACTCCTGCACAGATTGCATAACTACAACATAACTTGGTCCCATATTGGAGGCCCTGAAGGAATGCAAGAACATAAACATGGCCACTCACTTGACTTGGTTACATTATTAGCTGGAATTATCTTCCCTATATAATTATGGAAAAATATGTATTCTATTTCTACATAATTTTCTAATGAGGCCAAGAAAACATTAGGAAGAGGACCGTTTTTGCTGGGGGGTACATTAGTTCGTTGGTGGACATAGACAATAATGGGCCCCTGTGCATGCATAATATATGGGACCTTTGTAGTCCAATAATTCATCAGAGAGCAAAATTGCATTTGCTTTGGAGGTGGAAATGGGTCCCCCTTACCTCTTGGGCCCCTTTAAGGCTACACAGTTTGCACCAATGTTATGTCCACCTCTGCATTAAATGCCAGTGCCACCCAAAAAAACCTATAAAAAATGGTTACCCATATCATAAAATTTGACAGAATCAATGGGTGGTTGATGCTTTTATAAGTCATTGGTTATTATTAATGTGTGTGAAATGAGGTGTACATAATGGTTATCGATGAAAATGATCACCACAGGTCAAGCAAGATATATCCTTAGACATTAGGGCGGTGGGTGTGTGGCACAGTCAAATGATGATTTATCATCATAAATGGTTTAGCCAAATTTTCCAGAATTGGAATTTCTCTTGCTAATAGAAGGAGGTCCTCCCTAGTGATCACCTGATCCGGAGGACATATTGAAAGGGGTTGTTCAAATAAGCAACTCCGTTAAAAATAAGCAGAAGTTCAAGTGCTTGATTTAAATTTATATTTTATATAATTTACAAGGAACAGTTTCTTAAGTTTTATTAGGTATAGTAGGAACAATAAATTAGACTTGGATTTTGTTAATCCTTCTAGCACTTAATTTTGTACATGAATGACTGAAACAATTAGATCATTGTTAAGAGGAATGAAACTGAAGCCAGAAAATGTTCATATTTTCCCAAATGATACTGAGGCCTCTGGACGACCTGTTAGAGTTGTGTAATATCAAATAATTAAGAAATAAAACCTGAAAGACTGAACTACTTCCAGGACCCTCAAATCAGCATTTTAAGAAGAGAGAATTGCTTTAGATTTATTTATGTCCAATGTGCCTTTATTACTATAGTAGTAGTTGTAGTGTTAGGCTGTGGTTCCACGGTCCGGAACCACAGCGCTTTGGACGGAGCGGAAATTCCGCACCGCCCAATGCCCCGCCCCCTTTTGTACGCGCGTTCTTTCCGGATGTGTTCAGGACACCTCCGGAACACATCCGGAAATAACGCAGGGCTGCATAGCCCTGTGTTATTTCTGTTGCGCCGACGCAGCGTCGCCGCAACGGACTAGGACATGCTGCGGTCTGAAAAGACGCGCCGCATGTCCGGAAACGCAGGTCTTCCGCCTGCGTGTTTTACAGCATAGTGGAGACGGGATTTCTTGAAATCCCCTCCACTATGCTGTAACATCTGGACGCTGCGTGTTTGACGCTGCGCCAACGCACAGCGTCAAACACGCAGCAATTCCGGACTGTTTCCTGATAGTGGAAACATACCCTTAGTAATGATATTATTATTAGTCATCTACTAAATACAAGAATGGCTGTGTTCACATCTGCTTTAGGAATTCTGCTTTTCGGTTCTGTTATAAGAACAGATAAACAAAATTAAAGATGGTGGAGAAATCTATCCCATGATGGCCCGATGACCCTACTCACTTATAATGGATCCATCAGGTTTCCCGTGTTATTTGCTTCTCTTCAAAAACCATCTTCCAGATTTTACTCTGCATTTTATTCCTTTCTGCTCTGCTATCAATAAAATAGTGCAGGAGCACAGCATCATATGGGCAGCTAGACTCCCTATCATATGTCTGCTGTGGCAACACTGTGATTATTCTTTCTTCTATATCCTCCTAAATAAGCTGATAGATTGTTTAGTAGGTATACAATATAGAAGACCAAACTGTGATCGACCGTAATTATAACTGTGTTATAGGAGCTGTATAGTCATTATCAGTAACTGTGATTGGAGTTTCTGCATGTCACCTATTCCAGGTTGATAATTAATGCAGTTGCGTCATATAGGAACTTCTGGGGACAGAAGTGTTGACATTCTTAAGAGAACATAAAGAACATAGAGAATATAATTCCTAGGGGGGTTACCATCTGATCAAATTACTAAACTGAATAGAAGTATGCAATAACTTTCCACATAGAAGGGAACAACTAAATAAGATAATACTCATTGAATTATATGTACTGATGGACAAGTTACAGAATAAATTAAAAACAGATCACTAGAATACTACATTGAATTCTACTGGATGCTCCACTGATTTATTCATGTTTAGGTTTAACTACTTTGCGGATGGTAATCTCCCTACTAGTTTAGTGCTATTGGTCCTAAATTAATGAGGATTGGCTTTACAGTATATTCTCTTTAAAAACTTGGCAGACGAAGACAATTAAATTTTAACTCTTTCAACTAGAATTCATTTTAAGGCTGTTCTCCCTTTTCTATAGTGCAAATTCCATAATAAATAGAAGGTATAGTATAAAATACAATAAAAATATTAAAGAGGTTACCCAATTTTATTCAACAAAAAACTGCTGAAGATGTTCCTACATAGTAGAATAGACAACACGTGCCCCTAAATTTCCCCAGCGTTCCAGTGTTGATGCTCCAGTTGTCCACAGGTATTAGATAATTAGCGACTAGCACATGACTGCAGTGGCTTTAGCAGTCATGGGCTTTACTACTTGCATCATCATCATCATGGGAGTCATGATTCCTATAGCACGACACTTGACCACAGGACTTTTTTGAAATGTCAGCATTGGATTCCAAAAGAAATAGAGATGTAAGTATTCTTTATTGTGGTATTTTATAGGGTTTATCCAATTAAGAAAACTAATCTTCAAATAATAACAAATTCTGAGTTGATGGGTTGTCCGATAGACAATGTCTATCATCTATCAAGAGAATAGTTGCTTACTGTATGACCACTTCAAGACTAACAGCTAAGACCCACACAGATCCTGAGAGCAAGGACCCAAAGTCACCTGGGTGAGCATGCTCACTACCACCTTATTTACACAGGGGACTTTGGGACCCCAATTCTTGTAACTAGTGGGGTCCCAGTGGTTGGATTCCCAACGATAATACATTTATCATCTGTCTTAGGGATATTGGATGCACATCGATTTTGGAGTAACCCCTATATCGGGGTTCTCTTCTGTAATTCTGATCTTGAGCCATGGCGATTTGATGGCTGAATGATCTGTAGGAAGATCAATCTTGTGCAAGCCTAGATCGGTCCACAAGGGTCTACTGTGCCATTATTTTTATTGTGTCAAGCCGTCAGGTTGCTGGTATACCAATCACCTTGTTCCTTCTATTCTTGTGACCATGATATCCTTCTCCAATGATTGCTCTCTTCGTATGATGTGTCCAAAGTAGGCAAGTAGTAACATACTAGTTCTCTTTTGTGACTATCGAGAGGAGCTTACGTAGTAGTCCCACATGGCCTGAAGCCGTATTTTTGTTACGAGGTCGTTTCAACAATGACTTTAAAGGTTTGTTCTGTTCTTATAAGGATATAGCAATCACTGACATTAAAGGGGTATTCCCATCTCCAAGACTCTACCCCATTATGTAGTAAGTGTAATAATAATAATATTATCAAATTCCTCCAATTAAAATTTTGTAAAGTTTTTCTGATTCGCTATATTTCTTTCCACATGTGCAGGCATTGCAGGATCTTAGGTATCCATGGTTACGACCACTGATATAGTGACAGTTAGCTAGTTGCTAATGGTCGTAACCATGGATACCTAAGGTTCTCCAGTGCCTGCACATGAGGAAAGAGGCTTTGAGAATCAGAAAAACTATGCTACATTTTTAATTAGAGGTATTTGCTAATATTATCATTATTAAACCTACTACATATAGGGATTTGGTCTTGGAGATGGGAATAACCCTTTAATTTATTTAATCTACTGAGTGGTTTTATAGTTAAAAAAGACTTTTTCTAGAACCAGCGCCACTCTTGACCATAGGCAGTCAGGTTTTGCATTCACTTGAATAAGCTTTAAAACTAGATGCAGGCATTCAACAAGAGTGGTGTTACTGGAAAAAATGGCACCCTTTATCCTAATACTGGACGACCCCTTTAAGTATCACTTAGCGGTTCCTCTTATTTGATAGATGTTATTAATCTGAGATAGTTTTAAGTAGAAGGATAAGATGAATGATGACAAATTAATGTGGGTTCGATTGGGTGATGAAACCTTGTGTGCATCAGAACAGATATGAAGAACAGAACAGACAGAATTCCCTCGTAGTTCAAATGTGGTTTCCATTAAATTTGTCTCATTCCTGGTGCTCACATCTTTTTATTTCATCATGACTTGACACTATGTTTTCCCATTATCCTGTGTAATATTAGGAATATTAGAAGTTCATTGTTTATGTGGGGATTTTTACTTACTTGATTGCTTGCATTAGGGTTTTATTTGATGTTGGCTATGAAATTAATGTAGAAATCAGATTGTACAAGGATTGCTCACAGAGGATTATCCAGTAAGCAGTATTGCTAAAATGATCGCGTTTATTGTTCAGTGGGTGGTCAAATACGCCAAGATCAGGTATTTCCATTCTTAACAGCAAGCTGATATTTCACTTAATTGCAATCTGTTGTTGAGGTCAGAAAATAACTATTAACAGGGAATTCGATGGTCAACTTACACATGGACTTTCCATAATGTCAAGTAATGAACTGAGGTTAAGATTCTTTGTCATGAAGTTTTTTTTTAAAGGAAACAATTAAAACAATCATAAAAGCAATAATACTTTCAATAAAAGGAGTCCAGAGTAAGGTCAGGTTCGGCAAGGTTCTCCCACTTACAGGGATTTCTTTTATATACTGTACCCTTTAAGAAAAATCTGACTCTGGATCCTCAGAGCATCTGTCTTTCAGGAGAACTTGTCCTGTCCTATATTACACAGACTACCCAATGATTTAATTGGGCATTGTGTTTTGGCTAATTCCCCCTGAGGTTGCACTGCAGGGAAACAGAATACTTACTGCCAGATTTATCCGCGGATTATAACTGATCACTGGAGGCTCCACTTTGTATTGAGCTTATTTTTGAAACATCTTTCTATTATGTCGATAGGATAAGGCCTCTTCACACATCAGGCTTTTTGAATCAGGCGCGATCCGGCGTGTTTCTAAAAAAACGATCCGGTACCGGATGCGTTTTTTTAGCATTGACTTACATTAGCGCCGGATCGCGCCTGATGTCACTGCGTTGCATCCGTTTTTGGCCGGATCCGTCGGAATTGTACATTCCGGCGGCCGGAGAAGACGGTTTTTGTAACGTTTTTTTTTTTTTCCGGAGGCACCTGACAGTGCCTGAATCGGCACTTCAGGCGGCCGGAAACAATGCAAACCTATGGAGCCGACCAGATTTTTGACAAATCCGTCAGAAAACTGATCCGAGTCCAAGGTCTCTCTCTCTCTCTCTCTCTCTCTCTCTCATCTCTCTCTCCATGAGCCAGTTTCTTAACCCACTTACACATATTTTCCCCTATCCCCATTGTTCTCATTTTATGTATCAACCTTTGTGTGCGCACTGTATCAAAAGCTTTTGAGAAGTCCATGAACACCACGTCCACTGCGTTCCTTGGTCCAGTCCTGAACTTACCCCTTCATAAAGCTTATCAGATTAGTCTGACAAAACGGTCCCTCGTAAACCCATGCTGATACTGTGTCATGAGTTATTCAGCTCAGATACTCCAATATAGTATCCCTTAAAAAACCCTCCAGGATTTTACCCACAGTAGATGTTAAGCTCACTGGCCTATAATTCCAGGTTCAGTTTTTGCCCCCTTTTTGAATATTGGCACCACATTTGCTATACGCCAGTCCTGTGGTAACAACCCCGTTATTATGGAATCTTTAAAGATTTAAAAATAATGGTCTATCTATGACTGTACTTATTCCTGCAGTACTCGGGGGTTGTATCCCATCCGGGCCCGGGATTGTCAACTTTAGTGATTTTTAGACGCCGCCGTACTTCTGTTGGGTTAAGCAGGTGACATTTAATGGAGACATTTTTTTATCACTGATCATGTTATCTGTCATGGGATTTTCTTGTGTAATACAGTTGAAAAAAAGTCATTTAGCATATTGGCTTTTTCCTCATCCTCATCCACCATTTTCACCCAGACTATTTTTAGGGGACCAACACTATCATTTTTTAGTTTCTTGCTATTTATGCAGTTAAAGAATATTTTGGGATTATTTTTACTTTCTCTGGCAATGAGTCTCTCTGCCTCAATCTTGCTGTCTTGATTTGCTTTTTACAGAATTTATTCAGTCTTCTGTATTTATTTAATGCCTCTTCACTACTACTTGCTTTAATTCCCTAAACGCTTTTTTTTGTCCTTATTGCGCCCTTACAGCTCTATTTAGCCATAGTGGTTTCCTCCTAATTCTAGCATGTTTATTCCCATAGGGTATATACTGTGCACAGGTCCTATTCAGGATACTAATAAACGTCTCCCATTTTCTTTGTGTATTTTTATGTCTCAGGATATCGTCCCAGTTTATTGCACCAAGATCATCTCTCATCCGTTGGAAATTTGCATTCCTGAAGTTTAGTGTCCTTGTAACCCCTCGACTACACATCTTATTAAAGGATACATGAAAGCTTATTATTTGTGATCACTATTACCCAATGACCCCCAACCCTTATATTTGATATGCGGTCTGGCCTGTTGGATAATATTAGGTCTAGCAGTGCCCCCCTCTTGTTGGGTCCTGAACTAGTTGTGAAAGGTAATTGTCTCTCATAGTTGCCAAAAACTTATTACCTTTGCTGGAACTACAGGTTTCTGTTCCCCAATGTATTTCAGGGTAGCTGAAGTCCCCCATAATAATGACTTCTCCTTGAGTTGCTGCTTCATCTATTTGCTTTACGAGGATATTCTCTGTTGCTTCCATTATTTTAGGATACTTATAACAAACCCCTATCAGTAATTTATTATTTTTCCCCCCTCCCCTAATCTCCACCCACAGAGACTCTACATCTTCATTAGATTCACAGATATCACGCAGGATGGGTTTTAAGGATGATTTTACATATAAACACACACCCCCACCTCGCTTATTTTTACGGTCATTTCTAAACAGACTATAGCCCTGTAAATTAACCGCCCAGTCGTGGCTCTCATCCAGCCAAGTCTCAGATATCCCCACCATGTCATAATTATGTTCCAACAAAATTAATTCTAATTCCGCCATTTTGTTGGTGAGGCTTCTGGCATTAGTATACATGCACTTTATGTATCTCTCTGAACCTCTATTCTTTCTTAAATTATTAACTGTTCTAACCCCACCCCCATGCCACCCCCATCCCCCAATATCATTATTTGTGCCCAGGTCTCTATCTGCACTGCCTTCCCCTCCTATAAAATGAATACCCTCCCCCTAGTCCCTAGTTTAAAGACTCCTCCAACCTTCTAGCCATTTTCTCCCCCAGCACAGCTGCACCCTCCCCATTGAGGTGCAGCCCATCCCTAGCATAGAACCTGTAGCCAACTGAGAAGTCGGCCCAGTTCTCCAGGAACCCAAACCCCTCCTTCCTACACCAATTCTTGAGTCACTTATTAACCTCCCTAATCTCCCGTTGCCTCTCTGGTGTGGCACGTGGTACAGGCAGTATTTCAGAAAATACCACGTTGGAGGTCCTCGCTTTAAGCTTGCAGCCTAATTCCCTGAAATCGTCTTTAAGGACCTTCCACCTACCTCTAACTTTGTCATTTGTGCCAATGTGCACCATGACTGCTGGGTCCTCACCAGCCCCTCCCAGTAATCTGTCAACCCGATCAGCGATGTGTCGGACTCGAGCGCCAGGTAGGCAGCACACTGTTCGACGATCCCTGTCTTTGTGACAGATTGCCCTATCTGTTCCCCTAATAATTGAGTCCCCCACTACCAGCACCTGTCTGGCCTGCCCTGCTCTCCTAATTCCCCCTTACTGGAGCAGACACTCCCCCGGCTTTCAGAGGACATGCCTGGCTGCAGCAGTGCTACCCCTGTACTGACAACCCCCTCATCTGCCAACTTTGCAAACTTATTGGGGTGTGCCAGATCAGGACTAGCCTCCCTGGCGCTCTTCCCTCTACCCCGCTTTCTAACTGTCACCCAGCTTCCTACTTCAGTGTCCTGCAGCTCCACCCTAGCATCCCCCCTCATCTATCCCATTGTCTATGGATCTCAGTGTTGCCAGCTGCACATTTAGATCCAGGATTTGGGCTTCCAAATGCACAACGTGCTCACATCTCACACAGCAGTATGCAGGATTCAAGGACTGCATACATGTGGCAAGATGTACACTGGATGGCATTGGCAATAGTGGAGCACATATCTAATGGGGATTTCACCAGACAGCAAAGATAAGTGAAAATAAATAAAAAGTATTAATAAAATATAACAGTAATTCAGTAAATCCTCCCTTGGAAACTCCCTGAATCCAAAGTCACTGAATCTCAAGTCACACTTACCACCGTTCACACTTGCGCACCGGTCACACTCGCTGAAGCAGAAGATTTAAAGAGATTTTTTTTTCTCTCCTTCAGCACCAATTCACCCTGCTGCTCAAATGCACTTCCAAAAAGACTTGAGCCCCAACCAGCTGGCCCTTATAAACCCTTAATTATGAACCTCCACCCTTAATTAACCCCTTGTGAATATAGCTACACCAAGATTTAAATGCAATATAGTTAACCTTTAAACCTTTAAACACACAGATAGTAAAATAAGAGATTAATCCTTTAGAGAGAAAAAATAGGTTCACCAACATCATCATATGTTTTCTATGACTTTTTGATCACTTTTTATGTGTCAATATGACAGAAAAGCTCCCTTTAGTAACCATCTAGAATATTACTATCACTATTGACAACAGTATTTAATGGCTTAAATCGCTACCATCAATGATAATATTGATAGAAATACATGCAGCCGGCGGCAGTGCCGGGTATTGATGCTGGGGACTTTGTGCGAGTTTCTCACATTGCTATTGCAAGTGTGACCCCGGCCTAATCGAAAATGTCTGAATCAGTGCTGGACCCAAGAAGGATAAGTAAATCACTTTTCTTTAAAACTGCAGCCATGGGACAGGGAGTTTTCCAAAATTGAAAAACCCCTTTAACAAACGGATGATTGATGCATGCTAGAGTGCAAGAAGAAATTTTAGTTGAGCCAAAGAACCCTCTCGACAGAGAAACGACAGACTGCATGCTCATGAATATTGATGCTGCCCTTAATGTGGCGGCCTTTACGTAGCAGCTACACGTCAAAACCATTACAAGGTATCATGTGAAAAATAATTATTCTTCAGCTAAGCTCCATGCTAAAGGTTTCCACCACAGGAATTTCCATTGCCCAAATTTCCCTTTTTATTGTCCATTCATGGTCCCATTAACTCTCTTTAATGCTCTGGTAGTATTTACCCTCTTAATGTAGAGCTTGTCAAAGGTCCTTACTAATGGCAAACTTTTGGTTAAGGTGTACGCAGAGAAAGAACAAAATCTTTCCACAACAAAGTGAATCGAAACCGACATGACATATTTCTCGTGGTTTTCCCTGAATTTTTTGAACTCAAGATGCATAAGACAAAAAAATACACAGGACTCCTTTTATTACTTTTGAATGCAAATGTTGGAAACCCGGGGGAGACCCTCCCTTCCTCCACATTAGGATTTTGCTCCGTTGCCAACAAAATATGATTTCAGATGTGTGTTTTCTTTTCCACGCAGGGAATATTGAATACGAAGGAACATTATTTCCAGCAACATAAGGGCTTTCACTCTGCAATAAAACTAGAAAACACTTCAAGAGGGAGATTTTCCTGGTGGACTGTAATAGACCTTCTTATTGCATCCACATAAATATGAAAAAGATTAATTGCAGTTAATACCGTCCCGATACATTCCAATTCCAATAAAAATGATGTGAGACAATAATTCTGATGACATCACCACTTCCAGAGACGAGGTGCATGTGTTCTGCATTAAAGGGGCGGCTATAAATCTCCTGCACCAATACACTGATTTCTTTGAAGTGAAAAACTGTGGCAGCAGGTTTTATATCTGTAATATGTGTATGTATTTATGACTGAGAGAAGCAAGATGGAGAGATAGCGAGATAGATAATAGAGAGATAGATAATATATATATAGATAGGTAGATAGATAAATGATAGAAAGATAGATAGATAGATAGATAGATAGATAGATAGATAGATAGATAGATAGAAAGATAGACAGACAGATCGATGATAGTAGATAGCGAGATAGATAATAGAGAGATAGATAATATATATATATAGATAGATAGATAGATAGATAGATAGATAATATAGACAGATAGATAGATAGATAGATAGATAGATAGATAGATAGATAGATAGATAATATATAGATGATAGATAGATAGATAGATAGATAGATAGATAGATAGATAGATAGATAGATAGATGATAGATAGTAGATAGAGAGATAGATAAGATAGATAATAGACAATGATAGATAGATAGATTGATTGATAGATGATGTAGATAGAGAGATAGATAATAGATAGATAATAGATAGATAGAATAGATAGATACATAATAGATAGATACATAATAGATGACAGATAGATAGACAGACAGATAAATAATACTGTATGGAGGAGTACGAGGAATCCATAATACTGTATGGGGGACTATGTGGTGCCATAATGCTGTATGGAGGACTATATGGTGTCCATAATACTGTATAGAGGAATATGTGGTGCCCATTAGGCTGTATGGAGCACTATATGGGGCCCATTATACAGTTTGGAGCACTATGTGGTTCCCATAATACTGCATGGAGCCTGTGTGGTGTCTATAATACTGTATGGAGGACTATGTGGTGCCCATAATATTTTCTGTACCCAGGACCGAAACGTCACCACATGGGCTATTAAAAAGCACTTTGTAAACTTTGGACATGGTGTGCTGCCTCAACTTTGTTTTGAATTTATTCACAAGGACTGGTATGTACCTGTGAGGCGTTTGCACCCTATTAGATAGATAGATAGATAAGAAATAGATATGTAATAGATAGATAATAGATAGATAGATAGATAGATAGATAGATAGATAGATAGATAGATATGCAAAAAAAACTGACCAGCACCTCCAAAGTGTGAATAGGTGCAAGCTGTAGTGACTGCAAAATCTGAATAAAAAAGCACACAAAAAATGTGTCACCTTGCCATGGTTGAGGGACACACATGAATTGGCCAATTTATGCGCTAGAAACCTTAGTTTTTTTTGTAAGTACATCTTGCTGAGGGACAATGCAGTTGGAAGTTGTTATTTCCATTGACACTATATGTCTTGGCATTCACAGAGTGCTGCTGTGCTTTTTTATACATATTTTGCAGTCACTACAGCTTGCATCTATTCACACTTTGGAGGTGCGAGTCAGGTTTTTTTGTATAGCTATTTTGGAGGGTGTAACTCCCTCTGCTCTGACACTGCACTTGTGGCACCCCTAAGGGTCCAGTCGCCACAGAGGTACTGCACCTCTTCCAGAGGTGTGTTATCCCACTCTCAGGTAAGGAGGGAGCACTACCCAGGACTCTTATACTCGCACCCAACACACACTAGTTCAGTTGGGGCACCTGGGTGTACCCCAAGGGAGGAGGGCCTCATCTCGGGCTAGCTAGGAAAGGGTGTTGGGATGCGGGTGGAGAAGGTAGAAGGAAAGGGGTGGAGCTTAGAGAGTGGGAAGGAGACTAGAGAGTTAGTCAGTTGGAGAGGGGAGCTCAAGCTGTGAGGAGCTTGACCCTGGAAGAGGAAAGAGAATAGTAAGAGAGAGAAAGAAGGAAGCTCCTGGAAGGACAGAAGGGGTCCTAGGGGCACGGATAGTGAGAGATCCATCCGTGGGGCCCGATCCAGTAGTGGAGGGATCAGGTCGCAGTGGGGTACCGGCCCCAAGCCTAGTGGAGAACTTCAAGACTCAGCTAGCAAGCCAGAGGCGGAGGTGTCTTTATGTGCCTCAGCTACATCCACAGTTATTCGCTGAAAAGGCAGCCATAAAGAAGCAAGGGGACTTAGAGAACACCGCCCGACAAGGTCCGCGGTTGCTGGCTTGGGACACTGATTGTGTTGGTGCTGGGCAGTAGGGAGGAAGCCAATGCAGTGAGACGGCCAGGAAAGGAACATTGTTGTGAATGGGTTTGAGATGAGTTCTGAGCAGAGGCTCCCTCTGGTGGTTACAAGCGGTACTAGTGAGGATTGTGAGGACTGGGAATCAGGTGTTACTGATTGGTCTTATATAAGGGAGTCATTTTCCATCAGGGTTGCCGGTGATCAATTGTTCTGGTCTGAATCCTTCTTTC
>JARQOD010000005.1:524211848-524250477 GCA_033576555.1 Oophaga sylvatica
CCTTAGGGGGTCTAGTTTCCAAAATGGGGTCACTTGTGGGGGGTTTCCACTGTTTAGACACATCAGGGCCTCTACAAATGCGACATGGCGTCCAGCCAATTCCGCGTTGAAAAAGTCAAACGGAGCTCCTTCCCTTGCGACCTCTGCCGTGCGCCCAAAAAGTGGTTTACCCCAACATATGGGGTATCGGCATGCTCAGGACAAATTGCACAAAAACTTTTGGGGTCTTGTTACCCTTGGGAAAATAAAAATTGGGGTGAAAAGATCATTTTTGTGGAAAAAATATGATTTTTTATTTTCACGGCTCTACGTTATAAACTTGTGTGAATCACTTGGAGGTTCAAAGTGCTCACCACACATCTAGATAAGTTCCTTAGGGGGTCTAGTTTCCAAAATGGGGTCACTTGTTGGGGGTTTCCACTGTTTAGGCACATCAGGGGCTCTCTAAACGCGACATGGCATCCAGCCAATTCTGCGTTGAAAAAGTCAAACAGCGCTCCTTCCCTTGCGACCTCTGCCGTGCGCCCAAAAAGTGGTTTACCCCCACATATGGGGTATCAGCATGCTCAGGACAAATTGCACAAAAACTTTTGCGGTCTTATTACCCTTGGGAAATTAAAAATTGGGGTGAAAAGATCATTTTTGTGGAAAAAAAATTTTTTTTTTTTTCACGGCTCTAGGTTATAAACTTGTGTGAAGCACTTGGAGGTTCAAAGTTCTCACCACACATCTAGATAAGTTCCTTAAGGGGTCTTGTATCCAAAATGGGGTCACTTGTGGGGTGTTTCCACTGTTTAGGCACATCAGGGGCTATCTAAACGCGACATGGCATTCAGCCAATTCTGCGTTGAAAAAGTCAAACGGCGCTCCTTCCCTTGCGACCTCTGCCACGCGCCCAAAAAGTGGTTTACCCCCACTATGGGGTATCGAAGTATTCAGAAGAAATTGCACAACAAATTTTGTAGTTCATTTTTTCTTTTAACACTTGTGAAAATAAAAAAACTTGGTTCCGAAGTAAAGCTTTTGCAAAAAAAGTTAAATGTCAATTTTTTCCTTCCACATTGCTTCAGCTCCTGTGAAGCACTTGAAGGGTTAATAAACTTCTTGAATGTGGTTTTGAGCACCTTGAGGGGTGCAGTTTTTAGAATGGTGTCACTTTTGGGTATTTTCTATCATATAGACCCCTCAAAGTGACTTCAAATGTGATGTGGTCCCTAAAAAAAAATGGTGTTGTAAAAATGAGAAATCGCTGGTCAACTTTTAACCCTTATAACTTCGTAACAAAAAAAAATTTTGGTCCCAAAATTGTGCTGATGTAAAGCAGACATGTGGGAAATGTTATTTATTAAGAAATTTGTGTGACATATCTCTCTGATTTAAGGGCATAAAAATTTAAAGTTTGAAAATTGTTAAATTTTCAAAATTTTCGCCATATTTCCGTTTTTTTCATAAATAAACACAAGTCATATCAAAGAAATTTTACCACTAACGTGAAGTACAATATGTCACGAAAAAACAATCTCAGAATCAGCGGGATTCGTTAAAGCGTTCCAGAGTTATAACCTCATAAAGTGACAGTGGTCAGAATTGTAAAAATTGGCCCGGTCATTAAGCTGCAAAATGGCTCTGTCCTTAAGGGGTTAAATAATGCTTGAAAAAACATTAAAAATGGAAATGTGAAGTGATTTAATTATTCAGAGAGTAAACAGATTCTATATAATAAAGTAAAATCCTAATTACTGAGACTGAAGCAGACGTCTTTCTGTGGCATTCATCTAGTTCTTAGCTATTATTTCTGGCTGCTATACAGCCGGTCCACTTGATTCCAGATTGATTAAACAGATTTCAGTTCATTACTGTCCCTATACGTTCATGCTTCTGATTTATTTGGCTTGGCATTAAGCAGAGCACAATTATCTATGTTCTTTGTTTTACAGCTCTGCAAATGGTATGACGATGGTATTGCGTACGTCCTACATGGAACAATTAATGCCGCAATCTGTTCTATTGTATACGTTTCTTCTTTAGATTCTGAGTCTGAAATATACATTTTAAGGTCATCTCAAAAGATTTGTGCAGTTAATTTGTAATTTAGATTGCTATCATGACCTATTTCAGAGGTGTACATACTTTCTGTGTAGCTGATTCAGGAAGTGAAACCCAGCCAGGAAGCTGATCTGATCCAATACTTACACAGTTTATCTATATACTAATTTTTATGCCAACCAATGGCAATCACAATACATGTCTGTTATGTTTTGGTAGCTGAGGAGGACAGGAGCAAAAAACCGCAAAGGCAGCCAAACACCAGAGAGGTTGGAACTAATAGGTTGCAGACCCCTAAACTAACCGCGCAACTAGAAGCAGCCGTGGGACGTTCCTACGGTGCCCTAGATTCCTCGTCACAGCCGGAGAGATAGCTACCCCTGAAGATGGAAAGAGGAAGGCTAACTGCCCCGGAGTAGAGCCCCAAAAGAATAGGAAGCCCCCAAACATATAATGGCGATTAGACAAGATGAAAACACGAACACAGACAGAAAATAGAATAAGCAAACACTGGGGCCCAAAACTGTTTAGATAGGACAGCACAGGAGAGAATACTGTCTGCAACCCAGAAAAACCCTAGGAAAAGCTCCTACACTTCTGAATCCAAAAATGCTGAGACCACACGGTCTCGACCACCTATATCAGATCTCTGGTGTGAACACGCAGCTACCCAGCAGAAAAAAATCACAAGAACTGAGCAAAAGAACATATACAAAAAGAGAACAGAGACCAGCACAAGCCCCCAAAGGGGACCCAGCTGAACTCAAAAAGCAAGGCAGCAAATACAAGGAAAATCAAACCACAGAAAAAAAACAGAAAGTAACTTATCTGAGTGATAGCAGGAGACAGCAAAAAAGCAAGCTGAATTCCAACCAAGACCAGGAAGAACAATTGATCACCGGTGAGGACCATGGGAGGTCAGCTCACTTATATCAGGGCAGTCCGTCCCACCTGATAACCATTCATCAATTACAGGTGATGGATTTTTGCTGTTCAACATAGGTTCAGTACCCTCAGCAACCACCAGAGGGAGCCTCAGCTCCGAAGTCGTCTCCAACACGTTCACAGCAGATGTCCAATTTAGTTTCTAAACACAGGATGCTTTTATGTTCTTCTATCTCCTTTTTTTGGCTACTTCTTAAATAGTGTGCTCAGTAATTGCCTTCATATATTTCATTGATTCTCCTCTCCTTGCTTTAATTGCTCCTTGATATTAATTATCAACTTTTCATTTTTATGTTTATTGTATAGTTGTGTTCCTCAATAAAATATTTATTGTTTATATATGGTACATTGGTTTGATTAGTATTATGAAGTAACACACAATATATTATTTAAAATGAGGTAACTTTCTAATGAAACATTTCAGTTAAACTTTTGCCTGTCTCCTGTACTCCAGATCAATCAAAAGAAAAAAAGGGTTTGGCACCATGTTAGCCAGTTTTTTCTACTGAGAGCAATCTTCTTCCAGCTCAATCACACACAGCATGACCCAGAAGAAGCCAAAAGAAGGCGAAACCCAAGGTCTGACAGTATGGTTTTTATGAGAAGTGTCATATAGTTTTATGGAAAACCTTGTTTAAATCTTTGTTAGCTTTGAAAGTTATGGAAGTTATTTGTGTGGAATGGCATAGATCTAACATTGATCTTACAGGTAAAAGTTTACCAGGCAGCATGTTTTTAAGTGACCTACTTCATGGAATGTGCAGTCAGTTACAGTTTATATACAATAAAAAAAGGTATACCACCACATACCATCCCAACGAAAGGCAAAAGGACACATTTTAGTGAATGGTGGCCTATGTGGACATTGCTATTTGTGCTGGAAGATTTCCCAATGCATATGCTGTGTTCACATCAAAAATGAACAGAACCTTTACCGCCTGCATAGTAAAATTTTCAACTTGACCAATATTACTGTGGGCAATAAAAAAATGCACACCATTAGAACGTATGTAGGGTTTAAAATGTTCGTAAATTAGAACATAATATACTAGTTTTCACTTATTGACCCCACTATTAAAGAAGAATAACCTTGAAAAGAACAAAATTAAGTAAGAAAAGTCAACAAATAATCCCCTATATGCCCACAACTTCTTCAGGTAGATTCTGCCCAGAAATCGCCTGAAAAAGCGCTGCAAGTGCGCTACGTAAAACAAACATAATGCACAGCAATGTCAGTAGGACATTGCTGTGCACATGTGCCATCTTGTCACTTTTTTAGCTGCTTCAGGATTCGGACACGCACATTCTTTGGATGGCTTTCGCTGAAAAGTCACCCACTTTCTGTACTTAACAGTATGGAGTAAGAGGCGCCAACACAGGAACTATGGCGAAACCACTTCAAGAAAACATCCACCAGAATTTTCCTGAAACAGTTTCGCCTGGGGAAACTTGGCATGTAAAAGACACTATGTGCACATAGCCTCAAACTACATTTTACATCTACACTGGGATTTAGGAAGCCGCGCACCAAAAAATGCTAAATTTCAGTACAGGGAATATATAAGGAATATAATACAGCACTTGAGACAATACTGGACTCTGCTGGTTTCCCCATTGATATGCAGAGGACACGATTGTTCTGTTTCCTCTTATGATCTGTACGGCTGAGTGTGTGTTAGAAAAACTAGCCATCATATTGAGGATCAAAACATAAAATAAGACAATGGACTTACAGTGCCAGACGTGGCTGACGCCAGAGAACATGTTCAATGACTTAACCTATTGAGCCGCTGGAACCTACCAAATAGTCCACTGCAAAGCCTGTACAGCTGCAATGTTTTAACAGGTGTGAAATAGTAAATTCACAGGGACCAAATCATGATTAGCACTAAGGTTTGACTTAAGAAAAAGGAATCGTCTGTTTAAAGTCTCAGAGACTGGCTTAACATGTGAAAAGGGTTATGCCTTAAGCCTCTGAAAAGTATATACTGCAACATGTACTAAATATTTCAATTTCCATCTTGTAAAGCATTAGTATGTAAATCGTAGCATAACCTAGTAATAGAGATCGACATTATTCTGCTAATCTAATGTAATCCTGCATATTGGAAACATTTTACAGTCAAACAAAGCAAATTAAAATCAATTCATAATACTGTCGTACATGTAATTTAATTACATGTATAAATAGGTCCCTACCAGCATATTTAATATATAAGAGCCATGAAATAATTAATTCAATAATTTTATGCACCCAGAAATATACTTGCCTTTCCAGCTGCAGCTTGGCATTGAGTGGCGCTTAGTTTACTGCTAACCAGCATGTTCTATTTGATTTAATGTATAAACATCAGAGATGAGCAGATTTGGAGAGATTCAAATTTGCCAAATCGTGCATATTTTACCAGGAAATTACACTTGGACTCAGTCACAGCAGGAAATCCCATTCTAAAGTGTGCAACTAGGCACAAGACATTTCTGCGCATGCGCGTTGCAAGATGGTAATGACTTTGTGACATCAAAACATGCACCTGACCTTCTGATTACTAGAGACTTCTGGCCATGACTAAGGATGCATGTAGAGAGGCCTAGCAGTGAGATACAGCGTGCAGAGGCAATAAGAAGGTGCGTTAAGAACTATTAGGTCTATGACATCATGTAATAAAAAACAAACTAGCTGAATCCTTCTAAGCTCTATGTAGAAACAGGAAGTCCATTTTCTCTGCATGAGTCATCACTGCAAAAGTCCCTGGCAGGGGGGGAGGAAACAGCTGGGTCAGGAGTTCAAGAGTGGAATGACTCATGCAGGGAAAAGAGACTTCCTGTTTCTACATAGAGCCGAGAGAAGAATTAACTGGGTTGAAAGGCAAAATGAGCAATTGTAAATGCACAGTGCTATATAATATGATGACTGCAATATATTGAGAGGATAAAACTTACATAAAAATATACAGAAGCACTTGTCAATCAATGTGAGTTCAGCAGTTTATATTTTTTCCTCCGTATCCAAGGGATAACACTGATAATGTCTCACTGTTTTCTTTGAAACTCAGAGTACATAAACAGGATCAAATAATTAAAAAAATTAGAGCTAGGTTTATTTTTTATGTTAGATGTCGTATTGTACTATTCCTCTATTCATTAAAAAAAAATTTTACCAATGTATCTACCACCATGGTGCAAGCCAAAAGTACAGTTTTCAGTTAGGCCAGGGTCACACTTGGGACTGCAATGCGAGAAACTCGCGCAAGTCTCTTGCCTCGATACCCAGCACTTGGGACCGAGGTGTGTGGCTGCATGTATTTCTATGCAGCTGAACGCTCCGGTTTGATTGCCGCTGGCAGTGCCGGGTATTGAGGTGAGAGACTCGTGCGAGTTTCTCGCATTGCAGTTGCATGTGTGACCCCGGCCTTAGACATTCAAAGGGGCCATTTGGACAAGTTTAGTGGGATCTTTCAGTATGTTTATGCCGAACATAGAAGCCGATTCATCAAGACTGGTGTAGCACACACCCTCTCTGCACCAGTCTTGATGGATTGCAAAATGCATCAAATTTAAGAGGCATACGCTATTTATTGAATTTGGTGCCTCTGCTAAGTGTCGTGCGCCTCTGTGCACCACACTAGAAATGCTACTCCCACCATGGCCATATTCCAGTCCCGCTCCAGGTCTGGTAGGAAGCACTAAAAGTCCAAAAAATGGAGCCAGGAAATTACAGGCCAGTGAGCCTTACTTCTATACCACGAAAGATCCTTGAACAAATTATTAAACAACAGGTATGTAAGTACTTTGATAAGAATACAGTAATTAACCTGAGCTAGCATGGGTTTGTAGCAAATAATTCATGCCAGCCTAATCTAATTTCCTTCTATGATGGAATCACTGACTGGGTGGATCAGGGAAATGCAGTAGATATAGTATATCTCAACTTCAGCAATGCATTTGCTAAAGTATCTCGAACTATCCTTAATGAAAAAAAAAACAAGTATGGGATTGACAAGGCTACTGTTAGGTTGGTTCATAACTGGCTCAGTTATTGTACTCAAAGAGTGGTGATAAATGGTTGCACACCCAATTAGAAGAATGTTTCAAGAGGAGTACCACAAGGCTCTGTCCTGGCCTCAGTGTTGTTCAACATTTTTATAAATTATCTAGATAAGGGAACTGAACGTAAACTTATGACACTTGCAGATGGAGGGATAGCTAACACTAGAGAATACAGAGAAAGGATTCAGAAGGCTCTAGAAAAGCTCAAACAATGGGCAGCGTCTAATAGAATGGTATTTATCAGGGAGAAATGCAAAATTCTACATCTGGACAAGAAAAAATGAAAATGGCATTTTCAGAATGGGAGGACTAGAACTAAGCAACAGCATGTGTGAAAAGACTTTTCACAGTGTAGAGGGATCATCCTTATTCTCATTTGCACACGGAAACACAAGAAGCAATGGGATGAAACTGAAAGGGAGAACATTCAGAATAGATAGTAGAAAAAACTTTTTGGACAGTGAGGGTGATCAATGAGTGGAACTGGCTGCCACGAGAGTTGGTGAGTTCTCCTTCAATGGAAGTCTTTAACCAGAGGCTGGACAGACATCTGTCTGAGATGGTTTTGTGAATAATGTGCAGCATTGAGCAGGGGGCTGGAGACGATGACCCTTGAGGTCACTTCCAACTCTTAACATTCTATGATTCTATGATTATAACATTTTTGCACAATTCTACTGTGCACCAAAAAATTTCAAAGCTTTTACACCAATTTTGTGATATAAAAGCTTTGATAAATCAACCCGATTAAATGTAGTGCCATCACAATGTAAGTTTGCAAATCAAAAAATGTACGAAACGTACAATGTTGGACTTATTGTTGTAAAATGACCTTGTTCTAATTTTCATAATTTATAAGCCACAGGAAAAAGTGAAAAACACTTGACTGTAAACTGCTCTAATATGTCACCAAAAGCAAAGCAAATAACTGCAGGTTCTTGCCATGAATTTGATTCTGCCCCTTTCTGCTGTGCCGATGTGTGGTTTTTAATACTTTGGTGTTCCCAATTGGTATCAATAGGGTAAAAGAAAAAGTATAAATGCAATAAGTTTTTTTCTTTGACGTGATGATGTAAGGAATAGGATATTCCAGTTTCCTAATCTGTGTGAAGACCGGCAGATTATTGTAATGTTTTCTATTTATGAGAATATAAACATCTATTACCCTTGCTTTTCACTATTTGGTGGTTAACCACTTTCCATATGACTTCATTATTTCTCCAGATTTCTAGATCAGTTTAATGTCGTTGCTTGAATCAAAAATAAATGTTTTTCCCTTTAATATTGAATCACAAGATACTGACAACACGTCTTACTTCGGCTGCGTAGAAATTCTCATTTCCTTATAGGAGACATAAAATGGAGAGCAATTAAATTTTATTCCCAGACTTGTCTGTTCTGAGCAGGTTAGTAGTTTATGAGGCCTATAAATTTGTGGAATCAAGTAACCCTGTGATGACACAGACTTCTGATCACTACCCCGATGCCTCCGCTAGAACATCAATTGTTCTCAGAACTAGCTTCTTCCCCTTATTTTTTTTAGTGAAGTCCAAAAATTCAAACCATATGTCTTCATGTGCAAGATGTTATATGTTATAAATTATAGGAATTCTTTGTAAATAAATACAAACATTGTGAAAAAAGTAACTATATTCATCCTCCTTATCCTTCCTTTCTTTCTTCCTTCCTTGCTTCTATCATTCCTTTCCTATCATCTCTCCCTCCTTTCGTATCTCCAACCTTCGTTTCTTTAGAACTTACTTATTTTTTTCCGCTTTATTACTATTTCCTTCCTAAATTCCTTTCTCCTTCCATTTTCCTCCCTCATTCCATTCTTTCCTTCTGTGAATCACTCCTTCCTGCCTGCCTTTTCTGTAACCTCTCCTCTATTCCAGCCATCCTCATCCTCTTGCTGCCTACTTCACCTTCATTCCTTTTTTATCTTTGTGCCTCCTTTTTCCTTCTTTCCTTTGTTCCCTTTTTCCTTTCTTCCTGCCTTCCTTTTTCCTTCCTTCTTTCCTTCTTTTCTTCCTTTAATCCCATCTCCTTTTTCTTTCTATATTTCTATTCTTTAAACCCCTCCATTTTTTCCATTTCACCCATTTCCATCCTTAATTCTAACTTTTTTCCTTTCTTTCCTTTTTCCTTCCATTCCTGCTTCTTTTCTTAATTTCTTCCCTCATTCCTTACTTCATTCCATCCAAACTATTTTCCTTCCCTCTTCATTTCATTACATGTATTGTCCATATCTTTATTCTTTTCTTTGCCGTTTACCCCCTTCCTTCTAGCCTTTTTCTTTCTTTGTTTGTTTCTTTCTTTCTTTCTCTCCTTCCTTCCTTCCATTTTCTATTTCCATTCTTCATTCCTTCCTTTCCTTCTTCTTTCCCTTTCTTTCTTTCTTTCATTTATTCCTTTCTTCTTTCCATCCTTCCTACCTTCTTCTCTTTCCGATATTTCTTGCTTTTCTCTTTCTGCTCACTTTCCTTCTTTCTCTTATTCCTTCCTTCTTTCTATCCTTCCTGACTTTTTTCTCTCCTTCCTACGTTCTTTCCTTTCCTCCTCCTTTCCTTCTCTCTTTCATTCCTTCCCTTCTCTTTCTTTCACCTTCCCAATATATACATATCCTAGTAGATGTGAAGATAAAGACACATTTCTTCTTACCGGGAATTGTAATTCCAAGGAACTCTTTGACGGGAACAGTTGAGTTGAATCCACTAATTAGATATCGTATCTACAAATACTCAAGTCTACAGTAAAAATCTCCATTAAATTTGTTATAATAAAAAAAAAACTAAATGTCATCATGCACAAGTCCTCATAACAACTCATGCACCCGACATTTACATATAATTCCACTGCACACTTTCTAAAGGCACTTCTAATATTTCATACCGAAAAATAAAAGTGAAATGTTATCTCCTTTACCATTAAGCAATTTATCACCATTTAAGGAGAAAGTTCATGAAAAGTTGTCAATTAAAACCACTCACTGCTTGACCTTTCCTTTCGAGTTTAGCAGAAAGCTTTGAAAGAAAGTGAAAGAAAACAATGGAGCATATCCTGGACTGTCAAAGCAAAATAAATATGGGCTCTGCTTTCCCTTCCCTCTCTTCCTGAGAACATTATTGAAGTGCTGATCTTTGGCCTCTTGACTAGGACAAAAAGTCATGTGGACTGACATTCAAAATATTCACATTGCCCAAAGCTCCGTTCCCTGGATATCTGGAAGTGAGAAAAGAGCTTGCTGAGGTGACCCAGAACACCTTGGAGAAAATATGGCAGCCATTCCATTAAAAACTCACTCATGTTGTTTTTTTCCTGGGTCAGGACAGGTAATAGTCACGTTTCTCATTAATTTGTTTGATAGTTTTCTCATTTGCCTCAACTTTATTTTCAACAATTATACATTTCCTAAACACATTAATTCTGTAAAAGTCATAATTTAATAATATAATGCTATTAATATAACTTGTTATTAACCCATTTCCGACATCGGGCGTAATAGTACGCCGATGTTGGACACCCTCCCTTTGATGTGGGTTCCAGCGCTGAGCCCACATCTTTTCCGGCACATGTCAGCTATTTTAAAAAGCTGACATGTGCCTCTGACAGCCACGGGTGGAATCGCGATCCACCAGTGGCTGTTAACCCATTTAATGACCCTGTCAAACTCTGACAGCAGCATTTAACGCGCGCTTCCGGCAAGCAAGCCGAAAATCCCACCCATCGGCGACAGTGTCACATGACCCCTGGTCACCGATGGGTTGGCATGACAACAAGAAGTCTACAGCATACCTCTACATGGAGATAGATCTGATCATCGCCTGTATGTAGCAGAGGTGATCTGGTTATGGCAGCTTCTAGTCTCCCATGGATGCTATTGAAGCATGCCAAAAGTAAAAAATATGTTTTTAAAACTATTAAAAAATAAAAGTTCAAATCACCCCCCTTTTGCCCTATTCAAAATAATACAATAAAAAAAATCAAACATACACATATTTGGTATCGCCGCATTGAGAATCTTCAGATCTATCAATATAAAAAAAGAATTAACCTGATCGCTAAACTGCATAATGAGAAAAAAGTCAAAATACCAGAATTATGTTTTATTGGTCGTCTCAACACTGCATTAAAGTGCAATAACAAGCGATCAAAGATCATATCTGCACCAAAATGGTATCATTAAAAATGTCCGCTCGGCACGCAAAAAATAATCCCTCACCCAACCTGAGATCACGGAAAATGGAGATGAAATGGGTATTGGAAAATGGCGCAATTTTATTTTTTTTTAACAAAATTTGGAATTTTTTTCACCATTTAGATAAAAAAGAACCTAGACATGTTTGGTGTCTATGAACTCGTAATGACCTGAAGAATCATAATGGTAGGTCAGTTTTAGCATTTAGTGGACATGGTATAAAAAAAATTGTGGAAATGCACTTTTTTTGCAATTTCAGTGCACTTGAAATTTTTTTCCCGTTTTCCAGTACACTATATGGTAAGATCAGTGTAATTGTTCAAAAATACAACTCATCCAGCAAAAAAATAAGCCGTATTGACGGAGAAATAAAAAAGTTATGGCTATGGGAAGAAGGGGAGCAAAAAACGAAAAATGCAATAATGGAAAATTGCAAGGTCGTGAAGGGGTTAATGGCAAAAAAGGGCTCAGAAGAACCATCCAGCATTTAAAATGTGCAATAAAGTAAAGCAGAATTTTTCTAAACCCTGGGTGGTAGTAATTATAAAAAAAACTCAATTCTAAACATTCAGAACTACAGAATAACAACACAGTCATCTAATGGCAAAAGGGGATTGGAAGAAGCGACGAGGAGTCCAAGATATACAAGCAGGTGTTATGATGTAGAAAAAAAAATTACAGAAAAACATCTGCAGAAAATGTAAGCAAATAAATAGTTGGAACAGACACAGGTACGAACCTGCAGCTGAATAAGCAGCCGCGACAAGTGCTGGATTGGAAATTAATAGAACGTGGCCTTGTAAATAACAAGACCACAGGAGAGAAGGAAACAAGAATTACTAAAAACAGACTTATCTAATACTGACCAGCAAAAAAAAACACATAAATGTATAAATTGTCTATTAAATTGTGCATATGGCATCAGTAGGCCAGGTATAATGCCAGAAAAAAAAATAGTATTTACTGTCTATAAATCATTATATTTGTCCACACATCGCATTAATAACAATAAAGGCAGGGATGTAACTATGGTGGGGGCAGGGGGTGTAGTTACACCCACATGGAGCCTACGGGAGTCAAAAGGGTCTCTTTGGTCCATATGAGTAAGACCAATACTATGAAAGATCCATCATTATTAAGGGGTCTGTTGGAGATTCTGTATTGGGGTCCATAAGCTTTAAGTAACGCCACTGAATATAGGGCCTAAAAGGTAAAATATAACCTTACTATACAATATACTATACTGCCCCTAGTGGCTTTTTGTGGGACTTAGTAGTCACTGGTATGTCATACATGCCTCAAGCTGCTCGGTTATTTTTGGCAATGGATGTAAGCAAACTGTAGGCTTATTGTTATTTTTTGCAGATCAAGCAACTTTCCAGATGTCCAGGATTAAAGGTTTTATCCCAATATTGCAAGTTATCCATAAGTATAGAATAGGGTACGATTTGCCGATTGCTGGGGTCCAACCGCTGGGCGATCCCAAGAATGGGGCTCTGCTCCATTCATTGCCAGTGGGACTGTGGGAAATAGCAGAGCGCTGTACTTGGCTTTCTCCAACAAGACAATGACTGGAGCAGAGACTGAGCATGTGCAGCTCTGGTCCATTCAAGACTGCATTCTGAAGAGCCTTGTTCTCATGTTTTTGGAGCCCATTCTCAGGATTGTTGGAGGTGCCAGCAGTCGGTCTACAGCTCTTATGCAGACTTATGTGTCTCCACGTCTCACTATCCTTGCGTTTAGTCCGACCAACCTGCCCCCAACATTTCTACTGTCTGTAAGTCCGGTTTTCCACATCTATAGCTATTGCCTGAAGCTTCACCCCCACAGACTTCCAGCTCTACTGCCCCTGCATACATTTTGCACATAGTATTAGTAAGATAGAGAATCTCTCCTCCATTTTAGTAACCCTATGTCTGCATATAAATAGCATTTCTGGATGTGACAGGTTCCATTTATCTCACCTGGTTGAATGGGAGCACACTGTTTCCCAGCCTCCTGGACTTTTGCTTGCATTGGACCAAAGCTCTCCCAATTGACAGTTCGGGCCAATGACGTGGTTGCATACTGTGATGTATCTGATGCTGCAGGTAGAGTCAGCTTTGCCTGTGAGCACAGTTGCACTGAAGTTGGTAATATCCAGCAATCTGGGCAGTTTCAAGCGTTTTAGCAAACAGCTTGTAAGCGCTACACTCCTTGCACAAGAGACCAGCCACTGCAGTGGTGGCCGGTGAACTAGGCAAGGAGCAGTGAAGAATAAAAATAAAAATCACTCTTGAGAATGGAGATGAATTTTAATAACATGTAAACTGTAAGCAAGAACTTTGCAATTTTATCCATTTAAGATGATGACAAGGAAACCCCTTTAAAGGGAACCTGATAGCAGGATTGTGCACAGTCACCTACACACAGTGTCAGGTCGGCACCGTTATACTGATTTAAAATGATACCTTGGTTGATAAAATCCGTCTTGTGGTTGCTGTTTAATCTTTATTTTCAGTTTTGAGTTAATGATATGCTCGTGCTTCGGGGCGGTCTGTGGGGGGGGTCTTCATGTTGTGCTCTGCTTAGCTATTCATAATTCAGAATGCTGACAGGTCACTGATATGCACAGTACGCATGCGATTATGCTGCAGCGCAGGTGCCACGGCTGCAAGAAGGGATTTTTTTTCAATATGTATATGTAATATTCATTACGTAAACTAGGGGGCAGGTCAGTGAGAGATCAGTGACCCGGTCCCGGGTGCCGGCGGCAGTGCCGTGTATTGATGCCAGAGACTCGCGCGAGTTTCTCGCATTGCACTCGCAAGTGTGACACCGGCCTAATCAGTATAACGGTGCCGACCTGACACTGTCTGTAGGTTACTGTGCATAATCCTGCCGACAGGTTCCCTTTAAGTAAAATATGTTTTTTGCGATTGCAAATTGGTGGTGATGAATCTTTTCCCTTGTGCTCTTCACTGGTATTTGGTCATTACGGGAAGAAAAATGCATACATTTATTAGTTATTTGACCTGGATGTTTTAAAAGAAATAGCCAAATACATCCTGCTGCAATAACAGAGCTTCAAAGGCATTTACAGCAGTCTACACAATAAGGCAGTTGTAGAAAAATCTGGAAGAAAAAAAGATTAGTAAAAAATGCTAAAAGAATGGAAAAATGTAAAAACCAGATGTTATCCATGGTAGGATTAATCCATCTTTAATCAGCATGAGTCCTCTTCCAAGACAGATACTTGTAGGAGATGAATGATACGGATCATAATACCATGCACATCATTTCCTTTAACGACTCAACGACTGCTCCTATAATTGCATTTTGACTGTTTTACCATAATTTCCACAAAGAAAAAAAGAAAAAAAAGAGGACAATAAAATTAACAAAAGCAAACTCTAATAAGTGATTTTTTATCTAGTGAAACTGTTATTTTGCATGTCATTGGGGTCTTTTTTGAAACATTCAGATTTCTATAATTTGCATTACATGCATTTTCAGATGCACCCTAAAATTTAGAAAAATATTTAGACTTGAGAGTCCTCAGTGGTTGATACCTTTTAATGGCTAACTGAAAAGATGGTAACAAATTGCAAGCTTTCGAGACTACTCAGGTCTCTTCATCAGGCATAGACTAATACAACATCTGAAGAATCACATATTTATACACAAAATAGCACAGAAAAAATGCAATAGGTAGGACAAGTGACATGAAGCAGAACTGTCATTATGGCAGAGGGATTAACATAAATATGACTAGTTCATAGATAAGGAGTGAAGGTTTTATTACCCTCTGATTGGGGTCTGGTATTGTGTTGTGATGACCCTAAAAGGTCAGGGAGGCAGATTCCTTAATTGTTGTAGAACGACATAAAACTCTGGGATATATTCATCCCAGCACTAAGAGTGTCAAAGGTCATCATAAGTTTATATTCCCAGACTTTTCTATCCTTCTCAGATTTGAAGTTAGATTTTAATACAAGTAATTCCATATCTGTCATGCTATGACCGGGCATACAAAAGTGTTTGGCCACAGGTAAATCCATTCTTTTTTCTCTTATCGTGTGGCGATGAGAATTCTGAAGAAACGTGCACAAATGGACAGCGACAGCGACATTTTTTTCTTATCTAAATGCAAAAAGGAGAATCTAATTCCCAAAGGACTCTGGATTACAAACCCAATTCTTCACACCTACAATACCCATTATGCACAAAACCTTTGTCACAGGACTTCTGAAAGACTAAGGAACCATCTTTTGCATGTCTGCTACAGCATAAGGAGTAAAGTCCAAGGACAATTGGAAACTCTGAGGAAAACACTTACAGAAAGCACAGAGCAAAAATTACAACAATACTACAACAAACTACGGACCTTTCTGATTCAAAACAAGGAAAAGAAACTACACAGATTGCGCCTCCATTCCGGACTCTATACAAACAGATACAAAACAAAACCAAAACCTGACAACTCTGACAACCACTCCATTCCAGACACAAAAGCATCTAACTGTGTCATCAATCTCTCAGATTACAAACCCAGCAAAGTGGAGCTTGCCGTGCTTTCTAGAGGACTCTCATTTTGTCCTACTAAGGCCCTGGATAAAACCGAACTCTGCAGTGATATGGAACATTTTTTCAGGAGACTGCGCCTGAGGGAATACTTCAATGATACAGAAGATTCAGATAACACTCGGACTGAAGGAAGAGGGATCCCAATAACCAAGAAGAGGTCAGACTGGACACCTCCACCTGGACGTAACCCTCATTTGGATAAATATATAGACTCATTCAGACATTTGATAAAATCCACCATCATAGCCACCAACAAGAGACAAGCCTCCAACATCAGTGCCCAGGAGAGAAAGGCCATACAGTCTCTGAAAACCAACAAAGAAATCATCATTAAACCTGCTGACAAGGGAGGTGCAATAGTCATGATGAACACATCAGACTATATCAAGGAAGCAAACAGACAACTTACGGACACACGCTACTACAGAAAACTGGAGTCGGACCCTACACAGGACTATTACAAGGAACTAAGCAAGTTGGTATCTTGTCTGTCTGACAAATCCATAAGAGCTGATGACCTGATACCAGAAAGTCCAAGAACAGGGACATTCTACATGCTTCCCAAAATCCACAAAGCCGGAAATCCAGGGAGGCCGATTATTTCATGTGTGGACACCCTTACTGAGCAAGTATCTGGATGGGTAGAGGGTGTTCTTAAACCCCTGGTAAAGGATACACCCAGCTACATTCAGGACACAACTGACCTACTGAATAAACTAGCAGCAATAGGTTCTCTACCAGAAGGAACCATCCTGGCCACCATGGATGTGGAATCTTTGTACTCTAATATCCCACACCAGGATGGATTAAATGCCTGCAAAGTCTTCATGGGAAACACCGGGAATGATGCTGATTCTGTGGTGAAACTCACAAAATTCATCCTCACCCACAATTACTTCGAATTTGACAACAAGATCTATCTTCAGGAGACTGGCACAGCTATGGGAAGTAAAATGGCTCCACAGTATGCAAATCTCTTCATGGCCAAGCTTGAAAGCGAATTTTTGTCCTCCTGCCCCATCAGGCCTCGGGCCTACTACCGCTACATTGATGACATTTTAATCATCTGGACGGAGTCTGAACAACAGCTAAAGACGTTCCATGAACAGTTCAATCAATTTCATCCCACCATCAACTTAACACTTAACTACTCCAGCACTGAAATTAACTTTTTAGACACCACCATTAAGCTAAAGAACAATGAAATAGAGACATCCCTGTATCAGAAGCCAATCGACCGTCCAACATATCTTAAATGGGACAGTTTCCATCCTAAACACATAAAAAACTCTATTGTCTACAGCCAAGCCATCAGATACAACCGTATATGTTCCAACCCCATGGATAGAGATGAACACCTTGGTCGCCTCAGAAAGACTTTTTTGAACCAGGGCTACCATCCAAGAACAATTGAAAACCAAATTACAAGAGCCACCAGAATATCAAGGAATCACCTGCTACATTACAAAGCTAAAGAAGAAAATAACCGGGTGCCTCTAGTGGTCACCTACAATCCAAGTCTGGAGATGCTAAGGGGAGCTGCACGGAAACTACAACCTTCACTACAAAAAGATGCCCGATTACAATCCATATTTCCAGACCCCCCACTACTATGTTTTAGGCAGCCCCCAAATCTAAGAAGCATCATTGTCAGAAGCTCCCTGTCCTCCCCAACAGCTGCAGGAACCTTTCCTTGCAGACAAAAGAAATGCAAGACCTGTACATCTATAATGACCATGGACAGGATAAAGATCCCCAATTCCCATCAGGACTACAAGATACCAGGTACTTTCAGCTGCATCACATCTAATGTGGTGTACCTAATTATATGTACTAAATGTCCAACTGGGGGTCTGTATGTGGGGGAGACCGGGCAAAAACTGAGAACAAGGATGAATTCTCATCGCCACACGATAAGAGAAAAAAGAATGGATTTACCTGTGGCCAAACACTTTTGTATGCCCGGTCATAGCATGACAGATATGGAATTACTTGTATTAAAATCTAACTTCAAATCTGAGAAGGATAGAAAAGTCTGGGAATATAAACTTATGATGACCTTTGACACTCTTAGTGCTGGGATGAATATATCCCAGAGTTTTATGTCGTTCTACAACAATTAAGGAATCTGCCTCCCTGACCTTTTAGGGTCATCACAACACAATACCAGACCCCAATCAGAGGGTAATAAAACCTTCACTCCTTATCTATGAACTAGTCATATTTATGTTAATCCCTCTGCCATAATGACAGTTCTGCTTCATGTCACTTGTCCTACCTATTGCATTTTTTCTGTGCTATTTTGTGTATAAATATGTGATTCTTCAGATGTTGTATTAGTCTATGCCTGATGAAGAGACCTGAGTAGTCTCGAAAGCTTGCAATTTGTTACCATCTTTTCAGTTAGCCATTAAAAGGTATCAACCACTGAGGACTCTCAAGTCTAAATATTTTTCTATCTACTGGCTAACACGGTACGAAGATACACATCTTTCCTATACCCTAAAATTTAGTATTGTGAAATGATTCATAGAACTTTCTAGGATTCTGTTTTTGCCATCACACTTGCAATTTTCTACAGTGTTTGATGCAGATTTTTAGGCAAAGCAAAGGGGTGCAACAAATAGAGAGAGAAGTCACACCTGGTTCCCAGAGTGTGGAGAGATGCAAAAGGACTTTTGCCACAATAGTTGGGGCATGTTACAGATTTTGCATAGGAACCAAGAGCTTCAAATTACACTCCTTCCTTTAGGATTCATTATTTGCTTTGGCTAAAAAGTCTAATCAAAAACTTAATGTGTGAATTACATTTTCCAAGTTGTGTAAGGGAAATAGACCTAAGGTCTATCTGCACCATAAAGGGGTATGCCCAAGTTATTAAATTGCATTAATTAGTTACAGAGCATGAAAATACGCAAATTTGCAATTGAATTACTTTTTCTACCTGTTGTCATTTTCCTGCAGTGAAAGCTTTTATCTTTCATAGTTTACAGCTGGATTCTATGGAGCTCGGCCATTAGAGCCTGCTCAGACCACTGGTAGCTGAATGTGTTAATTCAGAACTTGTGCTGAGCTTTATTGTTCTTCTCATACTACAGATCTGCTACTCACCAGAACTTTCACTGAAGAAGGAGAGTCCGCCCTGCCAGAAACCAGGAAGTAAGGAGTCTGCAAACCTTTGAGCGGCTCAAGAAACAACTTGAGAACACCTCTTTAAGGCAAACTGCAACATTTTTAATTTCCTAATACAAGTGTTCCGACAATGCTCTTATTTTTGAGGAACATAAAATTAATTTTTAAATATGTTATTTTCTAAGAATTGAAAACAATTAGTGAACTAACCCTAAACAACATAAAACTCATGGGTCCAACTGGTTCATCCCAGGACCAGGGGAATCTCCAGTTGGCTCCTTTCAACTGGGATCCTCCCAGGCTCTGATACTACAGTGAATCGCAAAGGTCCAGGAGAAGACGAGCTAATTTGGAGATTTTGGAGCCATTCATTAGGATTTGTTTCTTACGAGATGACTCACAAAAAACAATGCTATGCATGTGTAAGGGGGTGAAGGAGTATTACTGTTTCGCCTTGCCCCTTAAATGTTCTTAATGTTTCTATGTAACTAATTATTGTGTTGTTATGAATATTCAGTGGTACTGCTACATGGGAACATGTATTACCACATTTAGCAATGGTATTTGCCACATATTTTATTGTGTTACCATTATGTGTACATAAGTGCATATGTCTTTTGTTCCTTCTTGTACAATATTGCATTATATATATTACTTATGTTCTTTGTCATGTACAGTTTAGGGAAAGTGAAGTGCATCCTTTTGGGACAATAGAGGAGGGCACGGCACTTTAGTATATAGTTGCCATATACTTGGGGGTAAGTATAGTTCTGTTGTGGGCCACTAGGTGGGGGCATACTAGTGGACCTTGGTAGGTATAGTGATAGGAAGTTCACAGAGGGTTAAGTGTAGGAGGGGCTACCAGGTTGTAGTGAGAAGGTTCTGGTTAGATTATCTCAGATGGGGCCAGTGTGCCCAAGTGTCCACATGGGCTTAGGCCCAGACAACCAGCAGCCACGCAATGTTTAAGTACTGCAGCCCACGTTACCCACGGCCACTGCATAGCCTAGCAGTGGGCCTGTACAGAGAAGAAAGATGTGGCATCTTACCACCTGGGCCAATGCTTTGAGGGCAGAAGTTGGCTGGACTAAGGAAATGAAGGGAGCTGGAGCTTCGACGAGTTCTGTACAGACAGGCCGGATGCTTCACCGGGGGCCACCAAACGCAGTTATTGATGAATTCAGTACTGGGGCGAAGCAGTCTGAAGGAAATGTCATTATAGCGAGGTCAGGCCTGGAAAGAACTGGGGAGCAGTCTAGTATGGTCCGGGCGTGTACTGCACAGAAGTGACAAATAAGCAGGGAAAGACAAGGAAACAAGTGAAACTCCTGTTGTGCCAACTGTGAATGTAACGTGGGAAGAGTTAAGTAAAGAGTATATTCAAGTTATTCTGGACTGTGTCTCCATTACTGGGGGTCGCCTGAAAGAGTGACCGTCGTCACCTGGGAAGTGGCCAGAAGGTGCTGAGTGTGGAGATGCAGGTATGCCAGAGGGAAGAATAAAGTTTCATGTAGGGGAAGGACCGGACATGGATGTTGCAGTAATTCAGGTCACGACTACAGTCCTGTCCCTCCCTTACACACGTACAACGATAGCAACATGCAATCATTTATAAATAGATGGAGGGTGGATCTCAAAATTACCTCTTCTGATGGACCCAAGGAATCTCTGACTGAACTATTTTTTTTAGGTCTGTTGGGTTTTCAGTGTGTATTTTTACAATCACATTTTTTATATACTGTATACCGACTACATGTATACTGTATTAATGTTCAATTTGCTTTTTTATTTTCTTAACCTAATCAAAACCATTAAGAGTCTCTGGTATATGGGTCAAGCTGAGGTCACCGGTTGTGCTTATGTGAAACATAGAAAATCCAGACAAATTGTGGGCTTAGAATAAACTTAATGGCCCCATCCTCATTAATTTTCTACTGAATGTTTATTTAATGATGGGGATTTTGTCCAGATCTGGTTATATAATGGATGAATGTCTGGAGAAGACAATATTTTAGACTACTTTAAAGTTCACTGCAGTTTATAGAGAAATGAACATTGTATATGTTGTATGAATGTATGAACCCTGATACACATCTTTCCTATAAACCCTGATGGTCAGTTTTTACTTCACAATATTTTCTAATAGACTGATTTGTGTAAATTTTAGATGTAAATATCCATCACATCTCGGCATCAGGGGAATCTGGTAAGAAAATACTACAAATCTGCTTTGACAAAGACCATCTAAGGTCGAAACGCATTGCTGGTACACCTATTAGTGCTTACTCTCTGCTTTTCTGTATTATGGATGACACCGTTATGTGACGATTTTATCTTGGATTGAATAAAGAATTGCACTTTTTTAGAACCTGGACTGCTCTTCTCATTTTCCTCTGCTGCATGTCTTGGTCTGGACTTTCGGTCTCATGCTCCAGTGGTGGTCGGTGAGCTGGTAGGGGTTAATGCCCCAACTTTCTTTATATAAATCTGTGTATACTTTGATAAAAACTTGGAAATTAATTCCATTATACATGACATGTCAGCAACATCACTGAGGGTCAGTAATCTTTGACCCCCTACAGGGTCAGATTTGTCCACCAGAGTACCAGAAGGCTCTGACCCAATAATCAGCTTTACTTCTCTGTACTTGGCTTTTTCTAACTGCCAGTATAGAGAATGACTTTTGAAGGGACCGTGTCAAAGTAATATCCTCATGAATGCCAGGATTCAAGGTTTCACAGAGGCATCACACTGTGTCTACCAGGTACTGGTCTATCACATCCTGGCTCCATCCTTTTCCTAGGTAAGTGATTTTGATCCATTAGACTAGTGTTTTGTTTTCCAAACTCCAGTCCTCACATCCCCAACATGTCATATTTTCAGGATTTCCTTAGTATTACACTGGTGATGGAATAATTACCAAGGCATCAGAAATTGCCACAGGTTCTGTCATCTGTGCAATACTAAGAAAATCTTAAAAACATGTTGGCAGCGGATTCATCTCTTTATTGTCCAGCCATTCAACAGTGAACATATATTTATTCAGAAGCAAAAATAACACAGCTTACAACTGGTATTTCCTGTAGCTTAGGATCTTAGCATCTTGTCTGTCAGCTTGCAAAGTGAAAGTGAAACTGTGCTCCAGTTACACATACACACTGAGTGAACAGGAACTTACTGTTTTTTTTGTTTGTTTATTTTCTTAATAGTGCTTTACTGCCATTATAACACTATTGCTAAAGCCATAACCTCATGCACTATTAACCAGTAGCAGATAGTGGTTGATTAAATATATTCAACAATAAGCATTACTCCAACACCCCAACTTAACAACTACTTATCCTGTTAGTCGCAAAGTGGTTCTGAATTCTTCAAATGTTGCTCTTGTAAGTGGCTTTGTCATAACATCAGCTATCATCTAGTCAGTGTCGCAATAAACAAATTCAATTATGGCACATTCTATCAAATCACGCAGGTGATGATGTTTAGCATCAGTGTGTTTGGTTCTCACATTGATCTTCTCACTGCATGCAAGTTTAATGCATCCCCTACTGCAACCTGGTCCTTCCTTCTGACTCTGGTCAGGTTGGATTTGGACGCCACAGGTAGACTCCTCACTTCCTGGCCCCTATGACACCTTCTGTCTCTCCTCAGGAGCTTCTCTCCTCACAGCTACTCCTTTCCACTCCTCACATCTTCTCCACAGCTCCTCTCAGCTCTCCTCTTGAGCTCCAACTCACTACTCTCCTCCAACTGTCACACTGCCTTCCCGCTCTAACTGGGGCTCCTTCCCCTAAGCCAGAGGTCATGTGATCTGTGTCGGATGCAAATATGTGAGCACTGCGTAGCGCCCCCTCTTTACCCGAGAGCTTAGCACCACACCCCTGGAAGAGGTGCAGTACCTCTGTGGCGACTGGACCCTCAGGGGCACCACATTTTCATACACATTTTCTCCCACTTTATAGAAAAAATAGATACTATCGTCAGGAAATCTGCTCTCAACCACCAAATGCTGTGACTCCCATCCCACCCTGCATTTCCCCTGGCTCACTTTCCACATTTGATCCCATCACAGAAGAAGTCTCCAGACTCCTCTCTTCCTCTCGTCCGACTACATGCACTATCGACCCCATTCCCTCACATCTTCTCCAGTCTCTCTCTCCAGTTGTCACAACTCACCTAACTACAATCTTTAATCTCTTACTCTCCTCTGGCATTTTCCCATCTTCCTTCAAACACTCCATCATTACTCCACTACTAAAGAAACCCACTCTCGACCCTTCCTGCACAAACAACTACAGACCGGTCTCCAATCTCCCCTTCATCTCTAAACTTTTGGAGCGCCTAGTCTACTCCCGTTTCAACCGTTACCTCTCCACTTACTCCCTTCTAGACCCTTCACAGTCCGACCCCCTACATTCGACTGAAACTGCACTCATCAAAGTGACCAATGACCTTCTGACAGCAAAACGTAATGGCGACCACTCTCTGCTCATTCTTCTCGACCTTTCTTCAGCTTTTGACACGGTTGACCACCGTCTCCTACTGTCTAGGCTCCAGTCACTAGGTATTAAGGACACTGTTCTCTCCTGGTTCTCCTCCTATCTTTCTGACCGCTCCTTCAGTGTTTCGTTCTCTGGCTCCACGTCATCTCCTCTTCCTCTCACTGTCTGTGTACCCCAGGGCTCAGTCCTTGGCCCCCTTCTTTTCTCTCTCTACACAGCCCCAATTGGACAGACCATCAGCAGATTTGGCTTTCAGTACCATCTTTATGCTGATAACACACAACTATACACATCATCCCCTGACCTTACCCCCGCTGTACTACAGAACACCACTGACTGTCTGTCCGCAGTCTCCAACATCATGTCCGCTCTCTATCTGAAACTTAACCTCTGCAAAACTGAACTCCTTCTGCTCCCGCCGTCTACTAACCTCCCTAAATTTGACATTTCCCTCTCCGTGGGCGGCACCATAATAACACCCCGGCAGCAGGCTCCCAGCCTGGGTGTTATGTTTGACACCAATCTCTCCTTCACCTCCCATATACAATCTCTTGCCGCTCTTGCCGCCTACACCTAAAGAACATCTCTAGAATCCGCCCTTTTCTCACCATGGAAACAACAAAAACCCTCACTGTAGCATTGATCCACTCCCGCCTGGACTACTGCAACGTTCTATTACTTGGCCTCCCCATTACTCGACTAAGGACAACATCTGCAAGGAGTTTGTATGTTCTCCCCGTGTTTGCGTGGGTTTCCTCCGGGTACTCTGGTTTCCTCCCACACTCCAAAAACATACTGATAGGGAATTTAGATTGTGAGCCCCATCGAGGACAGCAACGATAATGTGTGCAAACTGTAAAGCGCTGCGGAATACCGTATTTTTCGGACTATAAGACGCACCCAGGTTTTAGAGGTGGAAAATAGGGAAAAATATATTTGAAGCAAAAAATGTGGTAAAATATTTAATAACATAATTAACATACTATTATATGTGGTGTTATTATATCTAATAGTAGTTTATTATGTTGGAAGCTACGGGTAGGAGATGGTGCTGCGGGACCAGTGTGGTGTCTGTAAATCCCCAGCAGTGTCACCAACAAAGCACCCCCACACATCACACCACCTCCTCCATGCTTCACGGTGGGAACCAGGCATGTAGAGTCCATCCGTTCACCTTTTCTGCGTGCAAAGCATTAATCAAAGCAAAAGGTGGCTACTTTGAAGAACCTAGAATATAAGACATATTTTCAGTTGTTTTGTAAAGTGTAATGTATAATTCCACATGTGTTAATTCATAGTTTTGATGCCTTCAGCGTGATTCTACAATTTTCATAGTCATGAAAATACAGAGAAATCTCTGAATGAGAAGGTGTGTCCAAACTTTTGGTCTGTACTGTAGGTGACATTTTTATGAGCTTGGCAACAAATACAGTAAATCGTTAGTGAGGGCCTTATGACATCAAAGATCAAAAACATATGTAGTGGAGATCTTTACTACCCACCCAACCTCTCACTTATGGTTATCGACAGAAATTGCCTCAGCCTTTCAGAAATATTATGCTTCTCTTTACAATATCAACGGTAAAAACCCTCTTTGTATATCTTTGTTGTTTCGTGTCTGAATTAAGAATTAAATTAAGACTGCAAGGCTCTCCCAACTTATAACTGATGATATTAGTACACTTAAAGAACCGATTTCGGCACAGGAGATCATTTATGTGATTTCCACTTCCAAAACTGGCAAAGCACCAGTCCCAGATGGCTTTCCCTAACTTTACTATAAAAAGCTCAAAGAGCATTTAGCTCCCTACCTAATGTCTTCATTTAACTCCATGTACAAAATCTCTCCTACCTCCTCCGACTCCCTTAGGGCTCATGTCTCGGTAATTCATAAACCTGGGAAAAACCCTTCACAATGCTCCAGTTACTGTCCTATCTCCCTCTTAAATGTAGACATAAAACTTTTTGCAAAGATACTCGCCACCAGACTATTGCCTTTCTTACCGAGTTTTCCTCACCCAGACAATCACTATAGCAATGTAAAGTCCTAGATTTGATTGACTGTATATGAGGAGATTGTGAATAGTGGTCAAAATCTAAGTTTACCGGGTATGGCAGAAGCCAGATTTTTAAGGTGAATATTCTACAGAGAATTTTATACCTCATGCAAGCCCTTCCCATTAAATTTCCGGAAGTATTTTTTAAAACAATTTTTTTATACAGAACACTTTCATGTGGGCTAAGGAGACTCCCAGACTTAAGCATTCAATCCTTTGCAGACCTAAGGATAGAGGTGGATAGGTCTTCCTGATATTAAGCTATACTATTTGGCTGGATATTTAGCACAAATAGTTGATTAATGCAGAAATGGTCAAACTAAGGCTTGGGTTCACATGGAGCAAAGTTTTTGCCCCTTTCCACTGCGTGCCCTTCCAAGGACTGCCACTTATGCCCCCAACTATTTGATATCACATCCGACAATAGGCCCCACTCTAATTTGTTACAGTAATGTAGTGGTTGGTTGACAATACTGCAATTCCCCAGTACTCGGCATTATTCCCTATACTGAGCCATCCTGATTTTGTTCCTGGCCATACGGATCCGATTTTTAAGGCTTCGATCAACGCAGGTAAACACTTAGTGGAGACTTTTGGTAGCAGCAATGACTGGCCTTCTTTTGAATACCATTTGGGTCTAGTAGAGCCGGTCCCATTGGGTCATTGATGTTTGCAATTAAAACACTTCCTATACAAGCTACCTCCTAAATCAAATCTCTTGCTAATTGAAACACAATTTGAATTTTCTTGTCCAATTAGGAATACCCTTTCTAGGGTTTACTCTATATTGAACTCCCCCTGGACCAACCTCTCCTCCGATTGTCCTAAAATGGGAGGCTGATCTAGATATAAACTTTATCGCCGAACAAAGATCTTGTATTTTTACTCTCACACATAAATCCTCTATCAGCTCTAAATTTCAGAAGGCTGGATATAAGCTGCTTACCAGATGGCACAGAGTCCCGTCTTGTCTCCATGTACTTTTTCCGTCTTCTGATCCCACATATTGCAGGTGTGGTGTGGCTGAGGGTTCTTCTTAGCATATTTTTGGGATTGTAACATACCCCTCTCATTCTGGTCCGGAGTGACTGGCATCGTTCGTAAAGTTACTGGATTCACTCCATTGGCCGCTTAGAACCTTTCTTTGCTAAAATTTCTGATTATGGTGGCTAGAGCCTGTGTACCTTCTTTTTGGAGGAAATCTACATGTCTACCTGTCTCCCTTTGGCTGGCAAAAGTTAATGAGATTATGTATATGGAGGATTTGACTTCCTCCATCCAGGACTAATTTTGTACTAACTGGTTTAATGGTTGGAATTTGAACAGACAACTGAATACCTGGATCTATTGTTATTTGTTGTGATAAGATTCTATGCTCTATGTTTACCTATCTCATGTCAAACTCATAAGATCAAAATTTTCCCGTGTTTTATAGATGGGTTACTTGTAGAGATGAGCGAATTTGTTCGGATTCGGTCCGAATACGATCGGAATCGAATATTGTTTTTGGAATATTCGCCGAACACAGCCAAACGTCATTAGAGTCAATGGGAGTAGAAATTACCGAATATGTTCGGAACCAATCATAAGACAAACAATCGGCACGAATATTGTTCGACTATGGCTCGAATATGTCAAAATCAGATTCGGGGACAAAATGTGAACAAATTCGCTCATCTCTAGTTACTTGCCCTCTCCTTTCCTCTTCGTAGTCAAATACTGACTGCCTCTTCCCTTCCTTTCTTCTCACCCTACTTTTTATCATTTTCTTTATACTTGACCAAATTTTGTAGGGTTCAGAGTGACAGATGTATAATTTCTGTTGTTTGATCATTATTCATACAAGCGCAGCTAAATTGTACTGTTGATATTATTATTGGATTTGTAAACTTGATTACTGTTTTGGTAGAGCTGGATTGTAGTTATGATTGTCTGAATCTTTTTAATAAATAAAGAATTATTAAAAAAACGAGTCAAAGACGCGCCTCTTTTATGCAGTTTTTCCTGCCAAGAGATGCACCAAATACTTAGTGTGCACAAATTTGATTTGTAGGATGTGATCAAGGAAATTCTTCAATAGTTTTTGCATTTTAGTGTTCTCTTTTATCCCTTAATCATTTCATTTGTTACCTAATAGTTGTACAATGTCATGTTGTTTATGTCCCTGTTTATTATCTTTGTATTTCTAGGACATGAATCATGACTTTCACTATTCCTAGTTTTCATATTGTTGGGAAATTCTGTAAACAACTGATTTCCTGCTGTTGAAAGACCCGACAAACAAATCCATGGTGGCAACCAAAGCGTTTATTAGTAGAAGGTAATAATAGCCACACAAATATACATGTTCCTGTCAGATAATTCCTAGAGATATGTGCAATGTGTGCGCTTTAAAAATGATCAGATTAGCATGACTAATATTTTTATATAAAACAAAATATTCTTCATAAATATTCTGATATATAAAAAATGTTCTTCAAAACTACAGCCAATCTGGAGGGTTTGTGTACAGTTCTGAGATTGCTGCGAAAGTTTTACAATTCTGTTAATGCCGGATTGGAAAGTCAAAATCATGCTTAAAAGCTGGACCTCCTTTGTTTCTCCATCCCAAATCTTACATTTAGGCTCCCTATTCCTATAATTTTGCATGGGCATTTATTCCAGTCCATAACGTATGGCAGTAGATTATTGGGGCTTTGAGAATTAGGACCAAAGGTATTCCACCATTCATTACATAATCCGGAATTTGTCCTGTTGAACCATGTGCACCTTTTGCATGAGATGGTTAGATCTGAAGGACTGCATGATTTATTTTAAAGAGGAATTAAATTGCATATTATAATGATCCTGTTTTTATGATTGTTTTAAAATATTTTGCTGCTTTTTTTCAAAATGTTCTTCTACTGTTATTTATGTAAAAAGTTTAAATATTTATGTTTTCACAAACTTAACAGATAAGCAGTCAGCTTGACTGAGCCAACTGGGTCAGAATGAGCAGAGTCATCTCAATGTCAGCTCTGTAAATTACTGGAAGCCTAGATAAAAAGTATAGCACCAGTATACACAGAGATAAGCCTATGCACCTATCCTACCACGGTGTGGTCTCTGATGGAGTAGGCTTAACAACAACATTTCCTGGAAACTATAATCAATAACATTCTATCAGATGATCCGTCTGCAATAAACTGTCTTTTATCCACGACCTCTTTATCACCAACAAACTCTCCTTCCTTGCCATCACTGAAACCTGGCTCACTCCCTCTGACACAGCCTCTCCAGCTGCGCTTTCCTATGGCGATTTCATCTTTCTCACACCCCTCGCCCCAGCAACAAACGTGGTGGAGGAGTTGGCTTACTCCTTGTCTGATACCTGCTCCTTTACCCCTATTCAAATTCCACCCTCCGCTGCTATTCCCTCGTTCGAAGTGCACTCCGTCCGCATCTATTCCCCCTCCAACCTCCAACTGGCTGTCATCTACCGCCCCCCGGAACTAGCCATCTCCACCTTTCTCGACCACTTCACCACCTGGCTACTCCATTTCCTCTCTGCTGACATCCCCACCATCATCATGGGCGATTTCAACATCCCCATTGACACTTCCACCCCGGCTACCTCTAAACTTCTTTCGCTCACAGCTTCCCTCGGCCTCACTCAATGGTCCTTTGCGGCCACTCACAAAGGCGGTCACACGCTGGACCTTATCTTCACCCGTCTCTGTTCCCTCACCAATCTCACTAACTCCCCACTCCCCCTGTCTGACCACAACCTACTGACATTCTCTTCCCTCTCCTCTGTTAGTACGCATCCCCCACTCCACAAACTCACCCACCCTCGCAGAAATCTCAAACACCTCAATTTACAATCGCTCTCTGAGTCCCTCCTCCCTCTCACAGACATAGCCTCACTTAATGACACAGATGCTGCTGCCACATTTTATAACACCACAATAAAAACCACACTTGATTCGGCCGCCCCCCTCACACAGAGCAAAACTCGTACAATCAACAGGCAGCCCTGGCTGACCGGCCTGACCAAAGAACTGAGACGGGCTTCCAGGGTTACCGAGCGGAGATGGAAGAGAACTCATTCTACCGAGCACCTCAACGCATACAAGCAGTCCCTTGCCAGCTTCAAGTCCACGCTCTCTGCCGCAAAACAAACTTACTTCGCATCTCTCATATCCTCCCTGTCTCACAACCCTAAACAGCTCTTCAACACTTTCAATTCTCTACTCCATCCCACAGCACCTCCTCCCTCTCCTCTCATTTCTGCCGAAGACTTTGCCTCCTTCTTTAAGCAAAAGATTGATACTATCAGAGAAGGCTTTGGCCCGCAGCCCCCAATGCCCCTCTTAGCCACTCAGCCCTGTTCTTCCAAAACCAGCTTCACCACCATGACAGAAGATCAGCTCTCCACTCTCCTGTCAAGATCACACCTCACCACTTGCGCGCTTGACCCACTCCCGTCCCACCTCATCCCTAACTTTGCCACAGTCTTCATCCCTACTCTCACACACCTCTTCAACCTTTCACTTACAAATGGTGTCTTTCCTTCATCCTTCAAACATGCTTCAATCACACCCATCCTCAAAAAGCCCTCCCTCGACCCATCCTCTGCGTCTAGCTATCGCCCGATATCTCTTCTCCCCTACGCCTCAAAACTACTGGAACAGCATGTATATCTTGAACTGTCCTCCCACCTTTCCTCCTGTTCCCTTTTTGACCGGTTACAATCAGGCTTTCGACCGCATCACTCAACTGAAACTGCCCTAACTAAAGTCACTAACGACCTGCTAGCCGCCAAGAGCAAGCGACACTACTCTGTCCTCTTTCTCCTGGACCTGTCTTCTGCCTTCGACACTGTGGACCATTCCCTCCTGCTACAGATTCTCTCATCTCTTGGCATCACAGACCTGGCCCTATCCTGGATCTCATCATACCTAACAGACCGAACATTCAGTGTCTCCCTCTCACACACCACCTCCTCACCTCGCCCCCTGTCTGTCGGTGTTCCTCAAGGCTCAGTCCTAGGACCCCTACTCTTCTCCATCTACACCTTCGGCCTGGGACAGCTCATAGAATCCCACGGCTTGTAGGATCACCTCTACGCCGATGACACGCAGATCTACCTATCTGGACCTGACCTCACCTCCCTACTGACCAAAATCCCACAGTGTCTGTCTGCTATCTCAGCCTTCTTTTCTGCTCGCTTTCTCAAACTGAACATGGACAAAACAGAATTCATCATCTTTCCCCCACCTCATTCTACCCCTCCACCAGCCCGGTGGTCGGTATATGACGGCCATTTGGAGATTAGAGGGAGAGTAGATACGGACAGAGTGGACCTCAAAGGAAGGGAGGATGAGGGAGGATGGGGTTTGGATACGGTTGAAGGAGCAGTTATTAGAAAGAAGGAAACCCACGCCTCCACCATGTCTGTTGCCAGAGCGAGGAGTGTGGGTGAAGTGGAGGCCACCGTAACTCAGTGCAGCAGGGGAGGCCGTGTCAGAGGGTGTCAGCCAGGTCTCAGTGAGGGCCAGGAAGGAGAGATTGCGGGAGGTAAAGAGATCGTGGATCACGTGGAGCTTGTTGCAGAGGGAGCGGGCGTTCCAGAGTGCTCCAGAGAGAGAAAGCTGGGGGGTAGGGTTTAGTTGCACAGGTTTTAAGTGTGAGGGATTGCGGTAGTTTCTCTTACTGTGAGAAGTATAGGGGTGAGGATTAGTGGGATGTATGGGGCAGGGGTGGCCAGGATTGGGGGATATGTCGCCAGCAGTGAGAAGAAGCAGAGAAAGGGAAAGCAGATGGGTGAAGGAGAGTGAGCGGCTTACGTTATATTTTAGTGGGAGAGGTCTGAGGTTAAGAAGCAGGTCTGCAGATGAGGCAATGTGGGGGGTAGGAGAGAGGGGGAGACAGTTATTAGGTTAGAGCTTGCAGGGGTATGGGGATAGCGAAGGAGAGTGAAGATTAGTGGAGCAAAAACGGTGAGGGCAAATGTGAACATGGTTAAAGAACAGGGTAAAAGAAAGGCAAGTAAAATTAGAAGACAGAGATTAGTCTTACCTTCTGACCGATTTCTGGACTATTTCTGGATATATTTCTGATGTAACACTTCAAAGATGTCACACTTAAAATGATGTCACATCTGACCAAGGCCATATCTGACCTGCTCCATTCAACTTATACCATTCAAATGTCCAAGAAATGAAGCCAGGTGTGAAGGAGAGAGGGGAGGAGAAAGAAGTAGGAGGACGGTTCACAGTAGGGAGCAATTAACAGATTGCAGTTAATGGAACATTTGCCTAGCATGGGGGATAGGTCTAGGAGTGAGGATCACAGACATATCAATGTGTATTCAGTAAATCTGAAGTATGCTACATGGAATTAAAATCAGGGAAAAAAGCAGCAGCGTACCAGTTAAAGCAGAAGAATAGGAGTATATAGGATTCTGGGGTGCAGTGGGTATTCTCGATAGAGAGAAGGTTCAGACGTACCAGTTAAAGCAGAAGAATAGGAGTACATAGGATTCTGGGGTGCAGTGGGTATTCTGGATAGAGAGAAGGTTCAGACGTACCAGTTAAAGCAGAAGAATAGGAGTACATAGGATTCTGGGGTGCAGTGGGTATTCTGGATAGAGAGAAGGTTCAGACGTACCAGTTAAAGCAGAAGAATAGGAGTACATAGGATTCTGGGGTGCAGTGGGTATTCTGGATAGAGAGAAGGATCAGACGTACCAGTTAAAGCAGAAGAATAGGAGTACATAGGATTCTGGGGTGCAATGGGTATTCTGGATAGAGAGAAGGTTCAGACGTACCAGTTAAAGCAGAAGAATAGGAGTACATAGGATTCTGGGGTGCAGTGGGTATTCTGGATAGAGAGAAGGTTCAGACGTACCTGTGGATGAAAGTAGATGGATCAGGACATGACAGCATGAAGGGGAATATACCATGCGATGATTGAGTATACTCGTTGCTCGGGTTTCCCGAGTATGCTCGGGTGTCCTACGAGTATTTGGGCGTGCTCGGAGATTTAGTTTGAGTCGCCGTAGCTGCATGATTTGCGGCTGCTAGACAGCCTGAATACATGCGGGGATTGCCTGTTTGTTAGGGAATCCCCGCATGTATTCAGGCTGTCCAGCAGCCGCAAATCATGCAGCTACGGCGACTCAAACTAAATCTCCGAACATGCCCAAATACTCGGAGGAGACCCGGGCATGTTCGGGAAAACCCGAGCAACGAGTATACTCGCTCATCACTATTAACTATCAGTTCAGACAATAGTAGTTATTAATTATTCCAGATTTTATTCAGCTTATTTCAGTGGTGATTCCATCATGACAATCTCTGTCCTAATTCCCTGTATTAGACAGCCTTTATGACCAGGACATTGTGACACAATGATCTGAAATGTACCTCCAAGTCTATGACTCCTTGTATAGTTCTAAATGTCTGTCTCTTCCCCTGGTCCTTTGAACCTTGGCAGACTGGCAGGTGTAGCTGTTAATGATGAGAAGGTCCTCTGTGGCCTTCAACTTTCCAGCAGTAAAGTTTACACACCCTTGCGGGGGTTAAGGATTGTCACGAACATCATTCGCTCACGACACCTGTGCTTTGGATGCAACTATAAAGGGGGACTCCGTTTCTCACTCATCGACTCACCTATCGCAATAGGCCAACAATGAGCTAAGCGCCACATGACGGTCCCCACATTCACCATATTTTACCAGACCGGCGAGACGGCTGCACAATCTATCCAATTATTCCACATCCAACACGTACAATATCCATATGGATGAGATCTAGACAATCAAATATTCACACAATGCACCAACATCTGCAACTACATTTAAGGGAGAAAGTATCATCATAAAATCACATCACTCCCTCTCCCTTCACAATAACATTTGCATGTGCTCATTAGATGTTTCAGTATAAAAATGTGGTTGAGATCTGACTTTTGTGTCTATGTACATCTGTTGTTTCCTAAAACAATAGGACGCTAAAGTCTAAAAAAGCCCTGGTGGTCAGTGTGAGAATTGCAAGATTTATTTTTTCTCATTAGATGTTTCAGTATAAAAATGTGGTTGAGATCTGACTTTTGTGTCTATGTACATGTGTTGTTTCCTGAAACAATAGGAAATTAAAGTCTAAAAAAGCCCGGTGGTCTGTGTGAGAATTGCAAGATTTATTTTTTTATTTTTAATACATATTGTGATATGATAAAAAACACTGGTAAAATAAAAAATAATAGGTTTACCACAAAAGCCAAAATACCTGATTTAAGCAATAGGTCATTTTTGATGACACAATATAGTACATAGTATATTAGGGTCTTACTGTATAGCACCTGCACGCTCTTATATCTAGTATTTACCAAACATAACAGAACCTATAATGTTTCCTAAACTGGATGCTATTTTTTCTGTGTAGGCTGGGGCATGTGGAGCACTTTGTGCATGGTACTAAAGTCCATAATGATTTGTCTTGATACCTACTACCATGTAGATGCGACCATCTGAATTGAATTAAACATTGAGATGCATTTTACAGCTGTACATACGTCTGCTGTCCATGAGGAATATTTTAGGTACTTAAGTAAATCCCTGGGAGTGGTTAAGGTACATATTTTACACATACTTTAAAATGCACGGTTAGTTTAAACTGTGGCTGAACATTCTCAGATGTGGAACCCAAATCTTCCATTCAAGCACATATTAAAATTAGAACAAGAGGGAACGTGTAGTCTTTCCTGTGAACGGTCCCCGTGTCTGTGGTTTCCAAGAATAAGAGGGCCAGGACCACCTATAAGAATGGAAGAAGGGCTTCAATGTTGCATTTTTTAAAGAAATTTACTACTCGGCTTGTAACAGCGTGTGTGGATGTTATATGATTTGGATGGAAATGTGTTATATTTTTGCTGGCAGCCTGGTGTCATACTTAGAAATAGCATGGGAATGAAACAAAGAATGACTTGTTATTGGTCCACTGCTCAATTCTGAAGGGTCATCCGGTTTTAGAAAAACAGGTAATTAATTTTTTGGTTTTTCTATTTTTTTTTAAACAGTCTCACCTGTTATGTGTCGTGTCTGATATTGCAGCTCGAATGTATTTTATTTTGTTTTTGCAATCCTTCATGACTTTAAAGAAGACCCATCAGTAGGTCAAAACTGGCCTGTTTTTGCTCTTATTTTCTTCACACTGCCTCCAGGAGAATTTTATTTTTCTTTTTTTTTTATTTTTCAATTTTTCTGTCTTTACCAAGGGGCGTGGCAAAACATCAAATCGCACTCACAATGTTAGTCTATGCAGCTGTCCAAATGACCAATTTTTTTCAACAAACCGACAAGGTCCGATGGAAGTAATCTCTGTCCAAGTTGGATCGTATTATTGGATCACCCTCAGCCATGCCAGTCAATGAGTACATGGAAAACATTGGACTGCACTCGGATGACATCTGAGTGCAGTCCGATTTTACACAGGACTGACAGAATGGAGAATATTGAGACATTTTTTTTTCTCTTATCTTTTACTCATCTGAGAAAATCGGATCACACTCTGATCACATTCTGATCAGAGTATGCTAGCCTAATTGGCCCAATTCTCTCAGATGAGAGAATATACGGTAGTGTGACCCTAGCCTTAGGGCTGGAGAAATCATGCTTACTGATACTCAGCATTAAGTACATCTTGGAACACCAGAGGCATCAAGAAATTATGTTCACTGCCCTGGATCACGATGAGTAGCTGTCCTGAGAACCATCTCCTGCCATCCCGAGCTCTTATCATTAGCCAGCCTGGTATGAAGACAAATGTGCGTCACACACAAGGAAGACAGCACGCCAGGTCAACTAAGCAAAAGAAGAGCCATAGATGCTGGGAGGTAGGAGGCAATTCTCAATTCTCCTGTTCAACGGCCACAGATTATTGAAGTGGCCGCTAGACCGAGTCCTATAAATCGATTTGAACCGAGTCTACGAAAAGACGACCCTCTGTTGTCAAGGGCCACAATAATCCTAGAACCTACTTTGCAAACAAGAATATGTATCTAAACAGGAAAAGATTTTTTGCCTGAATTGGTAAAACAAACAAAATCAATTCAAATGAATCTTATTCCTTCAAATAACACATGTGAGTACAGAAATCTGCCCGGCAATGTTGGCAGCAAATGGACTGTTTGGTAAATGTTGATTTTCCACTCAAAAAAAAATGCTTTCTGTAAGGGTCTAGGGTGTCAAACAACACAGATAAAGGCTCTCGGACACCCAAGCTCCTTACAACTGGCAGTTGTCATCTTCACTTTCCACTTAGTGGTCTTTCTTGGATGGATTTACCCACGCAGCTTGAGACGAAACTGGCAAAACTTTGACTTCCCAATGCCAAAATACAGCTTTTTACTGCTGTTAACGTTCGTCTGACAAGTCCTAATGTGCAGCCCGGATACATTTTTTCCTTACTCTTTAATTTCACTTGGATTTGGATGTCAAACTTGTCTTCACATTTTCGGAGTATTTTTTTTTTTTTTTTTCAGCTTTTACAATTGGCAATAAATAAAGTTTCATCCAAAGTACTTGCACGAGTGAAATTTAACTAACATGCAAAATAAGAAGAAAATATCGGGTATCGGGTTTAATAGGAATTTTTGGCGATGTTTAAAATATGAATGTTACTGTTGGTCGCAAACATAAAAGAAATTCAGGGACTGGAAGGGAACATTTTGTTTTAAGCCGTAAGTTGTTTTAATAATCATTTTGGCGTGTTTAGGTTTAGCTTTAGTTTATGCTTCGGCCTCCATGGTTTATTCTTCGGCATCCAGTTTATGGCGTGCTGTAAAACAGTCTCAACCACTATGTGTGGGCGAGCAATGCATTCATCAAAAACTGCTACAAGTGTAACATATCACGCATATATCAAATATCAAACTATACTGTTAGTATAATATACGAATTCACGCTCTTACATACAGCGCCCATTCACACTTTTTATCAAAACTTTTCAAATATTGCAGACTCTACAAGAATTTTAGTTACCGGTTCAGGGCTATTTTTGCTTCTAGTTTGTGTTTTTGCAACATTTTTATACAGGGCAGAAAGCGACATTTTTGGCCACTTCAGTATGAGGACCTTCAGAAAAAAGTTCTACTAAGGTTTCATACAGTCCCCCATGATTCTCCTCCATTCTCACCCCTCTGATTTTGCATTTGGTTCTTTCTTAAGCAAAGAGGACCTTTTATAGGATTTTTTTTTAGTTTAAACTGATTACCTTCTCCAATTTATGCTGTTTCACTGATTCTGAAACAGTTTTTCTTTTTCTCTGTGCCCATCCCTTCCAAAGTTTGGCCTCATTAATAATAATGTAAATTGTCCTTCTAGTGCGAATACCAAAAAAGCCTTTGTGGGTGTAGATGTTTTTCGATTGGTCAGCATAAAAGGAGACAAAACAAACGCCCCAGAGAACTTCGGAGGTATGAGCCCAATTGGTTAAAGTGAAATTTGCTGATCATAGCTGGTGGGCATAAACTTTGGGAACAGAGAAACATAGGAGAAAAACTTTTCCCGAATCAATGGGCACCACCCAATTGGAGGAGTTCAAATTTTAGAAAAATTCACAGATTTTCTTTCCAATATCAGAAAATACTGAATTAAAAGGAGTGGTGCTCTAATATAAAACACAAAATAACATGAATTCACTATAAGATATCTGTACGATCATTTTTAGATTTGTGGGAAGCTTGGTTCCACTCTGTTTTTAAAAGTAGCTTTTTTCCTTTGGACAATGAGTTAATGTCAGTTTTCCCCCAGCTGTCAAAGTGGTATAATGCAGGCTTCTGGGTTAGCTGATTGGGTGGTGACCACTCCTACCATCCCTTTAAAAGGTCAGGATGCAAGCTGACTGTCGGTTATAGAGTTTCTCTCTGGAGATCACCTAGCAGGGGGGCTCACAGGTTTCAGCCATTTTGGTGTTTGGAGTCCTGTTCTGTGCACTGCGGTGGGGGAGCTTGGCAGTTTTTGTCTGGAACTAATGCTGTGTTTTCTTTCCCCATGTCTTTGGTGTTTGTCACTTCAGTGGGAATTATTGGGGTGGGCTAGGCACCTTCCGGGCCCGGCACTAGCCAGGGCATAATAGGTTGACAATGAGAGGAGGTTTTCCTGACGGCGGTGGGGGAAAGGACCATTAGGGCGTTGGAGAGGCGGGCCGCTCAGGTTTGAGTAGGTGGTGACCATCCCCCCTTTCCTATCGGTAGGGCCTTCCTCTCCCCAATAGTTCTGTGTTTTGCGCTGTCCCTGTGACCTACCACCCTTGGGTCGAGTCACTTGAGAAATACATTTTCTGCATCCTTTATTAGCAAAACACTTATTTTGAATATTTGTGGATCCATCCTCACTGTTGTCTTTTCCCATCAAATTTATGCTTTCTTTTTTCATCCCTGTAAGGAAACCCCTTCCTTCCACGTCAACAATGCGCGTACTACACAGGACAGTCTCCGGCGACCCCTTTGTCTCTCAGGTCACTAAGGGAACTGCACCTAGAGCAATGGCCGCCGGGGAGGGTTCCTGTTACCCACGGGTATTCTTAAGATTCTGATCAGGGTAAAAGCATAGCCCAAAATTAATTTTGGTTTAATTTTTCCTTAAAAGGGGCACTAAAAATTACAGAAATAACGTAAGTATACAACGGGGAAATTCTGGATTTGCAGTCAGAGTAAAATACAACAATAATGGTACAAGGCTTTTAGGATTAGTAGAACAATATTACCGGTTGTAGGGGTTCTGGGAGGAGGGGGCCAAACCCCCGGTAGAATTTAGTTGCTGGACAGTCCCCCCAAAGTGTGCTCTGCTCCCCTTTGGAGATCTGTCCCTTTTTTCCCTTTTTAGATCTTCGTCTTGGCTTCTTTTTGAAATTTTGGTCTGCCGTCCCCCCCCTTTTAAACCCTATGTCCCCCCCTCGGGTTGGAGGTGGGCTGATATTTTCCCCTGGCCCCGCAGAATTTATTCCCCCAAATCTAACAAAGGGGTTAATTTCTCCAGGATAACGGATCAGGGCACGGAGGTACCAGCGATGCAGTTGTTTTTTTGGGCGCGGGAAATCAAGCCTGCCCAAATTTGGGCTCTGGGTGGGCCAAAATCTAATCTAGGCCCC
>JARQOD010000005.1:524250577-524276966 GCA_033576555.1 Oophaga sylvatica
ACGGTGTCTAGTTGTGGGGGTTAGTCGGGTCTGCAATCTCTTAGATTCCAAAATGCTCTGGTGTATTTCCTTTTTTACCTGCATCCTAAGTCCCGTAACATAACGTATCCGGCCTTAAAAATTGTATGGTACACAAAAGGGAAAAAAAAAAAAAAAAAAATTTTAAAGGAAAAGAAAAGTTGTCAGAAAATTTTTTTCTTTTTGTTGCATTTTTTTTTTTTTTTTTTTTTCCTCGTTCTCGGGTGTGGGGGGATCTTTTTCCAATGGATTTGCACTTTTGTCGGGCCGTGTGGTCATTCACTGAGGTTAAGTTTTTGCTGCATATTTGCTAGGTTGCCTGTTGTGGAACTAGGCCCCCATCCCCAAGTTTTTTTTTCAGGGGATGAGCTAAGTTTCAGAATTTCAAAAATAATTGTAAATTTTTTCTTCCCTTTAAAAATCAAAGCCCTCGGGGAAAGCAGCCAGAGGTTCAAATTTATCTCTTCTGCCGGCGACCTCAGGATTGGGTTTTTCCCGAATGGGGCCCTGTTTTGATGATGTTGATGTTTTTTTTCGGCTTTGGGGGTTATTGTCGATGAGTAATATAATGATCAAGCTGAAAAAAGCCTTGTTGGTTTTTAAATGGGGGCTTGTGACGTGGTTATACTGTCAGAGTTCCCGTAGGGGGCAGTCCTACCAAAGGAAAAGCGACGTTTGGCGGCCTTTTTCCCGGAAGGGTCTGTGGATAAGTAAAGGTGTTAGGGTGGGTTTGTCCTCTGGTCTAAAGTTTCTATGTAAATTAGCGTTAAAATTGAAGCGTTTTGCGTGAGCGGAGAAGTTGCGGGGAGGGGTGTTCCCTTGGGGCCCAGCTGCTGGCCCATGCAGTGTGATGGATGGTGTCTGGGGACAGCGTATGATTTTCAAAAGGCAAGGGGTTATGTTTCTACTGGGGTGATGTCTCATGCTATTTCAGTCTCCCCTGGGGGGGAAGAGTTTTGCACGCTCTTTGTTTGGGGTAGTGTTCAGACAAAGTTTTTATTAACTGTACTCTGATTGTCTCGCCCTCATTTTCTGCTCGGCTTTCGTTGTTCTGGGAGCTATTTAACCCGATGGATTATGATTTTGTAAACGTTGTGGATTTCCTTGATACCCCCACAGAAGTCTTTCCTCTTGGGGATCGATTCTCCCCCTTGGCGGAATAAACCCCCGTTTTCTCTCAGGTGATAATGAGGTTGAACCTGATCACCGGAGTGCTGCAAATTTTTGGTTCTATATAATCTGCATGACATTATCTTTGCTGGGTTTCCCCTTGGTTACAGTCTATAATCCTGTTTTGGATTGGAAATCTGTGTCTGTAACCAGTTGGGGCTGCCAATGTGTTAATACCAACACTCCTGTTTTTCTGCCTCCCCCAGGCTGAGGATGTTCCTGACTTTTTGTTTGATTTTTCTGATGTGTTTAGCGAAAGTAAATCTGCATCCTTACCTCCCATAGGAGCTATGACTGCGCTATTGAATTAGTGCCAGGTAGTAAATTCCCTAAGGGTCGCCTCTTTAACTTGTCTGTACCTGAACATGACGCTATGCGGTCTTATATCAAGGAATCATTGGAGAAGGGTCATATCAGACCATCCTCTTCACCCTTAGGTGCCGGTTTTTTCTTTGTGGCCAAAAAAGATGGTTCATTAAGGCCGTGTATTGATTATCGTCTCTTGAACAATATTACTGTGAAATATCAATACCCGTTACCCTTGATTTCTGACCTGTTTTCCAGGGTGAAAAACGCTACTTGGTTTACCAAGCTTGACCTCAGGGGGGCGTATAACCTTATTCGCATTAAGCACGGGGATGAATGGAAGACGGCATTTAACACCCCTGAAGGGCATTTTGAGTACCTTGTGATGCCCTTTGGGCTCACTAATGCTCCTTCCGTCTTCCAGTCCTTCATGAATGACATTTTCAGGGATTTTGTGGACAAGTTTCTGATTGTTTATTTGGATGATATCTTGATTTTTTCTAATGACTGGGACTCTCATGTGAAACATGTTCGAACTGTATTCCAGATTTTGAGAGAGAATGCTCTGTATGTGAAGGGATCAAAGTGTCTTTTTGGCGTACAGAAGATCTCATTTCTGGGATTCATTTTGTCCCCATCTGTTATTGAAATGGACCCGGTCAAGGTTCAGGCCATCTGTGATTGGGTCCAACCTACTTCATTAAAGGCTCTTCAGAGATTTTTGGGTTTTGCCAATTTTTATCGTAAATTTATTGGTAATTTCTCTGTTATTGTTAAACCATTAACTGATTTGACCAGAAAGGGTTCTGATGTGGTGAATTGGCCTCCTGAGGCAGTCTCTGCGTTTCAGGAACTTAAGCAGAGATTCACTTCTGCTCCTGTTCTACGGCAGCCTGATGTTTCTCTGCCATTTCAGGTGGAGGTTGATGCCTCTGAAATTGGGGCAGGTGCCGTTTTGTCCCAAAAAGATCCAGAGACCTCTAAAAGTAACCCTTGTGCCTTTTTCTCTCGAAAATTTTCTCCTACTGAACGTAATTATGACGTGGGTAATCGGGAGTTATTGGCCATGAAGTGGGCTTTTGAAGAGTGGAGACATTGGCTGGAGGGAGCCAAACATCAGGTGGTGGTCCTTACGGACCATAAGAATCTGGTCTATCTGGAATCTGCCAAGCGACTCAATCCTAGACAGGCCAGGTGGGCCTTGTTTTTCACACGTTTTAATTTTGTGGTTTCCTTTCTTCCTGGCACTAAGAATGTTAAGGCGGATGCCCTCTCGAGGAGTTTCCTTGCGGACTCTCCTGAGCTATCTGATCCCTCTGTTATTTTGAAGGAGGGTGTAGTTCTTTCCGCCATCTCGCCTAATTTGAGACTTGCTCTGGAGGGGTGTCAGGAGGATAGGCCCGAGCGCTGCCCTGTTGGAAAATTGTTTGTCCCGGACCAATGGAAAAAGAGTGTGATGTCTGAGATTCATTGTTCCGCATTGGCTGGGCATCCCGGAATTTTTGGTACCAGAGACTTGGTTAGTCGGTCCTTTTGGTGGCCTACCTTGTCTCGCGATGTCAGGGAATTTGTGCAGTCCTGCGGGACTTGCTCTCGCTCCAAGCCTTGCTCTCGCTCTAGTGGTTTGTTGATGCCATTGCCTGTGCCCAAGAGACCATGGACCCATATCTCTATGGATTTCATTTCCGATCTTCCTGTTTCTCAGAGAATGACCACCATCTGGGTAATTTGTGATAGGTTTTCCAAAATGATACATCTTGTGCCATTACCTAAGTTGCCTTCCTCCTCTGAATTGGTGCCGTTGTTCCTTCAGCACGTGGTTCGTTTACACGGCATTCCTGAGAACATTGTGTCTGACAGAGGAGTCCAGTTTGTTTCCAGATTTTGGAGGACTTTTTGTTCTAAACTGGGTGTTCAATTGTCTTTCTCCTCGGCATTTCATCCTCAGACCAATGGTCAAACTGAGAGAACAAACCAGACATTGGAGACTTATCTAAGATGCTTTGTGTCTGCTGATCAGGATGACTGGGTCTCTTTTTTGCCTTTGGCTGAGTTTGCTCTTAATAATAGGGCTAGCTCTGCCACTTTGATGTCTCCGTTTTTCTGTAATTCTGGGTTTCACCCTCGATTTTCTTCAGGACAGACTGAGGCTTCTGTCTGTCCAGGTGTTGACTCTGTTGTTGAGCGTATGCAGCAGATTTGGGACCAGGTAGTGGAGAGGTTGTCCCTCTCTCAGGAGAAGGCCCAGCGGTTTGCTAACCGGCATAGGACTGATGGTCCTCGGTTTAAAGTGGGGGACTTGGTCTGGTTGTCCTCAAGGAATATTCCTATGAGAGTGGCATCTCCTAAATTTAAGCCTAGGTTCATTGGACCTTATAAGATCATGGAGATTATTAATCCTGTTTCTTTTCGTTTGCTTCTTCCAGGGACATTTAAGATCCATAACGTGTTCCACAAGTCCTTGTTGAAGAGGTTTGTTGAGCCAGTGGTTCCTGCTGCTGTGCCTCCTGACCCTGTTTTGGTTGAGGGCAATCTGGAGTATGTGGTTGAGAAAATATTGGATTCTCGTTTTTTCTAGACGAAGACTCCAGTATTTGGTTAAATGGAGAGGTTATGGTCAGGAAGATAATTCTTGGGTGTTTGCTTCGGACATCCATGCTAGGAGACTTATCCGTGCGTATCATAGAACTCATCCTGACCGACCTGGTTGCTCAAATGAGGGTTCGGTGACCCCTCCTCAAGGGGGGGTACTGTTGTGAATGGGTTTGAGATGAGTTCTGAGCAGAGGCTCCCTCTGGTGGTTACAAGCGGTACTAGTGAGGATTGGGAATCAGGTGTTACTGATTGGTCTTATTTAAGGGAATCATTTTCCCATCAGGGTTGCCGGTGATCAATTGTTCTGGTCTGAATCCTTCTTTCCAGTTTCCCTTGTAGCCTGCTGTGTCGTGTCTGCATCTCCTGCTGTCAGATAAGACAATTTCTTATTTTGTGTTTTTGCTATATTTTTGCATTTTGTCCTGCACTTCTGTGGGGCCTTCTGGGTCCCCTCCGGGGGCTTTTGCCCTCTCAGTTTAGTCCAGCCACTGTGTTTTGTACTTTTGCTTTTTGCAGTTTTTTCAGTGGCTGCTGTTTTTGTTACACCAGAGAACTAATTTAGGTGGTAGAGGTCGTGTGATCTCAGGTGATTTTGAAATTAGTATGTTGGTGTTTTTCAGGGTTTTCTGGGATTGCAGTAAGTACCCTTCCTGTCCTTTTCTATTTAGATAGTTTGGGCCCCAGCGTTTGCTCATACTATTTTCTTTCTGTGTCAGTATTTCCTCTTGTCTAACCGCCATTACATGTTTGGGGGCTTTCTATTATCTTTGGGGTTCTGCTCCGGGGCAGATAGCTTTCCTATTTCTATCTTTAGGTGTAGTTAGTTTCTCAGGCTGTGACGAGGCGTCTAGGACCATCGTAGGAACGCTCCACGGCTGCCTCTAGTTGTGGTGGTTAGTCAGGGTACTGCAATCTCATAGATTCCAACTGCTCTGGTGTATTTCCTTTTTTACCTGCACTCCTCAGCTACCGTAACATAACAATTCACTAATCAAAGTCATTCTATGTGTAAGTGTGTGTGTGTGTGTGTGTGTAGCCCATTCACTATCTCCATCCATCCCTCACTCCCTTAAGATGGCTGGACCATCATTGTAAATGCACCATTGTATATACACACCTGTATTTTGTATCTCCCCCACCTCATTGTAGATTGTAAGCTCTCACGAGCAGGGCCGTCTTATTTTGCTTTAATTACTGTATTGTTAACGTTGTTACTTATGACTTGTGTTTTGAAACTGTTAAACTGTAAAGCGCTGCGGAATATGATGGCGCTATATAAATAAAGATTATTATTATTATTATTATTATTAATCCATTGAAGCCCTTGTCCCCTGTAAAAGACAGAAAATAATAAACAACCATAATACTCTCCTTACGCCTAATCCATTGAAGTCCTTGTCCTCTGTAAAATAACAAAAATAATAAACATATCCTTCACCTGTCCAATGTGAAGATTAGCAATTCAGTCACATGCTGTAATCCATCTCTGCAATAGCTGGTTTGCAACCTGAACGGTGTCATGATGACACCATCCAGGTTGAAAACCATGAGACAATGAAGTCCTGTGAGCTTTGCTGATTTGAATTTATAGGAGGATCATATGTCATTTTTTTCTGGGGTCCCCGTAAATTCATCAGTAAAGGCTAAACAAACAGCAGGGGGCTATTATTAATATTGCCACTAATTATTAACATCAGTCCCCAGCCGTGGGCATTCCGTCTGCTGGCTATGAAAATTGTGCGTTTTTTTAATTTAATTCTTTATTTTACACAGGAATTGCACAGCTGCTGCTGAATATATCTCACATCATTGTCACCTGGTTGACCTGATGTCAGTGCGACCAGGAGACAATGATGAGAGCTGCCTTCAGCGGCTGGCACCTGGTATCAGCGCAAACTGTACTGCTTCTCCCAGATGCCGGTATGTGTCATATGAACACATATACAGCAAACGGACACACTGATGTCACATGGATGTCACATGTACATACGGATGGCACACAAACACGACCACGGATCTCACCAGTACTGTTTTTTCCTGTACAGGAATCATGAGGATGTGTGAAGGAGGCCTTAATGAGGTTTTCTTCTACTAATTTAACCCCCTTTCATTTGTCCTAACTCTTCCTAAGTAACACTTTTTTAATACACTTTTATTACCTGCCCTGTTCCTGTAAGCTCATCTCTTTGCGGGTCATCTATCTTTTTGTTTTGAGTCTGGCTCTGCTACTTCTGATCTGGGGACCGGAATCGGATGAACAAGTAGAGCACGTCACTGGTGGGGCAGGGATATGTTTCGACACGTGACGACAGTCGTTATTAGGCCACAAACTTGTATACATCTAGTCCTGTTCTCAGCTGAGAATATATAGAATTTTATCCAGTCTAGGCAACACTCTAGGTTTTCCACAACTATTTTTTTAAATGACCCAAAGTGCTCAAAATAAAAAAAATTGTATTGCCCATTGTGAGGAAGGAACAGCCACCATCTTGGATATGGCCTGCTCCAGCCGCCATTTTGTCTGAATTCACAGATTTACAGCAGCTAACTGCTGTAATTCCCTATGGCCTGTGGGCATATTCAATACAATAGGGTTTAGTCTACACTGTGAATAATCCGGCCTTTTGGTATGCTAAGTAATTCAGGCCCAATGTTGAATAGCAAGGTCTGTTAGTATGATAATGAGATAAGGCCAAAACAAGACCTCAAAGGGTTTAGTCTGGAGCCATGGTAGCCTAGGGCATGGAGATGCCTGGAGACTTCAATTAGATACCTGTCAGCCAGACACAGAAAACACACCCATTGTATATCCCAGCCACGACGGCTCCATTCTAGGATTATGAATCATGAGCACATCTTTCTAGGTACAAACTCATAAAAAATATCTGCGTGATCCTGCGGACCTTGGGCATCTGACGGTGCAACTCCTGAGTCGGTGATGGCTCGGGGGCCTGAGATATAGAGATTGGCCCTCCACAGAGACCCAATCGGGCCAGGTTTGATCTCCACATGACAGGCAAAACATACTGCATCCGCTGGTACCTCTCGTGTCCTGATCCGATCGTCCTGGAGAAAGTTAACTCCTTAGATATTGGGAATAAATTCTGCAGGGAGCTAAGGGTGGAGATTATTAGCCCACCCTCTTGCACCGAGGGGAGGGACCTAGCAGGTATAAGAACTGTGAGTGGATGGCAGACCCTAGTCATTCTCACAGAAGCCAAGAAGATGAAGATTTAAGAAGGAACAAGGGACAGATCTTCCAAGGGAGCAGCGGTACACGTTTTGGGGGACTATCCAGCAACTAAGATTCTCCCTGTGGATCGCAGAGCTCCCTGCCTCCACATGCAACCTACAACCTGGTAATATTGACCTCTAGCTAATACCTCTAAGCCTTGTACCATTATTGTTGTATTTTATTCTGACTGCAAATCCACTGTAATTCCGTTGTATAGCTTACTGTATATTTCTGTAATTATCTAGTGCGCCCTTAAGGCAATTAAACCATAAAATTAATTTTGGGCTGATGCTTTTACTCTGATCACGAATCTTAGAATACCCAGTGGGTAACAGGACACCCTCCCCGGCGGCCATTTGCTCTAGGTGTAGTTCCCTTACTGACCTGAGAGACAAAGGGGGCGCCGGAGAGCTGTGCCTGTGTAGTACGTCACATTGGTGACGTGGAAGGACGGGGGTTGTCCTTCACACCCATTGCATGTTTTATTCTTGAGCTTTCTCCCTTAGACTTTTAATGCGCTGAATTAGAAGTCTTGGGATCTAGAGACAGAAGAAGAGAGACACACAGAAATAATAATGCAGCTGGATTCACAGCTACACTTCTTAGTACCTCTGTCCCATATGCTACTGGTGATTCATTTGGTGTTCTACAGAGAGGAAGAAGAGCAGGATCTCCTCTTTTCTATGTGTGCAATGTATGTGAACAGCTAGTTTCCAACCACTAGCTAAACGAGAATATTCTCATTCACCTACAGCAAACAAGTAACTTGGAATTGAGACAAAAAGTATATTGGAAAGCCATTTCTCATGTATTCAGTGAACTTTATTTCCATAAACTGGAAAAGCACTTTAAGATCTTCATAAAAATGGATCTAGAAAACTAAAACCCACTCAACTAGAAGCTTCTAATGTTAAAGTACCGTACTTGTTTATTGGTAGAAGATTGGAAAACACAGTATATTATCAGAAATAAAGACACAATTCACATGGTAGACTGACAACCTTTACAAAATGATTTGCCCATATAAATTATGACATATGGTTGAAATGTGTGGTTCTATGAACCATGTCCATACTATATCAATGTTCTACACAGTTATGTGTGATAAATCTTAGGACAAATATGAAATATGTTCATATACAGATGTTTGGCTGTCATGGGGGATTTTCTACGCAGCACTCCATGTGTGTGTCCTAATCAGAATAAACTGATTTGTCCACAATGATCTCAGGGATGGAGGAAGCTCCAGGGTCATATCTGGAAATCAACTGCCAGTTTTCACTGTGATTTTGTACCTAAAATCACCTTGTCAGGGATAAACACTGGACATTTTTTATGTTCACATAATTTAAAATACAGTTTTAGCTTCAACTGGATTTGGAATATAACAGTAGTCAGGATAGCTGATCAGTGTACAGTCATGGCCAAAAGTTTTGAGAATGACACAAATATTAATTTTTACAAAGTCTACTGCTTCACTTTTTCTAATGGCAATTTGCATATACTCCAGAATGTTATAAAGAGTGATCAGCTTAACAGCAATTACTTGCAAAGTCAATATTTGGCTAGAAAATGAACTTTATCCCCCAAAACACATTTCAACATCATTGCAGCCCTGCCTTAAAAGAACCAGCTAACCTCTTTTCAGTGATTGCTCCATTAACACAGGTGTGGGTGTTGATGAGGACATGGCTGGAGATCAATCTGTCATGATTAAGTAAGAATGACACCACTGGACACTTTAAAAGGAGGCTGGTGCTTGGCATCATTGTTTCTCTTCTGTTAACCATGGTTATCTCTAAAGAAACACGTGCAGTCATCATTGCAATGCACAAAAATGGCCTAACAGGGAAGAGTATCGCAACTAGAAAGATTGCACCTCAGTCAACAATCTATCGCATCATCAAGAACTTCAAGGAGAGAGGTTCCATTGTTGCCAAAAAGGCTTCAGGGCGCCCAAGAAAGACCAGCAAGCGCCAGGACCGTCTCTTAAAAGTGTTTCAGCTGCGGGATCGGGCTACCAGCAGTGCAGAGCTTGCTCAGGAATGGCAGCAGGCAGGTGTGAGTGCATCTGCACGCACTGTGAGGCGGAGACTCTTGGAGCAAGGCCTCGTCTCAAGGAGGGCAGCAAAGAAGCCACTTCTCTCCAGAAAAAAACATCATGGACAGACTGATATTCTGCAAAAGGTACAGGCAGTGGACTGCTGAGGACTGGGGTAAAGTTATTTTCTCTGATGAATCCCCTTTTCGATTGTTTGGGACATCAGGAAAACGCCTCATTCGGAGAAGACAAGGTGAGCGCTACCACCAGTCTTGTCTCATGCCAACTGTTAAGCATCCTGAAACCATTCATGTGTGGGGTTGCTTCTTAGCCAAGGGAATCGGCTCTCTCACAGTCTTGCCTAAAAACACAGCCATGAATAAAGAATGGCACCAGAATGTCCTCCAAGAGCAACTTCTCCCAACCCTCCAAGAGCAGTTTGGCAATCAACAATGCCTTTTCCAGCATGATGGAGCACCTTGCCATAAAGCAAAGGTGATAGCTAAATGGCTCAGGGAACAAAACATAGAGATTTTGGGTCCATGGCCTGGAAACTCCCCAGATCTTAATCCCATTGAGAACTTGTTGTCAATCATCAAGAGACTGGTGGACAAACAAAAACCTAAAAATTCTGACAAAATGAAAGCATTGATTGTGCAAGAATGGACTGCTATCAGTCAGGATTTGGTCCAGAAGTTGATTGAGAGCATGCCAGGGAGAATTGCAGAGGTCCTGAAGAAGAAGGGTCAACACTGCAAATATTGACTTGCTGCATTAACTCATTCTAACTGTCAATATAAGCTTTTGTTACTCATATGTTTGCAATTATTATATTTCTGTCTGTGATAAAAACATCTGTCAAACACACATAAAAAGCAGAGGGCAGCAGATCATGTGAAAATATAATATTTGAGTCATTCTCAAAACTTTTGGCCATGACTGTATGATTGGTGGAAGTCCCAACTCTTGAGTCCCCACAAATCATTGGATCAAAGGGGTAGTTGTGCTCCTTGGAGCACTGTGGTTAATTTACTTCAGTGCCTGGAACAGTCACAGTCAGTTGAGTGATTCTGCACCTAATTTATGTGAGTGGGATTGAATTCTACTCAAAGCTTACAAAAATCTATATGCTCCAGAATGCAGATTTTTTTTAATTTGTTTTACGCAAAGCCAGTAATAATAATAATAATCTTTATTTAGCGCCATCATATTCCGCATCACTTTACATTTAACAGTTTCAAAACACAAGTCATAAGTAACAACGTTAAAAATACAATAATTAAAGCAAAATAAGACGACCCTGCTCGTGAGAGCTTACAATCTACAATGAGGTGGGGGAGATACAAAGTACAGGTGTGTATATACAATGGTGCATTTACAATGATGGTCCAGCCATCTTGAGGGAGTGAGGGATGGATGGAGATAGTGAATGGGCTACACACACACACACACACTTACACATAGAATGACTTTGATTAGTGAATGTGAAAGGCCGCTCTGAACAGATGTGTTTTGAGGGAGCGCCTGAAACCATGCAAATTGTGGATAGTCCTAATTTCTTGGGGTAGAGCATTCCAGAGGATTGGCGCAGCGCGGGAGAAGTCTTGGAGTCGGGAGTGGGAGGTACGGATTAGTGCAGAGGTTAGTCGAAAGTCGTTTGCAGAGCGCAGCAGTCGGTTAGGCCGATAGATAGAAATGAGGGAGGAGATGTAGGGGGGTGCTGCACTGTGGAGAGCTTTGTGGGTGAGAACCAGTACTTTGAATTGGATCCTATAATGAATGGGCAGCCAGTGTAAGGACTGGCGAAGAGCGGACGCGTCCGAGTACCGATTAGCCAGATGGATGACCCTGGCTGCTGCATTAAGGATGGACTGGAGAGGGGATAGTCGAGTAATGAGGAGGCCAAGTAAGGCCTCTTTCACACATCAGGCTTTTTGAATCAGGCGCCATCCGGCCTTTTTTTTGAACACCGTATGCGGCGAACGGACACGCCGGATCCGGTGGGTATAACATTGAAAAGATATAGCGCCGGATTGCGCCGCATGTACCTGCGTTCTGTCCGCTGTCCTCCGGATGCGGTGTCTGGTTTGTTTCCGGCGTCTAGAAAAGACGCATTTTGTAACGTTTTTTTTCTCCGGCCAAAAAGCCGGAAGCGCCGGATTCGGCGCTTCCGGCGTTTGTGTACAATGAAAGTCTATGAGCGCCGCATTGCGCCGCATCCGTCAGCAACCGGATCCGGTGGCCTGATCCTGTTTTTTTGTCTGGGAATGTTAATTGGGTCTAGACAGAAGCAAACATATATATAGACCACACCTGTGGGACACTGTGCCACATGCATTACAAGAAGCTTGAGAGCCACAGAAGCAAGAGAGCCACAGAAGCAAGCAAGAGAGCCACGTCTCCACATTTCAAACCGCATCAATATGGATTCTGGGGACCACCAAGATGTGGGAGCGGAGGAGACCGGAGAAAATGGCAGAGGGTAAATATCACCCCATGATACTATAGCGTGTATTTTATGTGTTTGCATTGGTTGTGTTCAATACAATGTGGATATTAGTCTTGTTTGTTTTGGATTATTTTTCAATACATTGTTGGCATTGCTCTTTTCTGGTTTGGTTTTTTTTTATATACATTGTTGGCATACCTCTATTCTGGTTTGGCGTACTTTAATACATTGTTGGTATTGCTGTATGATGGTTTTTAATATACTTGAATAATTTGTGAGTAGTGCAAATTTTTATTTTGCCGTACTTATGAGCTTGCTTGCACACAGTTGTATTGTTGATTTTTATTCTAGGACTTTAAAGGCAACATAGGGATTACTACCAGCAGTGCAATAAAAATTGGTCAAAAACTTGTGTGTACTTATTTCATTTAATTGCATATTTTTGTGTATATTGGTGGGTAATATTTAATGCAATGTGGGTATTGTTATATTATTATTTTCATTACTTATATGCTATGTGGCTTTTGCTTAAATAAACGTGTGTTTTTCTATTTTCTGCTTTTTTATACTTTCTGAATTTGATGGTACTGCTATGTTATTTATTTGCATACATAAATTAGCTTGCTTGTCTGCATTTTTTTTTTTTCTAGTAATAAAAGTTAACATAGGGATTACTACCAGCAGTGCAATAAAAATTGGTCAAAAACTTGTGTGTGCTTATTTCATTCAATTGCATATTTTTGTGTATCTTTGTGGGTAATGTTTAATGCAATGTGGGTATTATAATGTATGTGGCTAGTACTTAAATAAATGTTAGTTTTGCAATATTGAGTTTTGGGGTACTTGTATACAATTGGGGTATTGATATATACTAGGTTGGCACAGTAGTATACAATGTGCCAAAAGATATATCCTTTTTGAATTGATGTATACTACTTGTGTTTTGGTATATACTGTTTTGACATACTTCTATATTATGGTTATTTATCTATACAGTATTGCCTATTTTCTCTATTATGTTGGTATTGCTGTATGCTATGAGGGTTGTGCTATGCAGTGAAAATATCCTAATTAATCATGCTTTGATTAGCTCAATGTATCATGTATATGATGATTGTGTCCATGTATTAAATTGAATTGTATTTTTTCCACAGCAGAGGACATCAGAGGCAGCAGGCTGCGACTGCATCTGCACAAAATAGAAGAGATGGAGGACAGCAGCGTGACCGGGCCACATCTAGCAGACGGTAAATATAACAAACACAATAACCGCAAACAGAACTTTTGACTTTCATAGTGGTACATGGTTTTAAATTTTTTTATTATTTTTGTTTGTTTTGGTAAAAATGCAGAGGAAAGCATCGTAGGCCACGTAGAGCCACACCATCACCACCACAACAGGAGGCTGAAGAACAGGCGCCATCAATTAGACGGTAAATATCTCAAAACAAATAACCGCAAACAGAACTTTTGTCTTTCATACCGGTCCCTGTTTTGAGCCATTTTTTTTTTCTCCTTTTTGTTACTTTTGTTACACTGCAGAGTACAGCATAGGAGGCCGCGGTCTGTGACACCACCACCACCACAACCAGAGGCAGAGGAAGAAGAGGAGCAGGCGCCATCCAGGAGACGGTAAATATCACATAACAAATAACCGCAAACAGAACTTTTGTCTTTCATACCGGTCCCTGTTTTGAGCCATTTTTTTTTCTCCTTTTTGTTACTTTTGTTACACTGCAGAGTACAGCATAGGAGGCCGCGGTCTGTGACACCACCACAACCAGAGGCAGAGGAAGAAGAGGAGCAGGCGCCATCCAGGAGACGGTAAATATCACATACCAAATAACTGAAACCAAGATTTTTTTTCTTTCAGCACGGAGCATGATTGTGGCTATTTATTATTTTGTTTTATTTTCCTCTTTAATGCACATCAGACGACCATCTCTGATAGGAATGGAGTACAGGCGGCAGGACAGTAGTTCTTCTGGGAGCCCTCTCACTCATCGGCAGCGTTTAACGGTAATTTTTAACCAAATATTTTTCCAAAATCATTTGGTGAATTTTTTTTTATTATTTTCCTTTTTTTTTTTTTCAATACAGGAATCTGAACCAGAGGAGCTCCCAGAAGAAGGACGTGGTGGACAGATACCCGGAGTGGGCTCGCAATTCGTAAGTTTCCTGCATCCATCATTACAACACAACATCTCACTACACAACACATCCTAAAAAAAAAAAAAAAAAAAGGAAATTAAAATTAATATTTTTTTTTTTTTTTTGGCAGTCTTCCGCACCTGTGGCTTCAAGAGGTCAAACCAGTGCCTCCCAGAGTCGACATGAAGAACGCGGCGGTCTTCCATCTGTAAGTATAATTTTTTTTTTTTTTTTAGTTTTAAAAAAATGTTTTTAATAATTTTATTAATTAAAATTTTTTATTCACATTTTTTTTTAAAGGCTTCACAGCGTGCTCCCGACTCAGACGGAGAGGAGGGGATCGACATCGATCTATTGATAGATCTGATTAGAGAGCGGGAGCCGCTGTGGAACATGGGGGACCGCCGCCATTCTGATCAGATAGTGACCCGTCGGCTCTGGGATGAAGTTTGTTCCCTACTTGTTGGATACTGGGAGGACCTCGAAGCTCGGTCACAGACTAAAATGCGTAAGTATATACAGTTCAGTAGGGATGCTGGATTTAAACCTGTGTTTCCACAACTCCAGTCCTCTTGAACCACAAGAGGTCATGTTTTCTGGATTTCCTTAGGTCCAACACTATGTAAATACTGAAAACATGACCCATGGTTGACATGAGGACTGTTTTGAAAACATGTATGTATGAAATAATAACCTATTTGTGCTATCTCGTTTCAGGGGAGAGAATTGTGAAGCGTTGGCGGTCTATCAGGGATCGCTTCAAGAAAGAGTTCAACAAAGAAATGCGGGCCCCGAGTGGTTCTTCAGGACGCCAGAGTAAATATAAGTATGCAAGAGCTCTGGCGTTCCTGCGTGAAACAATGGTCACCAGAAGGTAAATATTAAAAATTACATGTATGTCTACATTTTTTTTTCACAGCCAGGGCCATTTAAATACAGTTTATTAATTGTATATTTTCTCTTTATTCCACAGCACGGTGAGCAGCACTCGGGCGCCCGCAGAGTTGGGCCCTTCTGAGGCGATCCCTGAGGAGACCGGCACCGAGGGACAGATTGACCGCCCCGACCCATCTGCACCCACACGTGAGCCCTCTTTCCCCTCAACCAGCGCTGCAGCAGCGTGGCCGAGTGCATTACATGAATCTGCTGGTCAACAGATAGATTTTCCTTTGCCCCACCCTTCTGCCCCTGCCACCTCTAGTACATCTGCGGCTACTGGGCGGCAACGGCAGAGGGGTCAGGAAAGTAACTATGCGCCCGAGTTATTACACATTAACGCATCTTTCCAGAACTGCCTTAAGTTGCTATCTGAGCAAGTTACCGCAGGCGTTAATCAGATAACCTCACTAGTTGGTGAGGTGAAGACACTTCTGGAAAGTGTGCGTTCTGAGGTAAGAGGATCCCCGAACCACAGTTTTTTTCGGTCGGTTGCGGAGCGCATAGATCCTCTATCTGCTGACCAGCAGATGTTTGTGATGCACACGTGCCATGCTGCTCTAGTGCAGGTTGTCTCCCATCCTACATCCACCCCAGTTGTTCCTCCACCTCCACCCCCTACAGTGAGCGTGCCTCCTCCCCCTCTTATTCATTATCAGCCACCTCCACAGTTCCAGCAACCTCCCCACTATCACCAACCTTCCCAGTACCAGCCACCTTCCCAACTTCAGCCACCTTCCCAACTTCAGCAACCTTCCCAACTTCAGCAACCTTCCCAACTTCAGCCACCTTCCCAGTACCAGCCACCTTCCCAACTTCAGCAACCTTCCCAACTTCAGCCACCTTCCCAGTACCAGCCACCTTCCCAACTTCAGCAACCTTCCCAACTTCAGCCACCTTCCCAGTACCAGCCACCTTCCCAACTTCAGCCACCTTCCCAACTTCAGCCACCTTCCCAACTTCAGCCACCTTCCCAACTTCAGCCACCTTCCCAACTTCAGCCACCTCACCAACTTGAGCCACATTACCAACTCCAGTCCCCTCAACAACTCCTGTCACCTATTCAGTACCAACAACCTCCCCAGTACCAGCCACCTACCCCGTACCAACAACCTACCCCGTACCACACTCCCACCTCTTACCAATCTCCTTCCCCCTACCAATTCCCTACCATGTCAGTTGCTCCTCCAGTACCTGCCCCACCCTGCACTCCACCACCCATCACCGAATCAGTCTCCAACTTGTCTTCCCATTCTTTAACCCTTTCCACCCCTTCACCTCTTACTGTTCCTTCCCCACCAGCATCACAGTCCTCTCTACACACTCCCACAGTCGAATTGTCCCGCAGCCCCTCCAATAGTATGTCCACCACACAATACACATCGTTATAATGTTATGTACAAATGTTTTTTCTAAAAAAAAAAACAGTCTTTGAATGACAAAAATTTTTTTATCAAAGATATTTTGAAATTTAACATTTACAAACGTTTAAAAATATTGGTTTAATAAATTTTGAATTGGTTGATTCAATTTTTTGTCTCTCATTTATTTATAATGTTACAGATTATGTAAGGTTACATGTGTATTAAACATTAATAACAGTACCAATGGTAAAGACAGAAACATTACATTTAGGTACAAACATAACAATTGATCACACACGGTCATCCTGCCAGTCTACCTGTCCTTCGGCTGAAATAAAGTACTGGGCAAATCTGTCCCTCATCCTAGAAACAGCAACAGAACTTCTATTAGTATTATTATGGTAATCATGTAAACTTGTTTGTTGATGGTGGTCCTCAATGGTCAATTGTTCTTTTGAGATCACAACATTGTGGAGTACCACACAAGCTTTTATTACTTCGTCAACAGTTTCCGTTTTCAAATTGATGGCTGTCATTAGCACCCTCCACTTTGCAGTAAGTATTCCAAATGTACACTCCACCATTCTTCGGGCTCTAGTGAGCCGGTAATTGAAAATACGTTTGGTATGGTTCAGTCCTCTGCTGGCATATGGTTTCAGTAAATGTTCTGATAGCTGGAAAGCCTCATCACCAACACACACATATGGCATAGGTGGGCCTGTGGTTTGAGGCAGCGGCCTAGGGGCTGGGAAATTGAATGTGTTGCCATACAGTCGACGGCCCATTGCTGAAATTTTGAATACTTGAGAATCGTTAGATCGACCATATGACCCTATGTCAACTGCAATGAACCTATATTCGGCATCGGCGATGGCCATCAACACAACGGAGAAATATTTTTTATAGTTAAAATATTGTGATCCACTTCCTGATGGCTTCACAATTCTGACATGTTTGCCATCTATCGCTCCAAGACAATTTGGAAATTGGCATATCTTTTCGAATTTATCAGCTATTTCCATCCACCGCTGTGTGGTCAGTTCAGGCATATATTCCGAGACCAAACAGTCCCAGAGTGCACGGCATGTGTGCTTTATTATGCCCGATATGGTTGAGATTCCCAAACGAAATTGGAAATGGAGTGAAGAGAGTGATTCTCCACTTGCAAGGAATCTAAAAAAAAAAAAAATACACTATCAATGCTCAGATCTCAGGTATAAAAATTTTAAAAGTGAAAAGACAGAATATATCACTACCCACATAGTATAAAACAATAATGACAACATTTACAAGTATCCCTAAAAAGAACACAGCACTACCCACCAACTATTAAAAGTACGCCAAAACAGAATAGAGCAATAGCCACATTGTATTTCATTACGCAAAAAAAGAAGATGGCACTACCCACAAACTATTAAAAGTACGCAAAAACAGAACATGGCACTACCCACATAGCATAAAAGTTTGAAATAAAAAAAAAATATAACAATAACCACATTGTATTAAACATTTCCCGCAAAGATACACAAAAATATGCAATTGAATGAAATAAGCACACACAAGTTTTTGACCATTTTTTATTGCACTGGTAGTAATCCTTCTGTTGCCTTTTAGTCCTAGAATACGAAACAACAATACAACTGTGTGCAAGCAAACACATTCAAAAGTAATAGCTTACCTTATTGTCACCATGAGACGCTCCGACGGAGAAATCGAATACCGGCAATACGTGTCACATCTCCTGATCTTGTCTTCAATCCTCTCCACCAACATGTCAAAGGTTGCCTTCTTCATACGAAGATAAGAAAAAAATTTATGTGGATTCTCTCTTAACTCCATATTGAGTGTTGAATAGACTCCACGGGTTAGTCGCTGTGCCGTGATGGGGTGTATCCACATCCGACGGCGGCGCTGTCGCTGACGCTTTAGGCGCTGCTCGATCCCTCTCTCCTTCTCCATAACGATAAAACACAAGCGATTCGCCTCTGCTGTGAAATCCACAAGATTCCGGAAAATATTACCAATAATCGCCTCCATCTTCATCAGTCACTTGCTCTTCTCTCAAAAATGCTCCTCTACAACCTGTCAAAGATGTTCTGTAGGAACACTGTATATATAGGATTTACAATAGCCAATCAGATTTTGAAATGAAAGGGGCGTGATTGGAAAACGGATCCGTCAGAATCCGTCAAAAAACCGGATGAAACTGATGCGCCGGATCCGGTTTTCTGCCTGATCCGATAAACTGATCAGGCATCCGGCGTATCAGGTTTTTTATTTCATTGCCGCATCCGGCGCTCCGGCGCGACGCCTGACCGCGCCTGATTCAAAAAGCCTGATGTGTGAAAGTAGCCTAATAGAGCGTTGCAGTAGTCCAGGCGGGAGTGGATCAAAGCTACAGTGAGGGTTTTTATTGTTTCCATGGTGAGAAAAGGGCAGATTCTAGAGATGTTCTTTAGGTGTAGGCGGCAAGAGCGGGCAAGTGATTGTATATGGGAGGAGAAGGAGAGATTGGTGTGAAACATAACACCCAGACAGCGAGCCTGCTGCCGGGGTGTTATTATGGTGCCGCTCATGGAGAGGGAAATGTCAGATTTAGGGAGGTTAGTAGACGGCGGGAGCAGAAGGAGTTCAGTTTTGGAGAGGTTAAGTTTTCCATCCACAAGACTTCCATCCACAACTAGACTCAAGTCACCTCTGCGAATGCGGGTTGTAAGGTTACAGGGAAATCGTGATGTGCGCCATGACCTTATGACAAACACTCTAGGCCAGGACACCAAAGCCTATATTGAAGATGCCCAGGGTTTCAGCGTGAGGCAGTGGTAAGAAGAGGCGCCAAGGACCTTACAGTGAGCAGTGGAGGGCAGCGGTAAGGTGAGTAAGAGTTGTTTTTTTCCTACTTCTTATTTATATTATACCCTGGGGTCTCTCCAGAGCATAATGAGGGACATTGAATTTGCGGAGAGCAAATTTGTTGTGAATCGAATTTCCCAGTAAAGCCCACGTGATTTGGCAAATTCAAATCTTATCAGATCCCCTCATCTCTAGTCAGTACTATTGAATGATAATGGGCCGAGCTGCAGTGTGTCGACCCGCCACCACAATTGTGGATTACCAGGGCAATGGGGTACTCAGAGCCGAGCCCATGGAAGTCTATGGGGTTTGTCACAGGTAGCTGTGGCTCGGTCTGTGGCCCTGGCGGTCTGGCGTATGTTGGGGATATATTTACAGGGGATAGGTTTATATACAGTTCGTGACGCCACCTGTAGTATTCTGGTAATTTGTACCAGCGCTGCTGTAGATCTCTGAGGGGATGGTGATGCAGCTAGATGTCGGGTCCCCTACAGGTGGGACTCTTCCCTCAGGTCGGTAGTTAGGTAGGGATTGTGCAGGCATGCAATAATAACTCAGTCTCACACCGTCAGCGTCTTTCCATACCTTTACTTGTAAGATGTTCAGGCAGGTCCCAGGGAGGCTGATCCAAGGAGAGTGTATCTTGAGACAGCAGCTGGACAAGTTAGGGGCCTCCTTTACTTCCAATACAATGAGTACAACCAGCCTGAAGCGTAGTTCCCTCAATAACTCCAGCTAATCTATAGCTGTACTGCCCAGTCAGCTTTGTGGTAGGGGCCTTCCTGTGAAGGAGCTGAATTCCTATTTTGTCCTGCAGAGACTCCAAAGTCTTCACCCCCCCTGACCCCAGTTACGTACTGACTATAAGGGGCTGTCTGCCGCGACCTAGGGTCCGGTAGATTCCTGGTTTTCTTACCACTATGCTTGAAGCGAATAGTGATCCTTCGGTCCCCAGTGACCGGTAGCAATGTGCAGGACTTCTTCAATCCGTAAGCACTACTCCAATAAACCACTGTGCCTTTCGCCTTGTCCTCGCTGGTAGCATAAGCACTCACACTAGCATAAAGTCGGGTAGTCACTTCCTTCTTTTCCTTTCTACGAAGTTAGTTACAGATGCTCAGTTATCAATAGGCAGGAGCACGTCTCTGAACCTTTTACTGTCCTTTAGACAGGTGTCTGAAGTCTTTCTGCACTAATCTCCTTCTTTCTTCCAATGTATTCAGTTGAGGTACAGCTCTGACTAGGCTAAGGTGAATGAGACCACCTGTACCAGCCTCCACGATCTGAACTGATGATAGAGCAGGCTGGACTCCTTCCTCCCTCCAGACGTCTTCTCTCTCTGAAGTCAGGAACTAAACTGACTAAATCACTCTAACACATACACCTTGACCACTCCCTCTAGAGTAAACTACACTACCCTAAGGGTGTGTCTAGTGTGTGTTGAGTGAATGGGTATTTAGCATTAAACTGCCGTCTCGCCATACACTCTCCAGGGTACTGCGTGTGCCTAACACCAGGGCTACACATTCCCCCATGGTAAAAGACAGCACTCCCGGGCTGTAAAATACAAAAGAGACATTTTGTTTATGCAATAAACATTAAATAATAACTTCTTCCCATCCGGGAGGTGAGAATATCTTGAACGTTGCGAACAATAACATTTTACATATAGAAATACAAAAGTATCAAATAGCATTCAATAAATATACGGTATACTTGTGAAGGACCCGCACCAAACCTTCAACGTGGGTCCTGGGTGGGCTGCAGGACATCCGATTGCAGACCTCACTCAGTGCCACACCACACGGGTTTTCTGTTCAGAGGTAGTTGTGCTGGTTTATGTAAAACCAAGATAAGGCACCGAAGCGCAACTATGTACAAGTAAGTTCTGGGTTGGCACAGTCCTCAACCTCAAAGTCCATTGTAAAACCAAAGACATATTATATCAAATCACATAATACGAAAGTGCAACTTTTCTGGTTACTGTTTATCATTTACCCAGCCGGGCATTCTACAGTTAGAAATATATATATTCACTATATAATTTGTGCAAAACTTTATAAAACATTTCAAACTTTTTTACTTTTGGTAGACCCGATAGGGATCTCACCACTTTTTCCTCACTATCTATTCATTCTCTGCAAATACACTTTCCACCCCGGGGGCTGGAACAATGCAATGGGCCCTAGATCCCAGGACTAGCAAATCATGTGCTGCGATTAGGGTCTGGGTCGCCACAGTTCTGGTGCGAACCTCTAGGGGCGCAACGGGTAAATTTTCTTCACGTGACACCGATTGCGTTTCAATCACAGTTAACGATATAGACCGCGTCATGGATTGCGATTGAGACTGGGTCGCATGTTGCGATGTAGAGGTGGCTTTCCTTTGCGATGAAATCTGGGTCGCTAGTTGCGATGAATTTGCAGGGGGCGATGCTGGGGCACGGCCGGGTTCTGCTTGAGCTGGAGACGGGGACGCTGCGGTAATGGTGACGGTACCTGCGTCTGGGACGGGGTCACGGACGATGGTGACGTTAAGGGCATACCATCCCTTCATCCCCCAATGCCGTGTATATGTGACGAGGTCTCCATTTACTAAGTCCCTCCCGGGATGGCCTTGCGGTAGGTGAGATTCTACGTCACGCCGACTGACAAAGACCCCTGGGTAGAGGCCCGGTTCACGGATAAAGCCCCAGCCCTTCCGGAGCTGGAACTCAGTCACACACCCCTGCCGCCGCGGTTCCCTCAGGGTACCTTTATCTCTCCGGACACTCTCTTTGTCCGCGATCAGCTCTGCATATTGTCGCTGACGGTTCCACTGAGCTTCCCGCTCTTCCTCCTGCTGGCGTTTCTTCTTCTCCTCACGACTCTGCCATTCATGTTCCCACTGGGCGGTGTAGGCGACGTCATCCAGGCGCGCCATCTCGTCCCAGTCCACGTCTGGTAGTGACGGACAGGACCCCTCCGGTGTCCCTGCCGGGGACCGATCATCTGCTGCGGCCTCCTGGCCGGGCGGGCGTTCCGGAACTGGCGATACCTCCTCAACCTCCTTCGCCTCCACCGCTTCACCGGTGGGATCAGGATTGGTACTTTCGGGGCAGCCTCCGGTTGCTCCTTCGCCTTGGGCAGCAGAATCTTCGGTAACTGGAATCGTGGGGGGTTGTTGAGGGGAGAGATCACCGTGTCCCACAGCCTCCGCTGCTCCAGGGTACGCCGGCGTCTCTCGATCTCTTCAAAGCCAGGTTGGTACTGGACCATCTTCTTCAGGCGTGCATTTTCTTCTTGAATCTCTAGCAACGCCTGCTGCAGGTGCAGGACCACGGATAACTCCGATGCTGGTGGCAGCTTGGCTGGGGCACGGGGCCTGCCTTCCTCCGCTTCCCTGCTCGGCTGCACACGTCCTGCTTCCATGATGTTCCAGAAGATTCTTTCTTCTTCCTGCGGAGACATCCGGTCTCTTCCGTGGAGGTGGGGTTTGCGTCTCCTCCTCCTCGCAGGGAAGGTGAAGAGGAGGCGGACCTCCTTTGCTGTAGGGCAGGATCGCATGTTGTAATAGCACTTTGAGAGGGCAGGCATTTTCTTCGCGCCACAGGGGGGTAGACGCCCACGAAGGTACGCCCACCTTCTTCTCCAGCGCCTGAGGGCGCGAATATGGCGACAAAAATGGCGATTTTGGCGCCAAAAGTGCAAACAGTCCTTTTTCACAAAAACAGTTCCATAGGCACGCAGGGCTCGCAATTCTGCGAGTTTCGCATCCTGTTCGTGACGCCAAGTTTTGTGTCGACCCGCCACCACAATTGTGGATTACCAGGGCAATGGGGTACTCAGAGCCGAGCCCATGGAAGTCTATGGGGTTTGTCACAGGTAGCTGTGGCTCGGTCTGTGGCCCTGGCGGTCTGGCGTATGTTGGGGATATATTTACAGGGGATAGGTTTATATACAGTTCGTGACGTCACCTGTAGTATTCTGGTAATTTGTACCAGCGCTGCTGTAGATCTCTGAGGGGATGGTGATGCAGCTAGATGTCGGGTCCCCTACAGGTGGGACTCTTCCCTCAGGTCGGTAGTTAGGTAGGGATTGTGCAGGCATGCAATAATAACTCAGTCTCACACCGTCAGCGTCTTTCCATACCTTTACTTGTAAGATGTTCAGGCAGGTCCCAGGGAGGCTGATCCAAGGAGAGTGTATCTTGAGACAGCAGCTGGACAAGTTAGGGGCCTCCTTTACTTCCAATACAATGAGTACAACCAGCCTGAAGCGTAGTTCCCTCAATAACTCCAGCTAATCTATAGCTGTACTGCCCAGTCAGCTTTGTGGTAGGGGCCTTCCTGTGAAGGAGCTGAATTCCTATTTTGTCCTGCAGAGACTCCAAAGTCTTCACTCCCCCTGACCCCAGTTACGTACTGACTATAAGGGGCTGTCTGCCGCGACCTAGGGTCCGGTAGATTCCTGGTTTTCTTACCACTATGCTTGAAGCGAATAGTGATCCTTCGGTCCCCAGTGACCGGTAGCAATGTGCAGGACTTCTTCAATCCGTAAGCACTACTCCAATAAACCACTGTGCCTTTCGCCTTGTCCTCGCTGGTAGCATAAGCACTCACACTAGCATAAAGTCGGGTAGTCACTTCCTTCTTTTCCTTTCTACGAAGTTAGTTACAGATGCTCAGTTATCAATAGGCAGGAGCACGTCTCTGAACCTTTTACTGTCCTTTAGACAGGTGTCTGAAGTCTTTCTGCACTAATCTCCTTCTTTCTTCCAATGTATTCAGTTGAGGTACAGCTCTGACTAGGCTAAGGTGAATGAGACCACCTGTACCAGCCTCCACGATCTGAACTGATGATAGAGCAGGCTGGACTCCTTCCTCCCTCCAGACGTCTTCTCTCTCTGAAGTCAGGAACTAAACTGACTAAATCACTCTAACACATACACCTTGACCACTCCCTCTAGAGTAAACTACACTACCCTAAGGGTGTGTCTAGTGTGTGTTGAGTGAATGGGTATTTAGCATTAAACTGCCGTCTCGCCATACACTCTCCAGGGTACTGCGTGTGCCTAACACCAGGGCTACACAGCAGCACCAGGAATGGCTACAATCTTTGCTGCCTTAAACTAGTATCTATAACTTTAGGCCAAAGCAGAACGACTTGTTGGAACACCCTGACACGCAGCACATACTCCACAAGCCAGAGTAGCTACAGTATGTTCATGTTGGTCAGATGACATAAAAGGTACAATATCGGTGTAGGTGTTATAGAGTCCAATTCCAGCTCTTAATATTGTCCATCTATTGGTTTCAAATAATTATATACCTTCTGATCCATTAGAAACGTGTAGTACACAGTTCATTTTAGCATGTGGCACATACCGTTCTTTTGAACAATGCTCTAATCTATTCCACATTATTGGTTGTAGTATGTGCAATATCCATTACTGTTTGGCAGTGATATATTCAATTTCCAAGCTATTAGTAATTGTATGCTGTGATAATATGTCAGGTCTAGAATGATATAATAAAATATGTTTAGTCTGATGGCATTTTCTGGAAAACGTGGCCAGAATGAGTTATAGCAATGACCCTCACCATGACACTATGCAGGAGGGGAACGGATTCGAATGCAATGTTAACTACACATGATTTTGCTATGGTTTTGCCACTATGTTTTAAAAGATCTCTGCTGTTTCAACAAACTAAATCAATTGGTAAATCTATGGTACCAGCAGAAGCTATAGGATCATTATCCCACTGATGAATCAGGTTACATGCTAACCATGGATCAGAAGTCTGGAGGGAGGAGAAAGGACGAGTTACAGAAAGAGACAGAGGCAGAGAGACACAAGGAGATGGTGTTGTTGCTTTCAGCCACATTCACGCTATCAGGATTGTTCAGTATTTCAGTGTTTGTAAGCCAAAACCAGCATAACCTTTTGCCAAGTGTTTCTCTCACCATAAGGCCATCTTCATACGTTCAGTATTTGGACAGTATTTTACATCAGTATTTTACCCACAACCAGGAGTGGGTGAAAATGCAGAAGTTTCTATTACACTTTTCCCTGATATTGGTTTACAAATACTGAGATAAAATACTGTCCAAATACTGAACATGTGAACGTGACCTAAGGCTACATTCACACATCCACGTGACACGTACCAGGGCTGTCTGTGCTTTTCTCGGACAGCACACTGACCCATAGAGCCATGTCTCCGGTCCAGGAGGTTCAGAGCATGTCCTATTCTCATCCTCTTTGTTTATCAGACTCAGTCTTTAAAGTCTATGGGGATCCATATAAATTGGATGACAGAAGACAGATATTGTACGTCAGAGTTCCATCTGAATTTTATCCATTTTGTTGTATACATTGTTAAGAGTCAATGGACAGAAAAGTAAGACAGTCTGCCTGCTTCAGTGAAAAAAAAATGGATGAGAAAGAAAACAGATATAAAATATGTTGACACCTAAGGAAAAAAAGATTGTTTCTCTCAAATGGTAACACTGATACGGATGTGTGACTGTAACCTAATGCTGGGTTCACAGATACACTTCTCAGTACTGCTGTTTAATATTCCTTATACTTCTGCTGATTATGATATTGTGCTACAGAGGGATAGTAGAAGATAATTTCTTCTTTTCTTTATGTATTGTGTATGTGAGACATCATAGCAGCTAGTTTCCACCCACTAGCTCAAAGACAACTTGAAATTAGAGATAGAGCCTGTACAGGGGAAACTGGGGTAAATGCAGAATACACGTCATATAATAGCCGGAAATAGTGCTGTTAATCTCACCTGGTGAGGTGGATCCTCAAAACCCAAGGTCCAGCTGGGCACACGGACCACACGGCAAGCAGAGGTCCTAGAGATCAAAAGCGGGCGGGAGATTGGGAACAGGTAGTAGAGGTCCTGTAGACTGCAGGTGGACAGGAAACCAGAAACAGGTAGCAGAGGTCTTGTAAACCGCAGACAGGTAGCAGAGGTCCTGGAGACCACAGACAAATAGTAGATTGGGAACAAGTAGCTGAGGTCCTGGAGACCACAGGCAAATAGTAGACTGGAAACAAATAGCAGAGGTTCTGGAGACCGCAGATAGGCAGCAAAGATCTTGGAGGCCACAGGTGAAGAGGAGATCTGGAACACGTAGCAGAGGTTCTGTAGTCCACAGACAAGTAGCAGAGGTCCTGGAGACCACAGGCAAATAGTAGACTGGGAACAAGTAGCTGAGGTCCTGGAGACCGCAGATAGGTAGCAGAGTTCCTGGAGGCCACAGGTGGAGAGG
>JARQOD010000005.1:524277066-524289255 GCA_033576555.1 Oophaga sylvatica
CCGGGACGAGTTAAAGACTTCAGGCAGTCATTGCTAACAAAGGGTTTTCAACCAATTTACTAGAAATGAACATTTTATTTACAATTATTTATCTGTCCAATTACTTTTGGTCCCTTTAAAAACAGGGTGGCACATGTTAAGGAGCTGAAACTCCTAAACCCTTCATCCAATTTTAATGTGGATACCCTCAAATGAAAGCTGAAAGTCTGAACTTCAACTGCATCTGATTTGTTTTGTTTCAAATTCATTGTGGTAATGTCTAGAACCAAAATTAGATAAATGTTGTCTCTGTCCAAATATTTATGGACCTAACTGTACAATGGTGCATTTACAATGATGGTCCAGCCATCTTGAGGGAGTGATATAACTTTTGGAGAGCAGAAGAGGCTGTTCCTCTATGGCAGAGCATAAATGGGCATAATGGTCCCTCAGTCAGATACTATGACTCCATAATAATAAATAACATATGGCGGGTGAGAAAAGAACTGATGGCCAAGAGCTTCACGTTATACTTCTACTGGTAGAGAGAGATATATTCTATTGTTCATGATCCATTGTAATATTTTGTGTTGGCTGGCCGATAGTACAGTAACATTGGGAAGACCCTGCATGGTTGGGACCACTAAGGTGATGGAAATTATATTGCGGACTGCTACCTGGAGGATCCTCAGATGATTGTAATACACCCGTGACACTGCAAAAATGTAAAATCATTTATAGACCCTTTGTCAGGCATATGACATCTTCATAAAATGGGGATGTCCAGGATATAAACAGAAAAATAATCTGATTTTTTTTCCTTAGTAATAGCCCCCCCCATAGGTTGTGTTTGGCATTGCATTTTTGCTCCATTAATGTTAATTGACGTTTAGAACAGATTTAGTTTTCTAATCTTGCTTAGTTTTCTAATCTTGGATGATTCCTTTTAAATACCTGAAGAGGCTCAACACAGATGACAATTTCCCATTTACTGACCGGACAAGTCACGTATTGATGTCTCACAAAGTCACCATAGATGTATTTTCCGTTTCGCTGGCCAAGGAATGGCAAAAAAAAAAAAGAAAAAAGGGATCATGGCCAATTCTAACAAATGTAATACAGGATACTACTAAGTAGCCTTTTTAAAAGCAATTTCTTAAGATGGCAGCCAGAAGAATGAGCTCTCTATAAATCTGGAATGAAACTATGCAATTCTCTCCTTGTGAATCCACGTGGAGAAGTTTTCATAACCGAAGTGGCTAATATGTCTGTCAGGCACCTCGTAGACATCAAACGGCCAACCCAATGGTGGAAACAACGTCCATGATTACATTCACTGCACATTAAGGTGTCTTATAAAGCCGGGGTGGGAAGGTGTAACTGTTGGTGTGCTACATGTCTATGGTTTACCACATATTAAATATGGCTGTATAACTTTCCGCCTGTATGTATGTAGACATTGGAGATGCTTCCTGTCTAACATTAACACATCTATAAAGCGCACAGAGCATTCACTTGTGAGCTGACACAGTGTATTAGTGTGTAACACTCAGGGTAAACTGTACGAAAAGTCAAGACTTGCCTTCCTTACTAAGGTCTATGTACGGACCCCCTGGTCATGTGCCATGATCTGTACACAGGTCTTGGCTTTCACACATTCAGGTGCCTGCATAAACACGTAGGGCTTGCTCATACGTTGCATTTTTCATGCGTTTAATTTTTTTTATGTGGGAAAGTAACAGCAAAATAATTGAGATTTCAAAATTTCATTCACATGGTGCATTTTTTCCCTTGCATTCTTTTTTACCATTGGTGCGTTTTTTTGTTTTTTTTTAAATGAATCATTTCATTCTTCCAGTTTTTTTTACTGCAGTTTTTCCTCATTGAGATTCAAATGGTTGAGCACAAAAAATGCATCAAAAGCCACTCGAAAAACACATCATTTCCTCTGCAGTCTTCTGTCCACAGTCTCTGTTTTTCATAAGAAAGAAAAAAAAGCATAAAAAACTCTATGAGTGAGCATTTCCTTATAAGAGTATGGCGGTGACTGACATGCTGCTGTAGCGATGGCTAGCTTCAGAAAAGTCTCTAAAACCCACAGGCATTTAGCCCTTTACAATGATGCAATCAATGCAAAAAGGTGCAAATAAAATAAACACAATAAACAATAAACACAATAAACAACAAAAAAACTTTATGGAATGTGTAAAAAAAAAGCATAAAACTGTTCAGATCTAGAAATGCTTTTTTTCTGTTATGTTAAAAAAAACAGAATTCATTCTGGAGACGGATTTGTCAGAAAATAGACACAATCAGCGCCCAATTAACCAATGGATTATAGTGGGCTTTATCAGATTTCCAAAATGGGCACCATTATTTTGCGGGAAAAATACCAGTGAATGATTCCAAGATGACTTGCTATATTTAACAAAAATGTGTTTCGCCACACAATGTGTGTCTTCATTGGGTCTTTGCTAGAAGCAATGTTATGCATTTCCTTCCATAATCCTGACCAGCTGCTCTGGATGCTCTTCGACGGGTAATTGTGGAGCTACAGATCGGAGCAACAATGGATCTTCTTGGAACTAATGGAGCATCTTATACATGCTACATGATGGTGTGCGTAATTTCAAAGTCCTTATGTCATTGTCCTAGAGCGCTCCTTCATTTTTGATGTTTTAACCTACCTGCATTATTTTAGCTGAATTGTGAATGGCAAGGTAAAATTAAAGGACTGGCAATGATGGTTGTATTACTGTGGATGGGTGAAAGCATATTCTGAATTGTTGTAGAGAAGGAGAAATTAAGGAAAATTTCGGTAGAGATGAACAAATCTACTGAAAATTTGGCACATTCGGTCGAATTAGGCAGGGGAATTCGACTTGCATGGAATGTATTCAATGCAACTTTAATGTGCCTTGGTTGCCAGTAAAAGGGGTAAATTTGTCACACCCAACATCAATAGTCAGCGTTATGGTGACAAAGAGTGAACAATGAGTGAACAATGAAGGGAAGTAGACTCCAAAAGGATGGAGGGAACCGGCGGAAGATTTGGCAAGGTGTTAGCAGCAGCAGGACAGGTAAGGACAAGTGAAGTGAGTACGGTATAATTTTTTTCCATTTTTTAACTCCTTATCAACCCTAGAAGAACCAAGCAAAATGGCAACTGGCTGCAAATTTTGCCAAATTTGAGCAAATCGATTTGTAAGATATTTAGATTCTGGCATTATCTGTGGTGAAACCTGACAGTGAGGGTAAGAGCCCCTGATGCAGATTTGTTGAAGTGATTTATGATTCCACCCCATAATCTGGCATTTCCAGAAATCCATGATGCAGAGACAACCTCATTATGTATAATACATACCAATAATTTTCAGTTGCAGAAATTTCTATGAAAAATCTGCTTTATAGTTCAGGATAGACACTTTTTATAATTAATCACCACACTACTCGATAGCAGAGAGATAAGGATCCTGACTAGAGGACCACAACTATTAAAGGAGCTGACAGTTTTTGTCCTAAAGATATTTATTTAAAGTGTGTTTGAAAGTTGTTAAAAAATTATTAAAGAGGTTGTCTACTACTTTTCATTGATGACCGATCTGTAGGATAGGTCATCAATGTCTGATCGGCTGGGGTCCGACACCCAGCTTTTATTGTTGTCAGCGGCTGGGGTTACTCACTTGTGGAGCTCGCCATCTTCTGGTAGTGGCCGGGCAGGGTACTGCACATCCACCTCCTATTGAAATCAGTACCCTGCAGCGGCCACTATCAGAAGATGGCGAGCTCCACAAGTGAGTACTTCCGACCAGCTGCTGTATCTGCTGACACCGAGAGCAGCTGATTGGCTTGGGTCTGGTGTTGGACCTCGACCAATCAGATATTGATGACCTATCCTAAGGATATGTCTTCAGTGAAAAAGTAGTGGACCACTTCTTTATTGATTCAGACTTCCATTCATTAGTCATTGGTGGCTTCATGTTCATGCTACATCGTGCTGCCTGACATGACTTGATGTATTCCATTGGTGAATACCCGCTCCTTCCCTTTAGATTCTAGTAGGCATGTCTTGGACCCTTCCATCTGGGGCATGTGAACTATAAACTGTATCACAGTACACTACACTCCTGTCACTTTCTAGTCTCCACATGCCTAATTCCCCTGTCCAGTGTGTGCTGGGATTAAATAGTTTGGGATTGTGATGAAGGAACAGCCACCATCTTGGATATGGCCTGTTCCAGCCGCTATTTTGTCTGTTCAAAGGTGCTATTTTGTCTGAATTCACAGATTCACAGTAGCTAACTGCTGTAATTCCCCATGGCCTTAGGCATATTGAAGACAATAGGGTTTAGTCTCCCCTGTGAATAACCAGGCCTTTTAGTATGCTAAGTAGGTCAGGCCAAAAACAATACTTCAAAGGTGGAGTCTGGAGCCACATCAGCATGGGGCCTGGAGATGCCTGGGTGGCTTCAATTAGATTATACCTGCCAGCTAGACACAGAAAACACATCCATTGTATCTCCCAGACACGACGGCTCCATTCTAGGATTATGAATTATGAGCACATTTTTGTAGGTACAGACTCATAAGAAATATCTGCGTGATCCTGCGGACCTCGGGCATCTCCCGAGTCGGTGATGGCTCGGGGGCCTGAGATATAGAGATTGGCCCACCACAGAGACCCAATCTGGCCAGGCTTGATTTCCACGCGACAGGCAAAACATACTGCATCCGCTGGTACCTCTCGTGTCCTGATCCGATCATCCTGGAGAAAGTTAACCCCTTTGTTAGATATTGGGAATAAATTCTGCAGGGCACTAAGGGTGAAGATTATCAGCCCACCCTCCGACACCGAGGGGAGGGACATAGCAGGTTTAAGAACTGTGAGCGGAGGCAGACTCTCACTATTCTCAAAGAAGCCAAGACGAAGATCTAAGAAGGAACAAGGGACAGATCTGCCAAGGGAGCAGCAGCACACGTTTTGGGGGACTGTCCAGCAACTAAGATTCTTACCTGTGGATTGCAGAGCTCCCTGCCTCCACATGCAACCTACAACCTGGTAATATTGTCCTCTAGCTAATACCTCTAAGCCTTGTACCATTATTGTTGTATTTTACTCTGACTGCAAATCCACTGTAATTCCGTTGTATAGCTTACTGTATATTTCTGTAATTATCTAGTGCGCCCTTAAGGCAATTAAACCATAAAATTAATTTTGGGCTGATGCTTTTACCCTGATCATGAATCTTAGAATACCCAGTGGGTAACAGGACACCCTCCCCGGCGGCCATTTGCTCTAGGTGCAGTTCCCTTAGTGACCTGAGAGACAAAGGGGTCGCCGGAGAGCTGTGCCTGTGTAGTACGTCGCATTGTTGACGTGGAAGGAAGGGGGTTTCCTTCACAGGGATGCAAAAAGAAAGCATATAATTTGATGGGAAAAGACAACAGTGAGGATGGATCCACAAATATTACAATAATAAGTGTGTTTTGCTAATAGAAGGAGTGCAGAAAATGATATTGTCTCAAAGTGACTCGACCCAACGGGTGGTAGGTCAGCAGACAGCGCAAAACACAGAACGGTATTGGAAGGCCCTACCGATAGGGAAATGGGGGATGGTCACCACCTGAGCTCAAACCTGAGCTGGTCCCTGCACTCTCCTAACGCCCTAAGTGGGTCCTTCCCCCCACCGCCGTCAGGAAACCTCCTCCCTCATTGTCACCTATTACTGCCCTGGCTAGTGCACTGGCCGGCAAGGTGCGCTAGCCTCACCCCTGCAGATAATACCTCACAGGTGAAAGTGACAAACACCAAAGACATGAGGAGAAAACACAGCACTTAGCTTCCAGACAACACTGCCAAGCTCCACACCGCAGGTAGCACAGCAACAGGACTCCAAACACCAGAAATGGCTGAAACCTGTGAGCTGCCCCTGCTAGGCTGATCTCCAGAGAGAAACTCTATAACCGACAGTCAGCTGATGCATCACGTGACCTTTTAAAGGATGGTAGGAGTGGTCACCACCCACATCAGCTAACCCAGAAGCACTGCAGTTATACCACATTGACAGCTGGGGGAAAAACTGACATTAACTCGATTGTCCTGAAAGGAAAAAAGCTACTTTTAAAACAGAGTGGAACCAGAGCTTCCACAAATCTAAAAATGGATCGTGACAGATATCTTATAGTGAATCAGTGTTATTTTGTGTTTTATATATAGAGCATCCACTCCTTTTAATTCAGTATTTTCTGATATTGTGAAAGAAAATCTGTGAATTTTTCTAAAATTTGAACTCCTCCAATTGGTGGTGCTCCATTGATTCTGGAAATGTTTTTCTCCTATGCTCCTCTGTTCCAAAGTTATGTCCCCACCAGCTATGATCATGCAAATTTTCACTTTAACCAATTGGGCTCATACCTCCGAAGTTCTCTGGGGGCGTTTGTTTTGTCTCCTTTTATGCTGACCAATCGAAAAACATCTACACCCACAAAGAGGCTTTTTTGGTATTCGCACTAGAAGGGACAATTTACATTATTATTAATGAGGGCCAAACTTTGGAAGGGATGGGCACAGAAGAAAAAGAAAAACTGTTTCAGAATCAGTGAAACAGCATAAATTGGAGAAGGTAATCAGTTTAAACTAAAAAAAATCCTATAAAAGGTCCTCTTTGGCTTAAGAAAGAACCAAATGCAAAATCAGAGGGGTGAGAATGGAGGAGAATCATGGGGGACTGTATGAAACCTTAGTAGAACTTTTTTCTGAAGGTCCTCATACTGAAGTGGCCAAAAATGTCGCTTTCTGCCCTTGTATAAAAATGTGCAAAAACACAAACTAGAAGCAAAAATAGCCCTGAACCGGTAACTAAAATTCTTGTAGAGTCTGCAATATTTGAAAAGTTTTGATAAAAAGTGTGAATGGGCGCTGTATGTAAGAGCGTGAATTCGTATATTATACTAACAGTATAGTTTGATATTTGATATATGCGTGATATGTTACACTTGTAGCAGTTTTTGATGAATGCATTGCTCGCCCACACATAGTGGTTGAGACTGTTTTACAGCACGCCATAAACTGGATGCCGAAGAATAAACCATGGAGGCCGAAGCATAAACTAAAGCTAAACCTAAACACGCCAAAATGATTATTAAAACAACTTACGGCTTAAAACAAAATGTTCCCTTCCAGTCCCTGAATTTCTTTTATGTTTGCGACCAACAGTAACATTCATATTTTAAAACATCGCCAAAAATTCCTATTAAACCCGATACCCGATATTTTCTTCTTATTTTGCATGTTAGTTAAATTTCACTCGTGCAAGTACTTTGGATGAAACTTTATTTATTGCCAATTGTAAAAGCTGAAAAAAAAAAAAATAATACTCCGAAAATGTGAAGACAAGTTTGACATCCAAATCCAAGTGAAATTAAAGAGTAAGGAAAAAATGTATCCGGGCTGCACATTAGGACTTGTCAGACGAACGTTAACAGCAGTAAAAAGCTGTATTTTGGCATTGGGAAGTCAAAGTTTTGCCAGTTTCGTCTCAAGCTGCGTGGTAAATCCATCCAAGAAAGACCACTAAGTGGAAAGTGAAGATGACAACTGCCAGTTGTAAGGAGCTTGGGTGTCCGAGAGCCTTTATCTGTGTTGTTTGACACCCTAGACCCTTACAGAAAGCATTTTTTTTTGAGTGGAAAATCAACATTTACCAACAGTCCATTTGCTGCCAACATTGCCGGGCAGATTTCTGTACTCACATGTGTTATTTGAAGGAATAAGATTCATTTGAATTGATTTTGTTTGTTTTACCAATTCCAGGCAAAAAATCTTTTCCTGTTTAGATACATATTCTTGTTTGCAAAGTAGGTTCTAGGATTATTGTGGCCCTTGGACAACAGAGGGTCGTCTTTTCGTAGACTCGGTTCAAATCGATTTATAGGACTCGGTCTAGCGGCCACTTCAATAATCTGTGGCCGTTGAACAGGAGAATTGAGAATTGCCTCCTACCTCCCAGCATCTATGGCTCTTCTTTTGCTTAGTTGACCTGGCGTGCTGTCTTCCTTGTGGTGTGACGCACATTTGTCTTCATACCAGGCTGGCTAATGATAAGAGCTCGGGATGGCAGGAGATGGTTCTCAGGACAGCTACTCATCGTGATCCAGGGCAGTGAACATAATTTCTTGATGCCTCTGGTGTTCCAAGATGTACTTTAATGCTGAGTATCAGTAAGCATGATTTCTCCAGCCCTAAGGCTAGGGTCACACTACCGTATATTCTCTCATCTGAGAGAATTGGGCCAATTAGGCTATGCATACTCTGATCAGAATGTGATCAGAGTGTGATCCGATTTTCTCAGATGAGTAAAAGATAAGAGAAAAAAAATGTCTCAATATTCTCCATTCTGTCAGTCCTGTGTAAAATCGGACTGCACTCAGATGTCATCCGAGTGCAGTCCAATGTTTTCCATGTACTCATTGACTGGCATGGCTGAGGGTGATCCAATAATACGATCCAACTTGGACAGAGATTACTTCCATCGGACCTTGTCGGTTTGTTGAAAAAAATTGGTCATTTGGACAGCTGCATAGACTAACATTGTGAGTGCGATTTGATGTTTTGCCACGCCCCTTGGTAAAGACAGAAAAATTGAAAAATAAAAAAAAAGAAAAATAAAATTCTCCTGGAGGCAGTGTGAAGAAAATAAGAGCAAAAACAGGCCAGTTTTGACCTACTGATGGGTCTTCTTTAAAGTCATGAAGGATTGCAAAAACAAAATAAAATACATTCGAGCTGCAATATCAGACACGACACATAACAGGTGAGACTGTTTAAAAAAAAATAGAAAAAACCAAAAAATTAATTACCTGTTTTTCTAAAACCGGATGACCCCTTCAGAATTGAGCAGTGGACCAATAACAAGTCATTCTTTGTTTCATTCCCATGCTATTTCTAAGTATGACACCAGGCTGCCAGCAAAAATATAACACATTTCCATCCAAATCATATAACATCCACACACGCTGTTACAAGCCGATAGTAAATTTCTTTAAAAAATGCAACATTGAAGCCCTTCTTCCATTCTTATAGGTGGTCCTGGCCCTCTTATTCTTGGAAACCACAGACACGGGGACCGTTCACAGGAAAGACTACACGTTCCCTCTTGTTCTAATTTTAATATGTGCTTGAATGGAAGATTTGGGTTCCACATCTGAGAATGTTCAGCCACAGTTTAAACTAACCATGCATTTTAAAGTATGTGTAAAATATGTACCTTAACCACTCCCAGGGATTTACTTAAGTACCTAAAATATTCCTCATGGACAGCAGACGTATGTACAGCTGTAAAATGCATCTCAATGTTTAATTCAATTCAGATGGTCGCATCTACATGGTAGTAGGTATCAAGACAAATCATTATGGACTTTAGTACCATGCACAAAGTGCTCCACATGCCCCAGCCTACACAGAAAAAATAGCATCCAGTTTAGGAAACATTATAGGTTCTGTTATGTTTGGTAAATACTAGATATAAGAGCGTGCAGGTGCTATACAGTAAGACCCTAATATACTATGTACTATATTGTGTCATCAAAAATGACCTATTGCTTAAATCAGGTATTTTGGCTTTTGTGGTAAACCTATTATTTTTTATTTTACCAGTGTTTTTTAACATATCACAATATGTATTAAAAATAAAAAAAATAAATCTTGCAATTCTCACACAGACCACCGGGGCTTTTTTAGACTTTAATTTCCTATTGTTTCAGGAAACAACACATGTACATAGACACAAAAGTCAGATCTCAACCACATTTTTATACTGAAACATCTAATGAGAAAAAATAAATCTTGCAATTCTCACACTGACCACCAGGGCTTTTTTAGACTTTAGCGTCCTATTGTTTTAGGAAACAACAGATGTACATAGACACAAAAGTCAGATCTCAACCACATTTTTATACTGAAACATCTAATGAGCACATGCAAATGTTATTGTGAAGGGAGAGGGAGTGATGTGATTTTATGATGATACTTTCTCCCTTAAATGTAGTTGCAGATGTTGGTGCATTGTGTGAATATTTGATTGTCTAGATCTCATCCATATGGATGTTGTACGTGTTGGATGTGGAATAATTGGATAGATTGTGCAGCCGTCTCGCCGTCTGGTAAAATATGGTGAATGTGGGGACCGTCATGTGGCGCTTAGCTCATTGTTGGCCTATTGCGATAGGTGAGTCGATGAGTGAGAAACGGAGTCCCCCTTTATAGTTGCATCCAAAGCACAGGTGTCGTGAGCGAATGATGTTCGTGACAATCCTTAACCCCCGCAAGGGTGTGTAAACTTTACTGCTGGAAAGTTGAAGGCCACAGAGGACCTTCTCATCATTAACAGCTACACCTGCCAGTCTGCCAAGGTTCAAAGGACCAGGGGAAGAGACAGACATTTAGAACTATACAAGGAGTCATAGACTTGGAGGTACATTTCAGATCATTGTGTCACAATGTCCTGGTCATAAAGGCTGTCTAATACAGGGAATTAGGACAGAGATTGTCATGATGAAATCACCACTGAAATAAGCTGAATAAAATCTGGAATAATTAATAACTACTATTGTCTGAACTGATAGTTAATAGTGATGAGAGAGTATACTCGTTGCTCGGGTTTTCCCGAACATGCCCGGGTGTCCTCCGAGTATTTGGGCATGTTCGGAGATTTAGTTTGAGTCGTCGTAGCTGCATGATTTGCGGCTGCTGGACAGCCTGAATACATGCAGGGATTCCCTAACAAACAGGCAATCCCCGCATGTATTCAGGCTGTCTAGCAGCCGCAAATCATGCAGCTACGGCGACTCAAACTAAATCTCCGAGCACGCCCAAATACTCGTAGGACACCCGAGCATACTCGGGTAAACACGAGCAACGAGTATACTCAATCATCGCATGGTATATTCCCCTTCATGCTGTCATGTCCTGATCCATCTACTTTCATCCACAGGTACGTCTGAACCTTCTCTCTATCCAGAATACCCACTGCACCCCAGAATCCTATGTACTCCTATTCTTCTGCTTTAACTGGTACGTCTGAACCTTCTCTCTATCCAGAATACCCATTGCACCCCAGAATCCTATGTACTCCTATTCTTCTGCTTTAACTGGTACGTCTGATCCTTCTCTCTATCCAGAATACCACTGCACCCCAGAATCCTATGTACTCCTATTCTTCTGCTTTAACTGGTACGTCTGAACCTTCTCTCTATCCAGAATACCCACTGCACCCCAGAATCCTATGTACTCCTATTCTTCTGCTTTAACTGGTACGTCTGAACCTTCTCTCTATCCAGAATACCCACTGCACCCCAGAATCCTATGTACTCCTATTCTTCTGCTTTAACTGGTACGTCTGAACCTTCTCTCTATCCAGAATACCCACTGCACCCCAGAATCCTATGTACTCCTATTCTTCTGCTTTAACTGGTACGCTGCTGCTTTTTTCCCTGATTTTAATTCCATGTAGCATACTTCAGATTTACTGAATACACATTGATATGTCTGTGATCCTCACTCCTAGACCTATCCCCCATGCTAGGCAAATGTTCCATTAACTGCAATCTGTTAATTGCTCCCTACTGTGAACCGTCCTCCTACTTCTTTCTCCTCCCCTCTCTCCTTCACACCTGGCTTCATTTCTTGGACATTTGAATGGTATAAGTTGAATGGAGCAGGTCAGATATGGCCTTGGTCAGATGTGACATCATTTTAAGTGTGACATCTTTGAAGTGTTACATCAGAAATATATCCAGAAATAGTCCAGAAATCGGTCAGAAGGTAAGACTAATCTCTGTCTTCTAATTTTACTTGCCTTTCTTTTACCCTGTTCTTTAACCATGTTCACATTTGCCCTCACCGTTTTTGCTCCACTAATCTTCACTCTCCTTCGCTATCCCCATACCCCTGCAAGCTCTAACCTAATAACTGTCTCCCCCTCTCTCCTACCCCCCCACATTGCCTCAGCTGCAGACCTGCTTCTTAACCTCAGACCTCTCCCACTAAAATATAACGTAAGCCGCTCACTCTTCTTCACCCATCTGCTTTCCCTTTCTCTGCTTCTTCTCACTGCTGGCGACATATCCCCCAATCCTGGCCACCCCTGCCCCATACATCCCACTAATCCTCACCCCTATACTTCTCACAGTAAGAGAAACTACCGCAATCCC
>JARQOD010000005.1:524289355-524332219 GCA_033576555.1 Oophaga sylvatica
AGGACCACACTGGAGTGTGCGTAAAAAAAATCCCCCATGCCCCAAAACTCTGTATATGAACATATTTCATATTTGCCCAAAGATTTACACACATAACGTGTAGAACATTGATTTAGTATGGACATGGTTCATAAAACCACACATTTCAACCTTGTCAAATTTTTATGGGAAAATCTTTTTGAAAAGGGGTTGCGTTACCATGTAATTGTGTTTTTTTTCTGATAAATACTGTTTTTTCCCAATCTTTACCATAAAAAAAAAGTACGGTACTTTAACAAGAAGTTCATTTGAGTGGGTTTTAGTTTTCTGTCCATTTTTATGAATCTTAAAGTGTTTTTTCCATTTTTGGGAAAAGTTAATGAAAAATGAGAAAATGGCTTTCCAATTACTTTTTGTTAAATTCCAAGTTACTTGTTTGCTGTAGGTGAATGAGAATTTCCGTTTAGCTAGTGGTTGGAAACTAGCTGTTCACATACATTGCACACATAGAAAAGAGGAGATCCTGCTCTTCTTCCTCTCTGTAGAACACCAAATGAATCACCAGTAGCATATGGGACAGAGGTACTAAGAAGTGTAGCTGTGAATCCAGCTGCATTATTATTTCTGTGTGTCTCTCTTCTTCTGTCTCTAGATCCCAAGACTTCTAATTCAGCGCATTAAAAGTCTAAGGGAGAAAGCTCAAGAATAAAACATGCAATGGGTGTGAAGGACAACCCCCGTCCTTCCACGTCACCAATGTGACGTACTACACAGGCACAGCTCTCCGGCGCCCCCTTTGTCTCTCAGGTCAGTAAGGGAACTACACCTAGAGCAAATGGCCGCCGGGGAGGGTGTCCTGTTACCCACTGGGTATTCTAAGATTCGTGATCAGAGTAAAAGCATCAGCCCAAAATTAATTTTATGGTTTAATTGCCTTAAGGGCGCACTAGATAATTACAGAAATATACAGTAAGCTATACAACGGAATTACAGTGGATTTGCAGTCAGAGTAAAATACAACAATAATGGTACAAGGCTTAGAGGTATTAGCTAGAGGTCAATATTACCAGGTTGTAGGTTGCATGTGGAGGCAGGGAGCTCTGCGATCCACAGGGGAGAATCTTAGTTGCTGGATAGTCCCCCAAAACGTGTACCGCTGCTCCCTTGGCAGATCTGTCCCTTGTTCCTTCTTAAATCTTCATCTTCTTGGCTTCTGTGAGAATGACTAGGGTCTGCCATCCACTCACAGTTCTTATACCTGCTAGGTCCCTCCCCTCGGTGCAAGAGGGTGGGCTAATAATCTCCACCCTTAGCTCCCTGCAGAATTTATTCCCAATATCTAAGGAGTTAACTTTCTCCAGGACGATCGGATCAGGACACGAGAGGTACCAGCGGATGCAGTATGTTTTGCCTGTCATGTGGAGATCAAACCTGGCCCGATTGGGTCTCTGTGGAGGGCCAATCTCTATATCTCAGGCCCCCGAGCCATCACCGACTCAGGAGTTGCACCGTCAGATGCCCGAGGTCCGCAGGATCACGCAGATATTTTTTATGAGTTTGTACCTAGAAAGATGTGCTCATGATTCATAATCCTAGAATGGAGCCGTCGTGGCTGGGATATACAATGGGTGAGTTTTCTGTGTCTGGCTGACAGGTATCTAATTGAAGCCTCCAGGCATCTCCATGCCCTAGGCTACCATGGCTCCAGACTAAAACTTTGAGGTCTTGTTTTGGCCTTATCTCATTATCATACTAACAGACCTTGCTATTCAACATTGGGCCTGAATTACTTAGCATACCAAAAGGCCGGATTATTCACAGTGTAGACTAAACCCTATTGTATTGAATATGCCCACAGGCCATAGGGAATTACAGCAGTTAGCTGCTGTAAATCTGTGAATTCAGACAAAATGGCGGCTGGAGCAGGCCATATCCAAGATGGTGGCTGTTCCTTCCTCACAATGGGCAATACAATTTTTTTTATTTTGAGCACTTTGGGTCATTTAAAAAAATAGTTGTGGAAAACCTAGAGTGTTGCCTAGACTGGATAAAATTCTATATATTCTCAGCTGAGAACAGGACTAGATGTATACAAGTTTGTGGCCTAATAACGACTGTCGTCACGTGTCGAAACATATCCCTGCCCCACCAGTGACGTGCTCTACTTGTTCATCCGATTCCGGTCCCCAGATCAGAAGTAGCAGAGCCAGACTCAAAACAAAAAGATAGATGACCCGCAAAGAGATGAGCTTACAGGAACAGGGCAGGTAATAAAAGTGTATTAAAAAAGTGTTACTTAGGAAGAGTTAGGACAAATGAAAGGGGGTTAAATTAGTAGAAGAAAACCTCATTAAGGCCTCCTTCACACATCCTCATGATTCCTGTACAGGAAAAAACAGTACTGGTGAGATCCGTGGTCGTGTTTGTGTGCCATCCGTATGTACATGTGACATCCATGTGACATCAGTGTGTCCGTTTGCTGTATATGTGTTCATATGACACATACCGGCATCTGGGAGAAGCAGTACAGTTTGCGCTGATACCAGGTGCCAGCCGCTGAAGGCAGCTCTCATCATTGTCTCCTGGTCGCACTGACATCAGGTCAACCAGGTGACAATGATGTGAGATATATTCAGCAGCAGCTGTGCAATTCCTGTGTAAAATAAAGAATTAAATTAAAAAAACGCACAGTTTTCATAGCCAGCAGACGGAATGCCCACGGCTGGGGACTGATGTTAATAATTAGTGGCAATATTAATAATAGCCCCCTGCTGTTTGTTTAGCCTTTACTGATGAATTTACGGGGACCCCAGAAAAAAATGACATATGATCCTCCTATAAATTCAAATCAGCAAAGCTCACAGGACTTCATTGTCTCATGGTTTTCAACCTGGATGGTGTCATCATGACACCGTTCAGGTTGCAAACCAGCTATTGCAGAGATGGATTACAGCATGTGACTGAATTGCTAATCTTCACATTGGACAGGTGAAGGATATGTTTATTATTTTTGTTATTTTACAGAGGACAAGGACTTCAATGGATTAGGCGTAAGGAGAGTATTATGGTTGTTTATTATTTTCTGTCTTTTACAGGGGACAAGGGCTTCAATGGATTAATAATAATAATAATAATAATAATCTTTATTTATATAGCGCCATCATATTCCGCAGCGCTTTACAGTTTAACAGTTTCAAAACACAAGTCATAAGTAACAACGTTAACAATACAGTAATTAAAGCAAAATAAGACGGCCCTGCTCGTGAGAGCTTACAATCTACAATGAGGTGGGGGAGATACAAAATACAGGTGTGTATATACAATGGTGCATTTACAATGATGGTCCAGCCATCTTAAGGGAGTGAGGGATGGATGGAGATAGTGAATGGGCTACACACACACACACACTTACACATAGAATGACTTTGATTAGTGAATGTGATAGGCCGCTCTGAACAGATGTGTTTTGAGGGAGCGCCTGAAACCATGCAAATTGTGGATAGTCCTAATTTCTTGGGGTAGAGCATTCCAGAGGATTGGCGCAGCGCGGGAGAAGTCTTGGAGTCGGGAGTGGGAGTACGGATTAGTGCAGAGGTTAGTCGAAAGTCGTTTGCAGAGCGCAGCAGTCGGTTAGGCCGATAGATAGAAATGAGGGAGGAGATGTAGGGGGGTGCTGCAGTGTGGAGAGCTTTGTGGGTGAGAACAAGTACTTTGAATTGGATCCTATAATGAATGGGCAGCCAGTGTAAGGACTGGCGAAGAGCGGACGCGTCCGAGTACCGATTAGCCAGATGGATAACCCTGGCTGCTGCATTAAGGATGGACTGGAGAGGGATAGTCGAGTAATGGGGAGGCCAAGTAATAGAGCGTTACAGTAGTCCAGGCGGGAGTGGATCAATGCTACAGTGAGGGTTTTTGTTGTTTCCATGGTGAGAAAAGGGCGGATTCTAGAGATGTTCTTTAGGTGTAGGCGGCAAGAGCGGGCAAGAGATTGTATATGGGAGGTGAAGGAGAGATTGGTATCAAACATAACACCCAGACAGCGAGCCTGCTGCCGGGGTGTTATTATGGTGCTGCCCACTGAGAGGGAAATGTCAGATTTAGGGAGGTTAGTAGACGGCGGGAGCAGAAGGAGTTCAGTTTTGGAGAGGTTGAGTTTCAGATAGAGAGCAGACATGATGTTGGAGACTGCGGACAGACAGTCGGTGGCGTTCTGTAGTACAGCGGGGGTAAGGTCGGGGGATGACGTGTATAATTGTGTGTCATCAGCATAAAGATGGTACTGAAAGCCAAATCTGCTGATGGTCTGTCCAATTGGGGCGGTGTAGAGAGAGAAGAGAAGGGGACCAAGGACTGAGCCCTGGGGTACACCGACAGTGAGAGGGAGAGGAGATGAAGTGGAGCCAGAGAACGAAACACTGAAGGAGCGGTCAGAAAGATAGGAGGAGAACCAGGAGAGAACAGTGTCCTTAATACCTAGAGAGTGGAGCCTGGACAGTAGGAGACGGTGGTCAACCGTGTCGAAAGCTGCAGAAAGGTCGAGTAGAATGAGCAGAGAGTGGTCGCCGTTACGTTTTGCTGTCAGAAGGTCATTGGTCACTTTGATGAGTGCAGTTTCAGTCGAATGTAGGGGTCGGAAGCCGGACTGTGAAGGGTCTAGGAGGGAGTGAGTGGAGAGGTAACGGGTGAGGCGGGAGTAGACTAGGCGCTCCAAAAGTTTGGAGATGAAGGGGAGATTGGAGACCGGTCTGTAGTTGTTTGTGCAGGAAGGGTCAAGAGCGGGTTTCTTTAGTAGTGGAGTAATGATGGAGTGTTTGAAGGAGGATGGGAAAATGCCAGAGGAGAGTGAGAGATTGAAGATTGTAGTTAGGTGAGTTGTGACAACAGGAGAAAGAGACTGGAGGAGATGTGAGGGGATGGGGTCGGTAGTGCATGTAGTCGGACGAGAGGAAGAGAGGAGTCTGGAGACTTCTTCTTCTGTGATGGGATCAAATGTGGAAATTGAGCCAGGGGAAATGCAGGGTGGGATGGGAGTCACAGCACTTGGTGGTTGAGAGCAGATTTCCTGACGGATAGTATCTATTTTTTCTATAAAGTGGGAGGCCAGGTCATCAGCACAAATGTCTGTGATAGGGGCTTGTGCTTTTGGCCTGAGGAGGGAGTGAAAAGTGTCAAAAAGTTTCTTGGGGTTGTTGGCTAGTGAGGAGATCAGTGTGGTGAAGTAGGTCTGTTTGGCGAGGTGAAGGGCAGCATTATAAGTTCTTAACATGAATTTAAAGTGGATGAAGTCTTCTGGTGTGCGGGTTTTTCTCCATAGGCGTTCAGCACTCCTAGAGCATCGCTGGAGAAGGTGAGTTTGCGATGTGAGCCAGGGCTGTTTTACTGTGTGTTTGGAAGTTCTGAGGGTGAGCGGTGCTACTTGGTCAAGGGTGCTTCTAAGAGTGTCATTGTAGTGCTGAACAGCCAGATTAGGACAATAAAAAGAGGAGATTGGGGACAGCGAAGAGTGTAGGGAGTCTGAAAGTGTCTGAGGGTTAATGGCTTGCAGATTTCTGAATGTGTGGTAGGTAGGAGTTCGCTGGGGTGGTGGAGGATTTGTGAGCGTGAAGGAGAGAATGTTGTGGTCAGAGAGTGGAAGCGGTGAGTTATTTAGGTGGGAAATTGAACAGAGGCGGACAAAGACCAGGTCAAGGGTGTTGCCATCCTTGTGTGTCTCAGAGGTTGAAAGCTGTGAGAGGCCTAGAGAAGTGGTTAATGATAGAAGCTGAGATGCAGATGTGGAAGTAGGACTGTTAATGGGGATGTTGAAGTCTCCAAGGATAAGGGTTGGTAGTTCTGAGGACATGAAGTGCGGCAGCCAGGCTGAGAAGTGGTCAAGGAACTGGGTGGATGAGCCTGGGGGCCGATATATGACCGCTATTCTGAGGGAGAGGGGATGGAAGAGCCTGATGGTGTGGACCTCAAAAGAAGGGAATGAGAGTGATGGAATTGGGGGGATGACCTGGAAAGTGCATTGTGGGGACAGGAGTATGCCAACTCCACCACCATGTCTGTTTGTGGGTCTCGGGGAATGGGAGAACTGTAAGCCACCATAGGAAATGGCAGCAGGGGAGACCGTGTCAGAATCCTGAATCCAGGTTTCAGTGAGGGCCAACAGATGAAGAGAGTTGTTCAGAAAGTAGTTGTGCAGGAAAGATAGTTTATTGCATGCAGACCTTGGATTCCAGAGGGCACAGTTGAAAGAAGGAGATGAGGGAGTGCAAGTAATATTAACAAGATTATTATGGTTTCGAAATGAGGTAGGGTAGGGATTGAGGTTGGGGGATGGACCAGGGTTGGGGGAGATGTCCCCTGAAATCAGTAGAAGTAGGAAGATAAAGAGCAGGTAGTTGTTGGATTTATAAATAGGTTTTTTCTGAGATATGTTTGGGCAAGATGGGCTGAGTTTTCTTAGGCCTCTTTCACACATCCGGCGGCGCCTAAACGGCGCCCCCGGCATTTAGCCGCAGCGCCGCATGTGAAAAAGCTTTTTTTGCCGGATGGTTTCTGATGCTTGGAGAGATAAGAAACCATCCGGCAAAAAAAAAAAAAACGTTACATGCAGCGTTTTGTCCGGCCGCCGCAATGTACATTTGCGCCGCATCCGGACAAAACCGCATGCAACGCATTAACATGCGGCGCCATCCGGCGCTAATGCATGTTAATGCGATAAAAAAAACCGCATGCGGCGCATCAGATTTTCAGATGCGGCGCTGCGGGAAAATGCCGGGGGCGCCGCAAGGCGCCCGCCGGATGTGTGAAACCAGCCTTAGGAAGGTGAGGAGTGCATGGGAACTGTACATGGGAGAGGGAAGTATGGAGGGGCTGATGTATATGAGTCGTGATGGAGGGGGGATGGGGCAGTGAATGTGGATGGCAAGGGAACACAGGAGGATAGAGATAGAGAACATAATTTAAAAGAAAGCAAAGTGTGGGTTACCTGATTCCTGCCCTGATTAACTGCCATGGATAACTGCCTTTTACTCGATGCTTGTCTTTCGTGATGCTTTGCTTTCTGTGATGCGTGCGCCCCCCTTACTGCGTGCGCCCTTTAGACTACTCCTAAATATATAGTCCACACTACAGGGTCAGGAAAGTGGGATTGTGGGGGCTGTTTTGGGATAATTTGCCAGCTGGGGCCAGCACACCAGGGGGTGGTTAGATCATCAAAGGCTACCTGGCAACATCTATATGCTTTAGCACCTTCCACCTGATAGCATCTAGAGAGGCCCCAGTCACCGGGATATAAAGCAGTAAGTATTTTAAACACAGTGCAAAAATGAATTATTCCAAAGCCTTATTAACAGGCACATTAAACTATGTTGCAAGATGGTAAAGCAGTGCTTGCAGCAGGAAGTGAGGTATGAGAGTGACACCCATATTATATATTATAGTGCAGCATTCAACACAGATAGCAGAGGTGGGGATTCTATTCAGCTGTTTGCTTCCACTGAATGCAGTTCATACCATTAATATATAGTGCAGCATTCAACACAGATAGCAGAGGTGGGGATTCTATTCAGCATGTTTGCTTCCACTGAATGCAGTTCATACCATTAATATATAGTGCAGCATTCAACACAGATAGCAGAGGTGTGGGATTCTATTCTAGCTGTTTGCTTCCACTGAATGCAGTTCATACCATTAATATATAGTGCAGCATTCAACACAGATAGCAGAGGTGGGGATTCTATTCAGCTGTTTGCTTCCACTGAATGCAGTTCATATCACTTGTGTGGAAGATGATGTAGGATGAATATTAATTCCTCGCCATGGATAACTGCCTTTTACTCGATGCTTGTCTTTCGTGATGCTTTGCTTTCTGTGATGCGTGCGCCCCCCTTACTCATATTAAGCATAAAGCATTACGATTAAGCATAAAGGTGAGTATAACTTTGTTTTTAATTTTTAAATATATGTATAAAAGAGGGTGTTTTTGTTTTATTTAAAATAAAGTAATTTATTCTTGCTGTGTGTTTATTTAAATACTTACTATGGGGTTAGCAATGGGGGCATCTCTCTCTATTACTAACCCATTAGCTTGATTTCACCTGATAATAATAATAATCTTTATTTTTATATAGCGCTAACATATTCCGCAGTGCTTTACAGTTTGCACACATTATCGTCGCTGTCCCTGATGGGGCTCACAATCTAGATTCCCTATCTGTATGTTTTTGGAGTGTGGGAGGAAACCGGAGAACCCGGAGGAAACCCACGCAAAACACGGGGAGAACATACAAACTCCTTGCAGATGTTGTCCTTGTGGTGGGATTGGTGCTATCCACTGAGCCACCGTGCTGCCCATGATAATCAAATGTGATGTCACGGGTTTACTGAGAAATAGAGGAGCCAGAAGACCACAGAGTCTGATTTCTCCTACTCCTGCACTGACTAGGTAGAAGCACTTCACCTTCATATTAAACATTGCAGATTTATTTTAGCAGTGCAGGGGTTAATCTGCTCAGTTGAGGACTCCTGGAAGCTTTCCTGCATTAAGGATCAGCTGTTCACTGTAAACCACTCTCATCTCCTATATAAACTGGGTCCTGGCTAGCACTCATTGTCAGAGATATCTTATACTGCATGACTGGAGGTTGTTGGTGGTTGCTATTTGAGAAGGCATTTGGTGGATTAATCTGTGACTGTTGCTAGGTTTTGGGTGTGTGAAAATTCCCCTTCTCTCCCACTTTGGTTTAACCACATTCTCTACTTCCTGATGCATTTCTCTGTTGTTTGTGTGAGTATATTTGTATGACTGGTATTTTTCGTTATCCCTGTTCATATTACTTTGTTAGTCTGGTTGGTGTATTATGGTACACTACTACTCTCCTCTTTCCTGGGTGATGGAAGGGTACAGACTGAGGGTGGATTCAGAAGCTAAGGCAAGTTACGTGGCCCCGGCATCTTCACCATCAGAAGAAATCTGGGGAACAGGGCGAGCTAGGGCGCAACTAGCGTTAGGGACAGGGAAGGAGCGCCAGGTCCCAGGACACCCGACAATAGAGTCATGACAGGTGATATCAACCCAAAATCTATTACCCCACTTGCCACCACCACATGGCAAGTGGGAAGAGCGAGGCTAAGAGCTAGATTTGGCGCATCTTATGGATGCACCGTTTCTTAGGCAGCTGAGGGATGATGTTGGTAGCCTTGGCTTTGGGCAATATCTCTGACCCATTCCCAAGCTATATCAACCCACAGCTGTCTGTTTAGCCTTTGCTGGTTTGAATTTACAGGGACATCTACATCATTTTTTTTTGGGATCCCCTGCAAGTTCACCAGGAAAGCCCAAGCAAACAGCTGTGAGCTGTTATTTGTGGCCTGGGAACCTTATGGGGTATTGTCCCTTGTCCCAGATTATTAACATCAGCCGTGGGCTTTCTCACAGCTGGTTATGAAAAGTGTGCGGGAGACAACACCGTTTTTTTATTTTAATTCTTTATTTTACACAGGAGTTGCACAGCTGCTGCTGAATAAAATTCCCATCATTGTCTCCAGGTCACGCTGATCTCAGTGTGACCAGGAGACAATGATGAGAGCTGTCTTCCTTTACCGACATCTGGGATCAGTGTGAACTGTACCGCTTGTTACCAGGCACCGGCACGTGTCAGACTGATGACACAGGGATGTCATCAGTGTACACATATGCGGCACGCATTTTGTCCGTGCTGCGCAAAAAAACTGACATGTCTGCAGGTTTTTCACACAAACGGTCCGTGTGAAAAACCTGACATGTGCGCACCACCACTAAATACAATGGGTGTGTGTGTCCGTATTTGCAGCCTTTAAAAACGGGCCACCTACGGACACAAAAAACAGACATGTGAAGGGGGCCTAAAGCTCCGAGTGGGCCATTTCCTTAGTGAGTTAAGTAATTATATAGGGAACGATAAACATAAGTTTAAACCCCAACAATCGGAGTGTTAGACATATTTTAGCATTTTTGCACAAATTTTCTAAATTTCTCTAATTTATTAATTTTTTTATTCGAATTATTAAAATCTAATCTGCCTCCAGTATTATTTTTGCTATTTTGATACATGTTATATATAGTTTTTATGACCAAGTCAGGCTGAAGGTAATGTCTGGAACAGTGGTGTATTTTTTAATCTTTTTGCAAATTTTTAAAAAATGTATTTTTAATATATTATTCACCCCTGGCTTTTAATGACAATTAAGCTTTATGTTCATTTTTATTGTATTCTTTTTCACTGTCATTGTGGCATCCATAGTCATCCCAGAAACAGGGGAAACCGTTCTCTGTGGTGGCGTTTATCATTTGTTATTTGCTAGTAAGTCATTTGTTACATTGACGACCTTTCCCTTCAGATTATCTGATTTTTCATAACACATTCTAAGTTACTGTTTTACCCTTCCTCCCTCGAAGACCTTCAATAAATCAAAAAAACTGCAGGAATCATTGTTGCTTGTTGTTTTTTTTTTTAAATGGGCCACTGCTCCCTTTAATCTTGGCCTTCATATCTTTTACAGGAACCAGCTGGTGGAATACATTGGTTGACAACACACTTCTAGGAGTTATTGCTTTAATAATATATTAATAAAAACTGGTACAAAATACTAAATATTGTCAAAAATGTAAATAAAATATATTTATATTTGTGTAATAATGGAAAGACATGTTGCAAACATTGGTTACAAAAAAAGTACCCAAGTAATGTTACTCCAAAAGCCCAGCCATTCATTTTCAATCTGTTTGGGCACCACATAGTTTATGTTTTATTCTACGGAATTTGCTTAATTCAGAACACATCTGTCTGACACACCATGGTGTACCCATAGATAATCTAGTCTTTTGAATTTTGCCCAATTTTTGCTGAATTTTTCCCAAAAATTAGATTTGCATTGAGTTGATGCACCGTGAAGTATTGCAAAGTCTCCAATCGCATCTTGGCACCATCCAGGTTGAAAACTGTTTATCCCCCAGACATGGATTACGGCGTGGGACAGAAAGACGGACAGGTGTGGGATATTGCTGTTTTTATTTTTGTTTTATTACGGGAAACAAGGGATTCAATGGAATGGGCGTTAGATGAGCATAACTGTGTTTGTTATTTTTAACTCCTTAGTGACAGAGCCAATTTAGTACTTAATGACCAAGCGAATTTTTACAATTCTGACCACTGTCAGTTTATGAAGTTATAGCTCTGGAATGCTTCAATGTATCCCACTGATTCTCAGAATTTTTTTCGTGACATATTGTACTTCATGTTAGTGGTAAAAATTTCTTCTATATAACTTGCATTTATTTATGAAAAAATGGAAATTTGGCAAAAAATTAGAAAATTTTGCAATTTTCAAACTTTTAATTTCTATACACTTAAATCAGAGAGTGGTGTCACACAAATTAGTTAATAAATAACATTTCCCACATGTATACTTTACATCAGCACAATTTAGGAAACATAATTTTTTTTTGTTAGGAGTAGAACGTTAAACGTTGACCAGCGATTTCTTATTTTTACAACAAAATTTACAAAACCATTTTTTTAGGGACCACCTCACATTTGAATTGAGTTTGGGGGGTCAATATAACAGAAAATACCCAAAAGTGACACCATTCTAAAAACTGCACCCCTCAAGGTGCGCAAAACCACATTTAAGAGGTTTATAAACCCTTCTGGTGTCACGAGAACTAAAGCAATGCGGAAGGAAAAAATGAACATTTTACTTTTTTCCCAAAAAAATTACTTTGAAACCAATTTTTTTTTATTTTCACAGGGGTATCAGGAGAAAATGGACCGTAAAATTTATTGTGCAATTTCTCCTGAGTAGGTCGATACCCCATACGTGGGCAAAAGCCACTGTTTGGGTTCATGACACGGGCTCAGAAGGGAGGGAGCACCGTTTGACTTTTTGAACTCAAAATTGGCTGGAATCAATGGTGGCGCCATATCGCATCTGGAGACCTCCTGATGTACCTAAACAGTGGAAACCCCCAATTCTAACTCCAACCCTAACCCCAACACACTCCTAATCCTAATCTTAACCTTAACCAGAACCCTAACCCTAATCCCAACCATAACCATAACCCTAACCACAAACCTAACTCTAACACACCCTTAACCCTAATCCCAACCCTAACCATAATCCCAACCATAATCAAAACCCTAACCTTAGCCCCAACCCTAACCCTAGCCAAACCCTAACCGTAACTTTAGCCCAACCCTAACTTTAGCCTAACCCTAACCCTTAAGTTAACCCAACCCTAACCCTAACTTGAGCCCAACCTACTTTAGCCCAACTCTAACCCTAATGGAAAAATGTAAATAAATACTTTTTTTATTTTATTATTTTTAGCTATCCAAGGGGGTGATAAAGGGGGTTTGATTTACAATTTTTTTTATTTTGATCACTGTGATAGGGTCTATCACAGTGATCAAAATGAACCGATAGGAAAAATTTCCTATTGTTGCCGGGTGCCGGCTAGCGGATCTCGGTGGGCTTACTGCGCATGCGCCCGCCATTTTCTCCCGGAAGAATATGTCGGTGGCCCAGGGGACTGGAGTTGGTAAAAACCGACCCAAATCATGTTCTCTGGGTTCTCAGCTACCCCTGGTAGCCGAGACCCCGGAGAAATTCCGACTCTGGGGGGTGCTATACCCTTATTCCTCATTGCCGTTAAGAAGCGGCACTGTGGCATAAGTACCCTTAACTGCCGGCATTAAAAGGAGTATTGTCGGTCGTTAAGGGGTTAAATAAAAATGGAAAATTCTGTTTTGTTTTATTTCAAATAAAAGACTTTATTCTGGCTGTGTCTTTATTTACCATATAACTATAAGATTAGTAATGGGTAGGTGCTTTATAGACGCCTCTCCATTACTAATCCGTGGGCTTGATGTCACGGTGACAACAACCCCACAAAAATGAACCCCACTTGACACCACTACAGGGCAAGTGGGATGAGTCGGGCAAAGAGCCAGAATTGGCGCATCTAATAGATGTACCTTTTCTGAGTGGCTGCAGGCTGTTATTTTAAGCTGGGGGGCTAATATCCATGGCCCCTTACCAGCCTGGGAATACCAGCCCCCAGCTGTCTGCTTTAGCAAGGCTGGTTGTCAAAAGTAAGGGTGATCCCATGCCGTTTTTTTATTATTTATGCAAATAATTAAAAAAAATCAGAGTGGGGAACCCTCTATTCTTGATACCCAACCTTGCAAACACTTACAGCTGAGGGTAGCAGCCCATAGCTGTGAGTTTTGCCTGGCTGGTTAGCAAAAATACAGGGGAACCCTTGCTGTTTTTTTAAATTATTTATTTACAGCGCTGGTGCCGGCTGATGAATGATCCCATCAGCCACTGCTGATATTAACGGCTGCAGGCATTTGTCGATGGGAGCAGTAGTCCCATGTGCTGACACCAGTGACCGTAGGAAAACTTTATACCTCCGATCACAGCTGCGTGCTCAGGCTGTCTTTTGAAAGCGTTGGAACCGCTGCTGTCCGACTGGTGGTGATGATTTAACCCCTGAACAGGAGCGGTGTTTGCCACACTGTCATGCACATGACATGCGCATGTGTGTCGACCCGCCACCACAATTGTGGATTACCAGGGCAATGGGGTACTCAGAGCCGAGCCCATGGAAGTCTATGGGGTTTGTCACAGGTAGCGGTGGCTCGGTCTGTGGCCCTGGCGGTCTGGCGTATGTTTGGGGGAATATTTACAGGGGATTTTATATATTTACAGTTCGTGACGCCACCTGTAGTCTCTGGTAATTTGTACCAGCGCTGCTGTAGATCTCTGAGGGGATGGTGAGGCAGCTAGATGTCGGGTCCCCTACAGGTGGGACTCTTCCCTCAGGTCGATGGTTATGGTGGGGTTGTGCAGGCATGCAATTAAATAACTCAGTCTCACACCGTCAGCGTCTTTCCATACCTTTTACTTGTAAGATGGTAAGACAGGTCCCAGGGAGGCTGATGGGGTTGATGGAGGATGAGTTTTGAGGCAACGGCTGAGCAAGGCAGGGGCCTCCTTTACTTTCCAATGATGATGAGTCCAACCAGCATAAAGCGTAGTTCACTCCTGAAACTTCAGCTATTTCAAAGCTGTACTGCCCGGTCAGTTTTGTGGTGGAGCCTTCCAGTGATGAAACTAGGTTCTTCTATGCTTGGCCTAGCTCAAAGTTCCTATTCCACCTGACCCCTGTTACGTACTGACACTTCAAGGGCTGCTTTCTGTCACCTAAGGTCCAGTAAGCCTCTGGTTCTTTTACCACTATGCGTGAAGCTATAGTGATGCTTCGGTCTCCAGTGACCGGTGACAATGTGCAGGATACTTCAATCCTAAAGCACTTCTGATTTCCTTCCACTATGCCTTTCGACTTGCTCACACTCTCATAGCTATCTCAGTCCGTCTGCCAGTGGGGCACAGCTCTGACCAGGCTGAGGTGATCTGGCTCCCCTTTACTCCTCCACTTCTCTGAACTGCACACAGGTGGGATGACTCAGTACTGAGCCACCCGAGCTAGACTCTGCTCCTTCCTCCTCACAGGTCCAGGCTAGACTGCTGAATCACTACCCAATCTGAACACTCCCTGTGGGTGTGTCTAAGTGTATGTGATGTCATGAGGAGCCCTTAACCTTTACCCCTCCACTCATCCTCCTGGTATTGTGTACCAGGGCTACACACATGTGCCCGCCTTTATTTTTCCAGGAAGATGACGCCAGGCTGGTGGATGGATCAAGAGGGTCCAAGGATCTCGGGGAAGGGGCATAATTTCTCTCTCTGACATGTATATCATGTCAAAAGAGAGAGACATCATTGAATCAGCAGGCAAATTTTTTTTTGTGCTCACCATTATTCAATGAATCACATGATCGTGCACCAGAAAATCTGGCCCTGATCATGTTCTTTGGGGTCTCGGAGATTTTCCAGCTCTGGTGGACGGTACAGCCTTATTCCTGATTGTCGTTTTGATGAGGGAATAAATACCCTTAGCGGCCGCCATTTTAATGCGTATCGGCGGTCGTTAAGGTGTTAAAGAGGTTTTCCGTTTTTGAAAAAACCATATTCCCAAGCTGCAGATTGTTATTTTTTAAAAAACCTTACCCTACCCCGGTGTGGCACTGAGCCTTCACTTCTGCTTTCAGTGTCTTTGACTGTCTGTAGCACTGATATCACCTCTATCAGTGAACTCAGCAGTGACTTGTGCTGTCCTCTTGGGCAGAGCCGCTGAGCTCAGTCACTAGCTGCAGTGCGTGTCTATGCGGTGTCAGTGCTGCAGACAAAGACAGACAGCGGGAAATTACGTAGATTCGGCGCTGGACCTGAAATAGGAATACCCCTTAAAAATAGGATTTGGATGTCCAATGTTTCAAAATAAAGGCATACCAAACAAGAAAAGTTAAAAACTGTATACAATTAGGTACCAAAAGGCGACTCCCACACAAAAATCACTAAACTGTAAAGAATCTTTACAAACTGCAGCTGGATGTCCTAAATGTTGCTAATTCTATGATTTAATGATCCTCCATTACACTTAGACCTCTCGTCAATGACTCACTCACTGAGAAGGTGAATTATGGGGTAATTAGTAGGAGTCCTCCCGACTGCTCTTTCATGTTCCACTGCCCTTACTAATATTTATCTTCATGAATCAATCTTCAAAGTTGGACTGATAAAATAGAATGTTTCACAAGTGACTTCTCACTCTGTTGGTTCTCGGGGCTCCAGGTGAACAATTAATAATAATAGGAATAATTCACCACCTGCTTGGGTTCATGTGAAGATTTCATGCACATAACCTGCATGCTTATCGTCCAGGGAGAGTAGGAATGTGAGCTCATCATAGGAAAGACATTTGCTTCAGATCAATTGTACATGTTTTCTGAAGTCATCATTAAGATGATTACCTAATGACCCTACAGCGATTATACCGTAACTATAAGTCATTGGACCTTGTGCTATTAGACTGTTAACAAAGTCATGACCAAATAACAACATAGATGACATCATAATTAACATGTTCATTAACTCCCTTAAAAGGGTTTTCCACTTCTTGTTTGACAATCCAATCACAAAGTGTCCTACTGCTGAGACCACCTGGCAGGAAGCATTCAATGTCCCTGCAGCGCCACCAAAGGGGAAATTAAGAATTACACAGTGCTCTTTCAAATCCATAGCTGGCCTGGGTAATGAAGGGCAGTACAGGTCTTCTAGGACAATTCTTTGTTGCAGATATCTACTCTACTGAAAAGATGATGATTTTAATAGTAAAGGGAATCTGTAAGCAGGTTTTGGCTACGTCATCTGAGGACAGCATGAGTTAGGGCTTAAAAGACATATTTCAATGACATGTCAGGCTGTATGCTGTTATTTACTTGCACTGAAGATTTTATCACCTGGTGATTATCATTGCCTGGACTATAGCAGCTACAGCAGCACATGTTGCTAGTCTGACTCCACCCCCTCCTGTGATAGGCTGCTCACTGTCAATAGATAATGTACATAGAGAGCGGGGGCGGGGTCAGCAGTGCTGTGTGCGGTGCTAGCTTTCTCAGGTCTGCTGGATTGCTAAATCGAAGAACTCTAATTGCATCATAACCGCTGCACCTAGTACACTAAGTGATACATCATCAGAATCAGGATCTCTAGGTAGCAAAAACCTGCTGATAGATTTCCTTTAAAGACCAAAAGGACATTTTAGTTTTTATTTTTTTCCATAAATCATTAACAAACGTAAAAATAATATTTTTTTGTAATATACCTTATTAGAGAAATCCGCGTCATTCTTCCCCAAGGCCGAAAACATAAGTACACATGCCTGCAGTAAGGCAAAGCATAGCGAGCAGGTGTGAGTCGTGATTTCTCTGCGCAGGCGCGAGATTTCGCCCGGCAATGTGGATGATGCATGAGATGTCATCCACGTCAGGAGGCAGAATGCGTCATTCACATCAATCAAAGTAGGAGGACGGAGAGCAGCAGCCGGGAAGAAGGATAGAGAGCATAGAAAGGACATCTATCGGACCGCACCGACAGGATTAACATACAGCGCTGGAGAACTTCAAAAGGTTTTTGGGGCGTCAGAGGGTTATATAAACCATTTATGGAATGCATCACGGGCGCTAAATAAGATGCTAAGGAGACTATTGAAGCACGTAAACAGTAGAAAAAACATGTTTTTAAAAATATTTAAAAAATTTAAAAATATAAAAGCTCAATCTCTCCCTTTTGCCCATTCAAAATAGTATCACCACGTTCAGAAACGCCCAATCTAGCAAAATCTAAAAAAAATTAATCCAATCTGTAAACGGCGTAAAGAGAAAAAAAAATCAAAATTGCAGAGCACAGAGCACAAAAAAAGCCCTCACCCAGCCCAAGATCACGAAAAATGGAGACGCTGTGGGTCTCGGGAAAATGGCAACATTTTTTTTTTTACAAACTTTGAATTTTTTTTTCACCACTTAAATAAAAAACCTAGACATGTTTGGTATCTGCCAATTCGTAATGACCTGGAGAATCATAATGGAAGGTCAATTTTACCATTTAGTGAACCTGGTAAAAAAAAAAAAAAAAACAATTAAGGAATTGCACTTTAATTTGCAATTTCACCGCACTTGGAATATTTTTCCCATTTTACAGTACACGATATGGTAAAATCAATGGCGTCATTCAAAAGTAAAACTCGTCCCACAAAGCACAAGCCCTCACATGGCCATACTGATGGAAAGATAAAAAAATTATCACTCTGGGAAGAAGGGGAGCAAAAAACGAAAACACACAAAAACGGAGCATCCCAAGGTGGTGGAGGGGTTAAAGAGATTTTTCCCCATCTAGGACATTTTTGTATATCCATGCAGCTTTTTTAAGAATGGGTACCCGTTGTGCGCCATCACGAATGTAGAGGTGGCCACAGATGTGTAACTCTTCGCATTCATTTTTACAGGAGTTCCCAAAAAAATGGTGATCATGTATCACCTCCATTCAATGATAGGTTGGTGTGCAATGAGATGCCATACACAAGATACAATGGATATTCGATAAATGAAATGTTTGGAATTCGAATCCATTGTGTTTCTCTAAAGTTCCTACATTTCTTTAAATTTCTATGAAAAGTTGTAATATGTATATTTTTGCTAGACTTAAAACTATTCTCTAAAACAGTCAGACATTTTCAGGACCCAGAAAAATATGATGTCCAAAATCATATTTTCTACAACTCACAGGCCACTAGCCTCATCACAAAGCAAGTGTCATTCGAGTCCAATCCAACATCCGCAGACTGAGACAATGAAGAAGATGAAGAAATCAAGTTCTCTGTCTTCTCCACACCTGAGATACGATTCTCTCATCCAGGAGAATCGGGATCACAGAAAACTGACACTCTGATTAACCTTGGATGTCATTACCATAATCAGTTCGATTCTCTCGGAAGATAGAATCATCGCTTGTGTGACCGTAGCCTTAGGAGGGTAGGCGGTGGTTCTCAGAAGCCACAGTTTACTGACGGAGTCAATGGACCAGGTCTTGCCAGTGGTTTTGAACAAACTCTACCACTCATATTTGGGCACCATAATGTATGGTATAGGTTTTTTTCGTGTACTTTATATCCGTACAGGGGCCAATCAAACATAAGTGATCCTTGGTGACAATTGATTGGCTCCAGTGACAAATCCAAAAAGAGTTATCTTTCTTTTGGGGGTCTATTTTTTCTTCAGATCATAAACCCACCAGAGGAGTCCCTGATACACTTGCGTCAGTCCGACCCTGACTTTCTGTGCCAACCGGTTTCTAAGATATAAATGCTGTACAGCTCTTTACCATTAATTCTACTTTATTTGCTCGTTATAAAAACAGGGCAATTTTGTATCCGTGAACTACAACATGTTTAATAATTTTCTCTTCCAATTAACCAAAAGAGAAGATTATGTTTGCTTTAGTCTTTCGTGTAAAAATGATTTTGGATAGTTGCGGAGTGACTCATAATGTCTCGAATTAGCTGAAATCCTTTTTCCTGGCACGGCAAGAAAGCACGTTTGGATGTATTTATAGATGCATATACATGGCAGGTAGAGGGTTTAGCCACATGTACTATCATATTATACGGGGTCTTGTCAGGCCCTCGCCTTTAGTGTTGTTTGTAGAGCTATATATGAATGGCAAATCTTTACCTAAAACCCAGTTCAATGTACATAGATGTATGTATATATGACATATTTTATGGTAATCACAGGCTTTCGCTGGTGGGTATTACAAATTGCTATCATCTGATCTGCTGGAGGTATAGCTCTGGAAGATGTTATGTTTTCATTGGCCCCATGCAGCTTGGAGGACTTATGACCTTCGCTAACTATATGCAACAAAGTCAACTTATTCTTTTTTTCATCCCGAAATTACACAGAACGGTTTCAGAAAATTAAATGGTTCTAGTTACAGAAATGTGTATTTTGAATAACGATCTTCAACTATAAGGTAATTTGTTAGGATGGAACATAAGTATTACATGACAATTAGGATTTATCTTAGAAGATCGTACTAAACAAAAAAACATTATTTTACAATGTGCGGTTCATGAAAAAGACAGCAAAACCCTTAAGTATAAAAGATGATTTCTGGATTCAGCCTCCATAACATAAATTTCAGGTGTCCGGCTGAACTTTATGATGGTGATTGACATGTTTAAAACCTGGGGTGGATTACTAAAGGTGGATAAAACCATGAGTCAGCCCAACCACAGACCACCTGCCTTATCCAGAACTGGAAGTATTCGTGTCGTTCTATCAAACATTTTTGAGTTTGAGAACAAAATGATAAGATTCATTTAGATTCCCTGAATCTTCTAAAGTTGTCTAGTTTAGTCCACCTTAAAAATCGCCAGGGTTGCCAACCGCCCAGAAATTTCAAGACAGTCTGTAAAAATAGGGCACCTTTTTGCCATGCCTGTAAAAAAAGTTAATTTCTCAGTGATTTTTATTTTAAGCTGAAAAAACTTGTAATACTTTTGTAATTATCATAATTTTATAGTTCACAGTGAATGCAGTTGATGACTTAATATCAGAATTATGGGCTGTAGATATGTATCACTTATTATCATAATTATTTATTACGGTTTCCATTGTGTCCGTAAAAAATATTATCTATTCGTGATTTATTGATAAGCTGCCAGAAAAAAATAAAAAATCAAGTTGTTGGTAACTCTGAAAACCACCAACTAATTTATAAAGGGCATGTCCATTCTCATAACCAAATACTTTTTGTAATGTGCCATTTCTTCTAAAATAAAAAAAAAAGAAAAAGGTCTTAACTAAAATAAAATTGTACCCTTTTATATCTAGTTCTTGCAGATCTACCATATGTGTCTCCATGGTAACAGACTACAAACAAACCCTGTGTAGTCTGGTCATGGAGCTAAATATATTCCATTTATTGTTCTCAAATTAACAAATGTATGTCAATATAAAATACGGAATAGATGTAAAAAAAGGTAAAGGAGATATCCCACAATCAAAAAGGATAGTTGATAAATGTATGAATGTTAGAGGTTTGATTACTTGCATCCCCACAATGATAATAAATAGGGTCCCTCATGTGTACTACCATTCTACTTACTCAGGAGACTCTTGACTGCTTTTCATAACTGATGGACATCCCAGAGATTAAACTCACATTTGTCACCTTCCCTTTGGATAACTGATGTGTTGTTGAGCTTTATTTTTGTCTTTAACCTTTTTTGCCACTTTTTAGCTTAAAAAGTCACTTGTTCTACAAAACAGGAAGCAAAATCCAGGAGAGTACTGAAGTACATTTGCGCAAACATTTTTTCAACTTTTTAAAAATTCACACTTGATGGAGCACCACATCACAATGCAAAAGTGGTGACTAACTGACTCGATGAACAAAACATTGAAATTTTAAATCCTTGACCATGAAACTGCCCAGATCGCAATCCCATTTTAAACTTGGGGTCAATCCTCAAAAAGTGGATGGACAAAGAAAAACACAGAAAGTGTGATAAACTTTTCTTTATTTTTTAATGACCTTCAGCTCGATCTCGAGCTATGGCAACTTGATGGATGAACGATCTGTAGGAAGATCGATCTTGTGCAAGCCTAGATAGATCCACCAGGGTCTTCTCTGCCATTATCTTGATAGTATCAAGCCATCAGATTGCTTGTCTTTCTTTTCACCTTGTTCCTTCTATTCTTGTAACCTTGATGTCCTTCTCTAGTGATTGCTCTCTTCGAACGAGGCATCCACAGTAGGCAAGTCGTAGCTTGGTGATCCTTGCTTACAGTGACATGTCTGGCTTGATTTGTTTCAAAAATTGATTTATTTGTTCTTCTTGCCATCCATGTTAATGAGAACATTCTTCTCCAGCACCACATTTCGAAGACATCAAATCTTCTTCTGTCTTGTTTCTTTATCGTCAAGGTTTTGCATCCGTATGTTACCACAGAAAAGACTAAACTACATACGAGCCATGTCTTCATCTCCAGTGAAATGTTCTTCGATTTGAAGACCTTGCTCAATGACTTCATTGTTGATTTGACCATAGCCATTCTCCTATTGACTTGCATTGATTAGACAAGAATTGGCGGTCATCAGTCAAAATTTGTCCCAGAAGCTGATATCCAGCTGCCAGATCGAAAGGCAAAAGTGAAAAATAAGGACAACACAGTAATTAGTCTTTGTATAAACTTTTAATTGTCACTAAAAGTTTAAAAACTTATGAAATGCTGATATTTGTACTTCAGCGACCACAGAAACGTCCAACTAAAAGATGTAAAAACACTGAAGCAGCAAACTTTGTGAAAACTCAAATTTGTGTCAGTCTCAAAACTTTTGGCCATGACTGTAAACTATGGAATTAAAAATACCTTTGTTCTTGAGAATGGAGAGGATTTTTAATAAGAAGTGAATTGCAAAGTTGTTTGATTTAACAAGCACTTTTCAATTTTACCCATTTAATAATATGAGACAACCTCAACGAAAAACTCTTTACTGCACGATACATAAAATAATTGAAACCAACTCTATTTGTGGAAAATATATTTTAAGTTTACATCACACATGTCCTTTTAATGCGAAGACATGCTTATCCAATGGATGAGAATCACATTGATGGAGGAAAAAAAGCAAACTTTGAGGTTCTAATGATAGACATGCTTTTAGGATTTTCTCCAAATATTTGAAAGAGGCAAAAACAAAAAGGACATCTGTGGCGTATACTTCTAATAGACACAATCAATGTACCATCCCGTGCTCCGCGCATTAGGTAATGTGCAACAGAGGACGGACGCGTGTGACGTTGTCTTCAGTAGTAGTTGAAAGACTTGATGAGAGGATCTGAAGGAAATCCTGATCTCACAGGGTAAAAATGAAACGCAGAAGATAATGTGGATGTACCCCCTTAAATGCATTATGGGAGGATGTAAGTCATGAAAAAATTTAATCATTTGATCATATATATTGTATACATAACGATGATAACATATGTATCATACAAAAGACACGTAGGATTTTTTTTGTCGATTTTTTAAATTTTTGTAAAATTTGTTTCCAATCTTTGTAAGGAAACCCTCGAGATAGGTTGAAAAAAGACCTAGGACCATCAAGTTCATCCTTTCTCCACCAATTATAGATTCTCGATAGCCAGATTATTTATGACCCACAGTGTAATTTGTTGTGAGAAAAGCATCCAGACTTTTATTAAATGCTACTTCCATAGGATAAAAATCTGTCTTGGACTTGTCATGTATTGGTCCCATGGTTTGTTCGAATGACAGTCCTATTATCAGAGCTCTATCTCATGAAATGGCAAGCAAATTGTTTAACCCATGACCAGTCTAGAACTAAATAACTATGGTTCTCAGTCAATGACTAGAGATGGGCAAATTCGAATTTAAAAGTTCGGTATTCGTACTGGACAGATAGTTTCTGGTGCTAAATGCAGAACATGGACTTCTCCCGGTAGTCCGTCGCAAAATTCTGAGTTCCAGGGCAAGTCTGTTGCAGAGAGAGAGAGATTCAGAATTCGGCTCTCAATTGTTTTCAATGGGGTTCTCGTTCAGGTTCAAGTTTGGGTACAGTTCTGCTACCCGAACCGAACTTTGGACTAAACTTTGGACGAACTTCCACAGGTTCGCTCATCCCTATCAATGACTGCAAGCAGAGATTTTGAAAATCCATGTGAAATTGATACACAACACACGTATTATAAATTGAGACATTTTTGGCTTTCTGCTTAAGGATCACTAGACTTTAATTTTTAATACTTTTGTTATTAAAATTATTAAGTTATAAAACATAATAAATCACTTTTTAGGAATTAGTCTTCATTTCTATAAAAAAATGCATGTAAGTGGCTTCTAACTGGCTTTTCCCCAGTCTTTTGCCTTCCTTCCTTCCTCCTATTGACATCAAAACATATTGGAGACAGATTATGGCAGTGATGGGTCAGCTCCTGTCCTCATCTGAGTGTTTGTCATTATAGTAATCTCCTTACAGCTTATACCCAGAAGTAGTGACACACAGGTGAGACACATTTTCGCCATCATCTGTACTCCAAATTAGTATTTTTGATATCAATAGCTGAAGACAGACAATAAACTGGGGAAAAGCCGCTTTGGAACCAAGTGACAAGTGCATGCATTTTTGCAAGAATGAAAACAATCCCTTAATAAAGTGAATGGCAAACTTGTAAAACTTTTCATGATGACACATTAGCGAACAAAAAAAGATTAGTTACTCCTAATGCATTTGACTGAAACTGAGAGAACATGCCCACTCCTTGGCCCAATGGCCACTTAAACTTTCCGATAAATTGGAAAGCAATTTTAGGATTTGTGATTGCACAGATTTTAAAAAAAATTGGCAAAAGCCTTCTTAACAGAAATAAATGAATCCCAAAAATTAATTCCTTAGCTGATTGATTGGGTCAAATAAGATAGGTCCTAGGCAAATAATTACTTTTGCATTGCTTATTTGAGAGCTATAACTTTTATTTCTGCTGATGATGCTGTATGGCGGCTTGTTTTTGCGGGACAAATGACGTTTCAGTGTTCCTGTTTATTTACATCTGTATTTTTGATCGCATTTTATTCCACTTTTTGTTCAGCGGTATGATGTAAAGCATGTTTTTGCCTTGTTTTTTTTTTCTTCTTTAGGGTGTTCACTAAGGTTACTAGTGGGCAATTTTTAGGTCAGGTTGTGGCGGACGTGGTGATATCAATATGTGTACTTTTATTGTTTTGGTTTTTTTCATTCAATAATTGAGATACGATATCTTTTATTTTTTCATTTTTTATTATTTTAAATTTTTTACAATATTAAATTTTTTTTTACTTTTTTCTGTTTCACTTTGTCCTAATATGGGTCTATGATTTTTTGCAGGCTGATCATTTCTGCAGGATGGAGATGAAGCAGCATCTGCATGCTATAGAAGCTGTCAGCGCTGCACCGACAGACAAGCTCAACATGCACTGAGCATGATCAGCAAGTTTGCTAGGTCTGGTGACCCGGATGTCGTCATGGCGACATCGGTCACCATATGAACGATCGGGACCCCGCTTCATGCCACGGGGTCTCGATCCAAAGTGAGAGGGGCTGTCAGCAATCTGCCGGCTTCTGGAATGCTGCGATCATGATCGATTGCAGCATTTCAGGGGTTAAAGTGCCGGTTCAGAATCAGCTGAAACCTAGCGGCGATCGCCCGCACACATCCCGTGGGAGGGAAGGGGTTAACTGTACTAGGACCGATTCTTTTTAATCTCTTTATTAATGACCTTTGTGGATGGGATTGAGAGAAAAGCGTCAGTCTTTGCTGGCGACACCAAACTATGTAAGATATTAAAATCTGGCCTTGACGTTACAATATTGCAATACGATCTGGATAAGATGAGTGAATGGGCAATCACTTGGCAAATGGGGTTTAATGTAGATAAATGTAAAGTAATGCACCTAGGACAAAGTAATCCTATTGCTGCATATACATTAAATGGGAGAATACTCGGGACTACAGAACAGAAGGACTCGGGTATTCTGGTTACAAGTAAGCTGAGCAGCAGTACTCAATGTCAAGCAGCAGCCACAAAAGCAAACAGGATATTAGGGTGTATAAAAAGAGAGATAAAATCCTGCGATCCCAACGTATTGTTACCCCTTTATAAATCAATTGTAAGGCTGTATCTATAATATGGGATCCAGTTTTGGGCTCCACATTTTATTAAGAATATTCAGAAGTTAGTCAGTTCAAAGGTGAGCAACTAGATTATTACAAGGGATGGAAGGCCTCTCATATGATGAGAGGTTGGAGAAGATTGGCTTGTTTAGCTTAGAACAGGAGGTAGTAATGGCAGATACTATAACAGCTTCTGAAATGTGAATTTTTTTCTGAGATTTGTAACAAATTTTATTCGGAACCTAGTGGTGCCTGCAGAAATCTATAAATTAACCCTGTTACTGACTATACAACTGTAGAGTTCTGTATCAGAAAACAAAAAAAAATGCTTTGAATACTAGGATTAATTAAAGAACTCGATTAATAAAATTAAACTACATTTTCAGGTTGGCTTTAATGCCTCAGTGCTAAAAGTTCTTATTAATGTCATTTGCTGTGCAGGTGGGACATGTAAAATCCGGTTTAATCTATCAGAACACACAGGTGTGACATACGTACGTCTAAACTGCCTATAATCTGCCGTCAATGGAGACTTCAATTCAGAGTCTCCCATGTAATAAAATGTCACAGGAAACACTAAATTACATGAAGGCTGCATGCCTGCACCCAACATAATAGTATCATTCCCAGGAGTGACTGTCCAAAGTCTAGATATGGACAAGAGTGAAATACACGTCTGTTGATCTAGGCTGAAATGGCAGATCCTTATGACAGCTGCAATACCAAAAGATTATCTTTTCAGCTTCAATCTGTTGTCCAGTGACGGCCGCACAGGGTAGCATCTGTTCTTCCATAGAAAAATAAAAATGTACGTAATTCCACCAACTAAATGGTTCAATACTTTATTAATCCATTCTAGCTGAAGTATAAGGCTTAAAGTTAAAGTCTATCCGTGAATGTTAGTTTGTTCTAATTAGGTCCAAATTTCTAAGTTTTCTAGGTTCTAAATACATTTCTTCAGACATCCTTTTCTGATACATTCCTTACCTACACATAAAATGGTCACTGTACTTTCAGAAAAGTTGTTTTTCTTTAATAGATTATGTTATAAATAGACACTCAGAAAATCATGAAATTTAAAAATGATATTGTCTTACAAGCAAAAAAAATATCACTCCTAACTGCCTGTGTCGCCCTTCTGTGCAACGTGCCACTGCCTGTTGTCGAGTGCAATCTGTCTCTAGCGGCAGAGATGCCGAAACAAATTACAGAAGGAGGTGGCGGATCCTTATCTCTGTTCTCGTTCCTTCTTCTTTTCAAACTACAAACAACTATAAGGACTTGTGCAGACGACCATTTAATCATTTAAGTCGGACAAGTGCTAAATCTCCGAGCATGCCAAAATACTCGGAGAACACCAGAGCAACAAGTATACTCGCTCATCACTAGAGGCCACCAATAAATAATGTAGCAAAGAAACCCAAAGGTTGTAAAAACCCACAAGATCTATCTACATACAACTCAAAACAAGAAAGAATAGCGGTCATACAAAGGGTGTGACATTAAAACTTCAACTCAACCCATTCAGAAAGTATAGACATAGTGATCGGAACCAAACATACCAATAAGTAGTAAAAGCATAAATAAGGTGCGCCAGTGGCCGAAGCAATGTGACTATATCACCAGCTATATTCAATCCCATTGTGCAAAAACAGCAATTGTGAAACTGTGAGAGTGAATATATGGCAATAGTAATTAAATTATGGCTCCTGGATGGGATGGAAGCACCAGCCCCTGAGTCTCTTATGTCATGTATATACCAGTCCCTGTCTCTCCTATGTCATGTGTAAACACAGGCCCCATTGTGTCCTATGATATGTATATGCCAGTGCCTGTCTCTCCAATGTATGCACCAGTGCCACTGTCTCCTGTGTGATGTATATACACCAATCCCACTCTTGAAAGACATGCATATTGCTGTATTGTGTAATGTGTATTGTGACATGTGTTATTACTGATAGATTCTATTTTGCTAGCAGTAGGAGAGTTAGGGTTGATGTTTTGGGACTTTCCCAGAATGGGAAGGGCTAAACTGCAGGTATGACGACAGAGCATTGAATCTTAATTATCAATACGTAAATTCAGTAGGCCCAGAGACATACTTATCATCTTTATGTTGATTTTTTAATTTATGTGTCTTTCTTTCATAGGTCAAGACTATTGTTCAAATGAGCCTTCTACGTTTGCTGAATGCACCAGCAGGATCGGCACCCACCAGACACATGCTAGCAAACTCACTTGGATTCCAGCTGGATACTACTCATGTGGAGACTCCCTGTGCCTCTTTCCTGCCACATGAGCCTTTAACTTTGACTTTGAGTTAACCTTTGTTGTAACATATTGTGCTGTTACCTTGGATGACAGAGACTCAGGGTAATTGAACAATAGATGTTTGTTAATATTTTGATTGCACATTGTCCAGGCTAGCTAGTTTTTTGACCTGCAAAACAGAAAAGGACGAACTATACAGATTGATGAAATACCCAAACAATGAGAGTTAAACTCATCTCACCTTCCCCCTTACCTGTGGATGATGATCTGAAGCACAAATGGGGGTATAAAAAAAGGATTTCTATCATTCTAAAAGGAGAAACAGAGACTCTTTACAAAACCACAGCAAGGAACATTATACGGGACAGCAGCCAGGACATTATAGCTCCATCACAAGGGACACAGATTTGAGATTCTGCAGAATGTCAACTTACGGGACCCTGGCCCAGCTGAAAGAATACAGACCTGCTCCAGTGACCATCACTGAGCCAATTGATACGTTTTGGAAGCCAGGATTTGGACCCACCGGTCACCTGAGCCTCATGGATATGGTGGGGGAAGCCAGGATTGGGACCCACCAGTCACCTGGCTCTAAGTAGACGTTTGGAGAAGCTAGGTTGTGACCCTCCGATCACCTGGCCATGAACCACAATAGACTGTCAGCTTCCTAAGCTTGTCGTTACCTCTTCTTTGTGCTTTGGTAAAACACCAAAGAGAAGCTATTCCAGCCATCACATTAGAGGTGAGGCAATAAAATATTTGATCACATATACTGTAGAAGGATAATTTTCAAGTTGATAACTTTGTACGGCCCCTGAAGGATGGTATAAATATCCAAATGGCCATTGGCAGATAAAAGGTCCCCACTCCTGGTGTAGAAGAACATGGCCCGTGACACAGAGCCCTAAGCTCAACCCCATCCAATACATTTTGGATGAACTAGAAGGGAGATTGTGAGCTCGGGCCTCTCCACAACATCAGTGTCTGACCTCTCAAACGCTCTCCTGGATTAAAGTACAAAAATTTCCACAGACACTTCCAAGATCTTGTAGAAAGTCTTACAAGAAGAGTGGGAGCTGTTATAGCTGGAAAGGAAATGACTCCATATTAATGCCTATGGATTTAGAATAGGAGGTCAGAAACGCTCATGTTGGTGTAATCAGAATGTAACTATAGTTCATGTACGGGTAGCTGTCCACACGGGCCCTGAGGCTGAACAAGTTCATTTGGCCCATATGAGTGGATCAATACTATAAAAGACCCATGTTAGTGTTGGTCCTTGATGGAGGTTTTGCATTAGCGCTCATGAGCTTTAATTTCCGACGCTGGGAGAAATGTGTAGGTGTCTCAATATTTTTGTCCATATAGTGAATATATAATGTATATTTTGATTTAATCTGTATGGCAGGCATCTGTCTGATCCCTATCTGTAAAACAGAACATCACACTGTGAACTAAAAACAGAATCTAATAACATTAATACCAAGATCTGAGAACGTCCAGTGCTCCACATACCAAAGTGCACAGTTTGTTTTTCTAAGTGATAATATAATCAAGTCAGTATGTCTCAAAAGGTGTTAGAAACTGGGTAGCAGGCTGAATTTTCTGTAACCAGTACCAGGCTCTAGAATTCCTACAAATGTGCTTATAACTGGGAATGAAACATAATCTAATTTTTATATTGCTGTCTACACAAGAGGAGAGCCAATAATATTTAATATGGCAAATTAAACATAAGTATATACTACTCAATTCATGTAAGACCCGAATGTAAACTGATTTGTGAGATAGTAGTGATCGAAATTCCATTCAGGAGTATTACACTGACCTTCTTCCCCAACGTGAAATGGATGATAACAGGGAACAACAGATTTCATTAATTTCTCATTTGTAATTCAGCAAGATCAGCATTGGGTTCAGTTTTAGAGAGGTTATCGGGGGTCCCAGTTTATGGTTTCACTTAGTAATTGTGTGGAGTCCCCAAATTGGAAACTACACAATAGAACATTTTTGTGGTGCATGGAGGACGCAGCACCATACAGGTTGTAAAAGAAGGTACCGCACAAGAAATCATCTAATAAAAGGATTGCCCTGATCCAATTGCTTATAAATTATATGCAATAAAACCACCAGTGATTAATACAAAATTATCAGGTATTAACAATGTAAGGGTGTGACAGAGGCTGTCATGTGCCTCTCCCTCTCTAAAGAGTGTTAGTATTAAATGTGTGCTGAATTGTCACTGTTATATGTGCTGCTTATAGCTCTTCTCTCTGGATAGCCAATAAAGGTTTCTTACATCATACTTGTTAAAACTATTGATAAATTTGTACTGATCTATTGCGTATTTTTGGATCTGCTACTGGGCAGATAGTTGGGACTCTAGTGTTTCCTTGGGGTATGTGCACACACTGATTTTCTCAGGCAGATTCCACCTGCACTGCAAAAATTAATGCGTAATGCACGTCAAAGTAAAAACAATATTGCTGTGCACATGTTCCATTTTCTTCTTCATTTCCATCTTCTTCTTTTAACCACTTCAGTGTTTGAGAATCAAAAAGCAGTTAAAAGAAATAACTAGGGATGAGCGAACTTGCTCAGTGATACTTGGTTATCACTCAAGTATCACGGTGCTCGGATGTGCTCGTTACTCGGTGAGCAATGGGCAGCACTCTATGTAAAACTCAAATCCCCGCCTTGCGTCTTTGGCGCCTGTTACGCAGCCAATGTGCATGTGGTGATTGCCTGTGAATCACTCTAATGCCATAGCCATCTTGGTTGTGGCATTACTGTGATTGGATGGCAGTCTGACATCATCAGGGATTATAAAAGGACAGGCGCCACCCTGCTCGGCACACTGACGCCAATACCCAGCTCTGTGGCACTTTGTATTTTAGGGAGAGAGTGCTTGTCTAGGCCTGTGTGCACAGTATAACGAATCAGAGGCCTGTAGTGTTGATACTGGTGCTGAAGCTGAGCCATCATACTAACAGCCTATCAAAGGACTAATCATTTGCTTTGCTGCTTGCATCACACATAATCTGTATTTATCCTAGAGAGGGAGAGAGAGTTTCAGGAGCAGGGAGAGTGACAGAATCCAGTCTGTAGACAGCGATTGAGCCTGTACAGTCTGCTGGCAAATATATAGCTGCAGATATATTTGTGAGGGCTGAAAAAAATGTAGTATATTTTGATCCATCAAGTATTACGTGCTTTGAGGTCCTTTTTTGTGTTAAATAACACAACTAAAAATTGTTTAAACATTTTCCTGGGCTACAATTCTCAGACATACAGGTTATGTGGTCTGTGAACATTTCTGTAATCTCTAAAACTGCAAAAAGGCTTTTAAAATTTTTGCAGGCTTCAATTTTTCATACATACAGTGCTATGTGGACTGTGAACATTTCTGTGATCTCTAAAATCGATAAAAAGCTTGAAAAAAATTTGGAGGCATCCATTACTCAGACATACAGTATTACATGGTCTGTGAATATTTATGTGATCTCTAAAAGTGAACAAAAGCTTTTACAAAAAATTTTTGTAGGCTACCATTTCTCAGACATACAGTATTACGTGGTGTGTGAACATTTCTTTTGAAAAAGCCTTCCAACTAGGTATTGTTCCTAAAAACATGGTGGAAACCATCCGTAATTTACATCCTAAACTCTCAACACTATGTTTGATCCCCAAACTGCACAAAAATCCCATGGATCCACCAGGGAGACCAATTATATCTGGCAATGAAAGTTTGTGCGAACTTGTTTCAGACTTTATAGACTTCTACTTGAAACCTATTGTATCAACACTTCCATCTTATATTCAGGATACCACAGCCGCTCTCCAAAGGCTGGATCATCTTTATCTTGAAGATAATATGGTCTTAGTCACAGCCGATGTAGAGGCATTATATACCTCCATAAAACACACCGATGGTCTTAGAGCTGTAGCTTGGTATCTTAACAATAGTAATTTAGAACCCACCATGGTTGAACTAATCCTTACCCTTCTGGAATTTGTCCTCAATCATAACATCTTTACTTTTAAGCAAAAAATTTATCTACAAACACAAGGTACAGCCATGGGGGCTTCTTGTGCCCCCTCATATGCTAACCTATTTTTAGGTGCATGGGAACGGGACATCTTTCAAAATGAAACTATTCCAGAAATACAGTGGGTACAAGGATGGATGCGGTACATCGATGATGTACTATTTGTTTGGGAAGGGTCTATGGATGATCTTCACTCTTTAATGAAAAAACTCAATAACAACGATAAAAACATCATCCTGACATATCAATTCGGTAGGAATGTTGAATTCCTGGACCTTAAAATAAATATATCACCAATAGGTCTGGTTGAAACAGATTTATACAGAAAACCTACCGCTACCAACTCTCTCTTGCATGCCAAGTCATCCCACCCTTTGGCCACCATTAAGGGAATACCGACAGGCCAATTTCTGAGACTAAAGAGAATCTGTTCGGATCCATCCTCATTTGAGAGACAGGCAGTAGATCTTACAAATAGATTTATCAACCGTGGGTACAGCAAACGTAGTATCAAAAATGGATACAGGAGGGCAAGAAAAACTCCTAGACAACAACTATTATATCCTTTTCCTAGGAACACCAACCCTAAGGAACAATATCCAATCAGATATATCTCGACCTTTAACAATCAATGGGAGGAACTGAAAAATCTTTTCAGAAAACACTGGAACATTTTACTAACAGATCCTACAATAAAAAATATTCTCCCCAAATCCCCTTCATTGGTAGATAAAAGATGTCCGAATCTGAGAGACTTACTTGTACGTAGCCATTACGAGCCTACGTCCAACACTACTTCCCACGATGTACCCCATGGCTTCTTTCCTTGTGGATTTTGCAAGGCTTGTGCTAACATGAAAAAATGTGATTCCTTTACCAACCATGATGGCTCCAAAGTGTTTAAAATATTAAAGCACCTCTCTTGTTCTTCTCAAGGCGTAATATATCACGCCACTTGTCCATGTGGTCTGATCTATATCGGCCTAACAACACGTGAATTCAAAATTAGAGTGCGGGAACACATAAGGGACATCGAAAAATCCAAAACTATTGAAGATCTATCATTGTTGAAAACCTTGCCCAGCCACTTTAAAAGATTCCATAATTCCAATCCTCGTGGTTTAAACTTTAAGGCAATTGACCAAATAAAATTAGGAATAAGGGGTGGGGATTTGGGCAAATCACTTTCCCGATTGGAAAGTAAATGGATATATCGTCTTCATACCATTTCCCCTTATGGATTAAATGAAAGCTTTGGCTTCAATGCCTTTTTATAGCCTCCCCTCTTCTCCTCTCTTTGACGGCCATTGCCTCTCTTACCCAATTTCTTTTTGTTATAATAACATGCGTTTGTTATCCCCAAAGTGTACTATTCCTGTGATGTTTTAATCTAGGTGTGATAATCTACCATTCCTGTTTTACTGTTTTAACTAATCTCTGTTCACTGCATGTTTTTTATTTTTTGTCTTGATTTTATCTCTTCACAACCCTATAGGCACTTACCTTGTTAGGTATGAATTAATTATTGGCTGTTGATGTCCTATTTCATCACGGTGTGGTCCCTCCTTTCGGTAGTGATCCTGATGCAAAGTCCTTCCTTGTCCACTCTATGGGGATGGTCGGATACCCTTCGGATGATATTCCTGTTGATATGGCGGTCTTCACGGAATGGAGATTCTGGTATCCACTGCCAAAGGATAAGGAATCTTTTGACTGACTTTGTTTCAAATAATAATGATAGTCCCTAAGAAGAAGAGTTCGTAATTATAACTGTCCTAATTTGTTTACAATTTGTTCATGCTTCTCTGTGCATATTTATCATGGTTCCATATGTATATTATATATATTTATCACTTTAGGTTAGATAAGAAATATCACACATCCCCTCACTCTGCCTTTAGTATTTTAACCCCCTTTTTCCATATGTATAATATATTTATCACTTTAGGTTAGATAAGAAATAACACACATTTCTTCACTCCGCCTTTAGTATTTTAACCCCCTTTTCCCATTTTATAGTGTTTAGTTCACTTTAGGTCATAATATTCCTCTTCTATATTAATATATTTCACATTATTAGTTTCAAGATATTATTACTATGATATTCCGTGTGCATAGTCCCCGGTTCTATTTATTTTCACGGCACTTTTGTTCAATAATCCACTTATTATTATATATTGGCGAAATTACCGCCGCTCTTTTTCAATATTTCATTATGATTTTATTCCTTCCTGGAACCTTATACGCATGCGCATTATATCACCGCTTTCGCTGCCGGGTATCCCTATTACATCATCGGGACACACCTCCTTCGTGACACACCTCTCCGTGACTCCCATGCGCGCGCGCAGAATGCATCGGCCCCTTTGACTTCCGGGGGCGCCCAATCATGTGATCCAAGTGTGATCCACTTGTACTTCACAGGAGCGCTACCCCGGAAGTCCCTTTTGACAGGAGGCATGTCTCTGTGGGCGCGCGCTAATATTGAGTCATCGGACCTTTTCTATCCTATCGTCAAGCAGTGCCTGCTATTTATACATCGTCCTTTCACACCTACCTCACACTCCTGCCCCGGAAGAAGCCACTAGGTGAAAAGGTGCCCGTTGGGCGTTCAGAGACCTGTGTCTGCTATTACCTTTGCCTGCCTAGCTTTGCGCTACATCTACATGTAAGTGGGACTACATAGTCATTATGATTCCCGTTTTTAGTCTAAGTGATTTCACTATTTCTAATTACATGCTAATGCACAACTTGCTAGGTGTTGTATTACTATTCTGAGCTGGACACCTGCTCGCATATATCCTTTTATCCTCTCTCACACCACAGCCGTAGGTGTAACTGATAGCCTGCTCTAGTCCATTGGTGTTCATTATATGATTATTTGCACATCCTTTTGCACATTATTGCACACTATTGTGTTTTTATAGGATCTGGTGAACACTCCTCTTTTACAAAGCCAATTTTAGTATTAGGCTGTATTTCTTTATTCAATTAGGATAGAGCGGTATCCACAGGCTTTCATTAATATATTGTAGCCACTGGGTCTCTGATTGTTTATTATTTTTTGAAAATTCCTTTTAATCTTTTCACTACTGTTGGTTTAAATAAGTTCAATAAAAATTATTTATTTTAAAACCATTACTTTTTCTTGTATCACTTCTTCTCTATGGGACACCCATAATAATAATAATAATAATAATCTTTATTTATATAGCGCCATCATATTCCGCAGCGCTTTACAGTTTAACAGTTTCAGAACACAAGTCATAAGTAACAACGTTAACAATACAGTAATTGAAGCAAAATAAGACGGCCCTGCTCGTGAGAGCTTACAATCTACAATGAGGTGGGGGAGATACAAAATACAGGTGTGTATATACAATGGTGCATTTACAATGATGGTCCAGCCATCTTAAGGGAGTGAGGGATGGATGGAGATAGTGAATGGGCTACACACACACACACAACACTTACACTTAGAATGACTTTGATTAGTGAATGTGATAGGCCGCTCTGAACAGATGTGTTTTGAGGGAGCGCCTGAAACCATGCAAATTGTGGATAGTCCTAATTTCTTGGGGTAGAGCATTCCAGAGGATTGGCGCAGCGCGGGAGAAGTCTTGGAGTCGGGAGTGGGAGGTACGGATTAGTGCAGAGGTTAGTCGAAAGTCATTTGCAGAGCGCAGCAGTCGGTTAGGCCGATAGATAGAGATGAGGGAGGAGATGTAGGGGGGTGCTGCAGTGTGGAGAGCTTTGTGGGTGAGAACAAGTACTTTGAATTGGATCCTATAATGAATGGGCAGCCAGTGTAAGGACTGGCGAAGAGCGGACGCGTCCGAGTACCGATTAGCCAGATGGATGACCCTGGCTGCTGCATTAAGGATGGACTGGAGAGGGGATAGTCGAGTAATGGGGAGGCCAAGTAATAGAGCGTTACAGTAGTCCAGGCGGGAGTGGATCAATGCTACAGTGAGGGTTTTTGTTGTTTCCATGGTGAGAAAAGGGCGGATTCTAGAGATGTTCTTTAGGTGTAGGCGGCAAGAGCGGGCAAGAGATTGTATATGGGAGGTGAAGGAGAGATTGGTATCAAACATAACACCCAGACAGCGAGCCTGCTGCCGGGGTGTTATTATGGTGCCGCCCACTGAGAGGGAAATGTCAGATTTAGGGAGGTTAGTAGACGGCGGGAGCAGAAGAAGTTCAGTTTTGGAGAGGTTGAGTTTCAGATAGAGAGCAGACATGATGTTGGAGACTGCGGACAGACAGTCGGTGGCGTTCTGTAGTACAGCGGGGGTAAGGTCGGGGGATGACGTGTATAATTGTGTGTCATCAGCATAAAGATGGTACTGAAAGCCAAATCTGCTGATGGTCTGTCCAATTGGGGCGGTGTAGAGAGAGAAGAGAAGGGGGCCAAGGACTGAGCCCTGGGGTACACCGACAGTGAGAGGAAGAGGAGATGATGTGGAGCCAGAGAACGAAACACTGAAGGAGCGGTCAGAAAGATAGGAGGAGAACCAGGAGAGAACAGTGTCCTTAATACCTAGAGAGTGGAGCCTGGACAGTAGGAGACGGTGGTCAACCGTGTCGAAAGCTGCAGAAAGGTCGAGTAGAATGAGCAGAGAGTGGTCACCGTTACGTTTTGCTGTCAGAAGGTCATTGGTCACTTTGATGAGTGCAGTTTCAGTCGAATGTAGGGGTCGGAAGCCGGACTGTGAAGGGTCTAGGAGGGAGTGAGTGGAGAGGTAACGGGTGAGGCGGGAGTAGACTAGGCGCTCCAAAAGTTTGGAGATGAAGGAGAGATTGGAGACCGGCACCCATCACCATAGATAATGTTTATGACATTTCTCAGACATACAGTATTACGTGGTGTGTGAACATTTCTGTGATCTCTCTAAAAGTGAACAAATGCTTTTAACATTTTGGAGGCTTCCATTTCCCAGACATACATTGTTACATGGTCTGTGAATATTTATGTGATCTCTAAAAGTGAACAAAAGCTTTTAAGAAATGCTTTGCAGGCTACCATTTCTCAGACATACAGTGTTACGTGGTCTGTAAACATTTCTGTGATCTCTAAAACTGAGAAGACGCATTGAAACATTTTTCTGGATATAATTTGATTGTTATCCATACACTTTTGTGTTCTTTCTGTTACATTATGGTGGAGTAAACTCAAAAAAACGCTTTGATTGTTTCAAGTGACCAATATTTTTCTTTTATTAAAAATAAACTTGGTTTCAAAAGACTTAGCAATTACAAAATGCGTAAGCATGCGTTAAGGGACAGGGAAGTGGAAGTGCTGATGGTGGTGCACGCAAATGCTGAAGACGCAGGGCAGGTGTGACTATGACTGTTACTGGAGCAGAAGAAACACGCCCATCCATGACACCTAGGTTCCTGTCCCACTTTGCAGGAAGGCACGGTATTTTTAATTAAAAAAATTAATTTTGGTTTATTTAAATTATTTATTTTTTACATCCTTTTTAAATTTTGCTTTATATACAAATGGTTATACAGGAAAAAATGCTTAACTTTTTTGCTGTAAAATGCAATTTCTCATCAGTTTGGATTGTTTTATCATCACTCCTTAAAGTGGAGTAAAAGTGTGACATCATTGTTCTCAGCAGCAATCTGGGATTCTGAGATGCTTCCAGAGGTCTTCCCCATACTGTTCTCCTTCCATTCAGCACTTTTCCTATCCATTTGAACATTTTCACTGCCCCCCAGACCTCCTCGTAAGGTCTGATGGAAAAAATCTTGGCTTTCCCATTAATTCCCATTATACTCGTTATTCAAAACGAGCATGCGAGTATAAGAAATTCCTCGGTTTGCGCAACGAGCGACCAAGCATTTTAGTGCTCGTTATCCCTAGATGTAATATCCATATATAGCACTACTATGTAGACATCATGCAGGTACAAACAGACGAGTCTGCAGTCCCACAAAGCTCATCAGCAAGGGCTCCAAGAGTCCATGACCATTGATCAGACTAAGGCTAGATCACATGACTGTATAAAAAATTTCAATACAGGAAAGTGGATGATTTTTTTCTCACTTATCTTCATGTACAGTCCATATGCAATCTGTTTTTTACAGCAGCAGTTATTTACATGACAAGTGGGTATTCGGGATCCGGTGTTTACAAACCTTCCCTTCTACCATCTCACATGTCCTTAGCCATAACCCACAACTCTCTCCCACAAATTAATCACCAGACACTTTATTGGATAAATTGGCCACAGCAGCCTTTTATTAATATTTTGTGAAACAATTTAACAATAATTACCAACAATTGGGGAAGGGCGATCCTCGAGGCCCCAAACCATAAACTCCTCGTATTTATCTCCAAAAACTTGTCGCCCCAGGACGAATCCTGTCTCCAGCCGTTAAGCACCAGCTCGGAGACCTTAATAAACTCGCCTGGCCAATCTCTGCCGTAACTGCCCACGGCTCCCATATCCACTTGCCGGTATAACCGTACCGTTCCATCACGTGATCCACCCAAGGGGAGTCCAGGACCTTTGCGATCCCCCCCCCCCCCAAGCCGCCATTTTCTATCACCACCAACCTCGAGGACCTCCCCCCGCCCACGCTGCCATGACAAATATAAAATAACAGTTTATCCATAACTACTATCTTAATTACCTATTTATTTCCTTCATCTGCACTCGAACTTTGTACCCTTACTTCAGTAATGAAATTATTAACAAAGGGTGGGTGGGTGGGAGATTGCTCTTCTTACTGTGGGGCACCTAAAATGGTTGCTCCAACCATGTGACTGCCCTTTATATACTACCCCTCCTTTTCCCCTCCTACTCCACCCCCTCCCAACCCTTTCAAATCCCTGAGGCAAATTAACCCTATCCTTACCAGCCCTACCATATATCCGCCCACCTATGGTCCCCTCAACTTTGTCATGCTGGCCTCCCTTTAAAGGCCTGAGGCCCCACAGTACGGCCTTACTTGACAAGTGGGTATTCGGGATCCCGGTGTTTACAAACCCTTCCCTTCTACCATCTCACATGTCCTTAGCCCATAACCCACAACTCTCTCCCACAAATTAATCACCAGACACTTTATTGGATAAATTGGCCACAGCAGCCTTTTATTAATATTTTGTGAAACAATTTAACAATAATTACCAACAATTGGGGGAAGGGCGATCCTCGAGGCCCCAAACCATAAACTCCTCGTATTTATCTCCAAAAACTTGTCGCCCCAGGACGAATCCTGTCTCCAGCCGTTAAGCACCAGCTCGGAGACCTTAATAAACTCGCCTGGCCAATCTCTGCCGTAACTGCCCACGGCTCCCATATCCACTTGCCGGTATAACCGTACCGTTCCATCACGTGATCCACCCAAGGGGGAGTCCAGGACCTTTGCGATCCCCCCCCCCTCCAAGCCGCCATTTTCTATCACCACCAACCTCGAGGACCTCCCCCCCGTATGTCGAACCACAATCGCTCGTTTTCTCACCATGAATCGGGATACTGCCCTATTCAATTTGATTCTGGCTCTATTTACCCTTGAACGGACCTAGCCCCGTACCAGACCTTCTGGGAATGATATCTGACCAAATCACCAACAGCTTAGGAAACATGGACCACAGCCTAACATGTCGAATTTTATGTCCCTAATTAATTTCCCTGCAAAGTGCGCTTAGCCAATCATTACCCCCTAAGTGTACAAACCGGGAACATCAGGAGCTCTGTCAAGCCGAACAAATTTATGGAACTCCGGGGACCAACTGCTTCCATACCATCCCCCTTTTTCCGATCCACCTCAACAACGCTATTGACCTCATCACTCCCAGCTGCCTCCTTCGGACAAACGTCTGCTCTCAAACCCGCCCAAAAAACGAAGGAATGGCCCATGATCCAAGTAAGCAGTTGGCCTGTACCTAAAACAGAAAACAGAAACAATAGAAACACAGAATAACACCAATAAAAAATATCAACCTTTTACACCAAAGATAAACGCACATATGACCGAAATCTTGCTGACCCCCATCGCCCGATCCTCATCACTGTCTCGTCCCCAAGCCCTCCCCTTGCTGCCTCTGTAGCTGCTCCGATGCGGAATGAATGTCCGCTATACTGCTCTGCCGCTATCCCACCTTTTTCTAAGCAACTTTTTAAATATTGACAAAAATTGAAAGCGAGAAAAGAAAAAGAACCTTTCCTCATGTACCAACAATGGCTCATCACCTTTGCCTCCCTTTTGAAGAAATTCTTCATACACATCACTGGGCATAAAGGTGAACATTGCACCTCGAAAAGTACCACCTTACAACCTTTTCCACATATATCCGTTTTTGAAGAGCGCAGGAATAACCTTACCCTGTCCCCAAGCACCTCCACATCGCCCTAAGTAGCCCACCTTTCCGAGTTTTAGATGGACTAATCAACTCACCAAGACGAAAAGCCCCAAAAAATGCTAAGGAAAAGGCCAATTTGAATAACGTCACCTCCTTTCGAGAAGAACAAACCTCACTCAGTTGTTCGCCAAAATTAATAATATCTCATAAGAAACCGGGGTCTGCCATCCAACACCTTCCAACCTTTCCTCCACCCTCTGCCCAATTGCCGAACCAAAAACTCCTTAGTTAAATCCCGTTGACCCCTGCACTTAAATCCAACGCCAAACCGCTAAGAAATTATTAATCTTTGGGACCGACCAACCAGCTTCCCAGTTGTGACCAACAACAATAACAATTTAACCTCGTCCTCTAATTCCACCTTCCAAACTCTTTTTCCCAAACCGCCCAACTGTCCCATCCCCTCCTATAATGAGACCATGTTCCTGACGCCAAGGACCTAGATAATAAAAATTTTACTGCCCCAAGGGAAGATTCCATAAACCTTCTGGACATTCCAGCCTCTTGAGATCCGATTGACGACCCGTCTCTCCAATTCGTTCCCACTGTGAACAAAAAAGAACTTCAAAACTAGAGTAGTCAGTCTCCTGTCTCTCTTCAGCAATAACCCACAGGTTAAAAGTCAGCCCAATCCAAACCAAGTGCTGTAAACACTCTTACCACTGCGTGGACCCGGTGAAGATAACGAATTGATCGCCCTCAATGCCCCACCGACCTACATCCGAAGCAAATCTTTTTATTCCGTACTCTCTCACCCCATAACTTTAATGCTACAACTATAGGGAACAACTCACGCAATACTTGATTGACCGACAGGCCTTTCTCAACCCACCACCGAGGCCACTGTTCTGCTATCCACTCATCATGGAAAGACAAACTAAAACCTTGCTCATCCGACGAATTTAATACAATGCCCAGAGTCTCAGCTAGCACCATTGGCGCAATCCAGATGGATTTTCCATTATAAGAATCAAGGAATAGTGCCCAAACCCTTTTTAAGTCATCTTTAGCTCTCTCCTAAGCTGATGAAATGCGATGGGGCCCTGATTTCCCCCCCGTTGCCAGAGACAATCTGCGACAAAACGCCCGACCCATCGGCATGATCCGACAAGCGAAGTTTAATTTTCCCAACAATGATTGGACCTCCCGTAACGTTTGCTTTCTTTTAAAGCCCCAACTCGTTTCACCCCTGCTCTCATGTCTTTGCAGTTTGTCGTTTGGGATTCTATACTCCATTGACTCTGTGTCAATTTCTATACCTAGAAAATCAACGATGTCACTGGGCCCACGGTTTTTCCGCCGCCAAAGGTACACCGAATTTTTTAGCCACACTCTCCATTGTGTGCAATAACATCGAACAATCAGAAGACTGCGCCGAACCAACAAAGGAAGTCGTCTAGGTAATGAATACATTGACCTGGCCCCGACACTCTTTTACCGTCCATTCTAAAAATGTGCTGAAAATTTCGAAATAAGCACATGACAGCGAGCATCCCATCGGCAAACAACGATCCACGAAAAAAAAACCCTTCCCAAAACAACCTAACAAGTGCATGCTGTCAGGATTAACTGGTAACAAACGAAAAGCCGCTTCTTTTATCGGTCTTAGCCAAACGAGCCCCTTTGCCGCAATCCCTAACTAACTTTACCCCTGCATCGAAGGATGTGTATATGACAGAACACAGTTGTGGGTCAATCCCGTCGTTAACCGATAATCCCTTTGGAAAAGAAGGTGATGTATCAACCTGAATTTATTTGGCTCCTTTTTTGGCACCACCCCTAAAGAGAACCCTTAAATTGTCAATAGGAGCGGTGTCAAAAGGTCCCGCCATTCTGCCCATGCAACCTCCTTGTATAATTTTTCTGTGACCACATGTGGAAACTGAATGGCAGATTTCAAATTTTTTGGTTGACAACTTCACCTCAACATCTACAAAGGGAATTTTAAAACCTTCCTTAAAACCTTCGCGTATTAGCGTTGCCGCCTCCTTATCCGGGTAACTTTTTAGAAAGTGCTCCATCTCTGGCAGTCAAATTGGGGTCTCCCCTTTTTTCAATACCTCTGATCCTTTCTGTCTTCTGATTTAAAACATCTTGATGACCCATGATTACCTCCGCATGACGAACATTCGTGTTTGAATTTACACTTTGCTCCAAATTTACACGCTCCTTCATTGAAAGAGAAGCACAGTCCCTTTTGTACCGACACCGAGTGTCCTGACTGTCCTGAACCCCGGTGCCCCCTGGAAAAGGCTGATACCCCTGCCCTGATCTAGCTGGAGCCGTTATCTCATCCATAACGAAATATCTTTATGGTCCCAACGAATACTAGGCCTAACTGCCTTCCGTTGACGAAATTGTTTATCATATCTTAACCAACCCTGCCCACTAAACTCTATAAGCCTCACCAATTGTATCCATGTAACAGAAAAGTGGCGAACAGTTCTCTGGTGCTTTTTCCCCCGATAACACTGGCTTTTATAGCAAACGCCTGCAGCCCGTTGGCGAATGTGCGGGGAATTAATCTAACTCCCCTTCTTTCCCCATCCTTTTTTGTCTATCCTTTGTAACCTATCTAAATTAAAGCGCTCCAGCGGAAGCAACGAAAAAATTTCAGTATTCCCCTTTCCAAAATCTTTCTCTAACTTCTTGCTTTAAGTGTGCCCCTAAAGGCCCTTTAAAACAGACTTTAAACTTCCCTCTGGCTGGGAAACATCAGCCGCACAGTTTCATCCTTATCTGCTCAGCTGTATCCCCCATTACCTGACCCCTTAACGCATTTTTGACCCCTATTGCTAGAAATCCTTGGGCTCTCTGTCCCGCTTCCCTGCCCCACAACGGAAGAAAACCCGTGATCTAACAACCCCGGATGTCAACTCATCCCCCTGTTACCACCCCAAAACTGATACCGGCGATGATTCCCCCTGCCGCTTCCCTATTCCCATAATCTAATAACTCCTTTAAACCCTGTAATACTGCCCCCTCCGATGCTCCCCCCAACGTTCCTTGTC
>JARQOD010000005.1:524332319-524366032 GCA_033576555.1 Oophaga sylvatica
TGACCAATGTCACTTTTGTCTATTGGCTGTTTGATATTTCAGCTCAGTCACTCACACTTGAATGGATATGAACTGCAATACCAGGCATAACCAATAAGCCAGAATGGCGCTGTTGAGACAAAATACACCTTATGAAGCACAACCTTTTTAAAGATCTATCTTTGATAATGAAACAGTTATCACTATTTGAGTTTTCTTAATAATACAGCTACACTTTTAATGATCAATTTTATGCAAAATTCCTTTTAATATTAGTTATAAAATAAATACTTTAAGAAAAGTCCATGCTTCAGCGAGGGAGTTAAGTTGAAACTGTTCTTTTACATATGACTTTTTGGCTCCCCCTGAGGAAACAAATGTGCGAAACGCATGTCAGGGTATGGGTACTTGGAGATTGATTTTGGTAACTATTTATTATAACTAGTGATGAGCACAAGTGTTTGTTACTCGAGTTTGCCTAGGGTGCCTGGGAATGCACCAAGTATCGCGGTTGCTCGAGTGACATGTTCCAGTCTCCACATGTTTCACAGTTGTTAGACAGCCACAAAACATAAGTGGATTGCCTAACATACAGTAGTAACTTATCACCCCAGTATTCAGGAGCATATATAGATGCACACTGAACTCCCTGGAATTTTGAGTCATCTGATTGAGCTAAGTTATTCGTTAGTCCTCATATCACAAAACTGAGTATGTCTCCTGATGAACCGATTGGAGGAGAAACGCATCAAGAAATACATGCTTAATAGCTCTATGGGTTTATATGGGCTCCTGAATACTGGGGTGATAAGATACTTCTGAGTACTGGTGCAATAGCTACAGTTGGCGTATAGTATCTTGAGAATAACTGACAGAGTGGTATAAGGAAAGTTCACTTCCCCATGGTCAGTAGACATATGATATTTGACCTCTATACTGTTGTGGCCTGGTGACATTTACTGAAATAACCTGCATTTGGGCACTATACTCAAACAAGCTTGCTAGAGTCTGGTGAGATGTCGTCATGATGACGTCAGGTCACCATGGCAACGATCGGCCCTTCTCCATGACGTCACAGGGGCACCGACCGGAAGGGAGAGGGAGCCCCCTTGTTCTCCCTGCCATCTAAATTCTGCGATCGACATCCATCACGGCATTTAGGGGGTTAAACTGCCGGGAGCCGTGCAAGCTACCAGAATCGCTAAACACCAACGGCAATTGCCATCAAATATCCACACGCCATAGGTCAGGAAGTCCTTCCCTTCCATGACGTATCGATATGTCTAAGGTCGCGAAGGGTTAAGCTATTTAATAAATAATATATATTAATTTTCATTCAAAATGTGCTATCTTTTCTTGTAGGGCATATGATTGATTTATTTGCACACACTTATTAATTTTTCTTGTGTGAATCAGTAATGTCATATAATTCATAGAAAACCATAGTCTTGCTGTTTGCATCCTGCATAACAGCTTAATTCTGCTTTTGATACATTCCAGTATAATATGTAATATGTACTGGAATTGTCCTGATTCTCATGCTCTACAACTTGTCATTCACTCTTTTTTAGAATACTGACAGCACTAAAGGTGCTGTAACTTACTTCCTTTCGCTACCCAGAACGCATTGCTCCTGCCATTGTCCAATGACTGTCACGATGTGATGGTATGAAGTAAGGGAGAGGGCAGAGGGGCCTTAAACTGTCTCTGGAACTGGGATCTTAACTATCCCTGTCCTAGGACACTCTTGATGGTAGAGAAGCCTGGGTCTACAACCTTGCTATGATCCTGTTAAACTCTAATCTGTTGCTTCCCCACCCCAAGAGGCATGGGTCAGAAATGTAAGGTAAACAGGACACAAAGACACACAGGGGTAACTGAAAACCGCTATCGTACAAAACACTCACCAAAAATATGTAGGAGGATAGAGAAAGGGAGGAACAAACTAAATAGGAATAATGACGAGGAGATAAACACTCATGAAACGACTGCAAACAAAACACGCCAGCAACTACTCTCAACACGACACAGCTCAACATTTCCAGGAAGAAGATTCTTTCACCAGCAAGGAAGAAACACCCAGAGCTAGTATATGTAGGGAGAGGAAATGAAATCAACAGCTGCAGCTGAGCAAAAAAGAGTCAACACTAGTGGAAAGGAAATCCTTTTAAAATAGGACACAAATCACACCGTCTCTAAAGAGGACCTGCGATTCCATACCTGTAGTGACTTTTTAACTCCAGGTCTCCCAGGGGCACGTGACACCCTCGTGACAATGACTTTCCTGTCCTAAACTGAAAGTCTGTCACTATCTATTTTGCTTTTATGCAGGCAAAACAACTGGAGCATAAAGACAAAAACGCTCCATGCTCCTACAAAATATAAATTCATTGCGGCATCTCTGTTGCTATACACTGATTATACCTGACAACACTTAGTGGACAGCTCGTCACACAAAAAAAGGCACCTAGTTACTGTCACTTTGGATTAATTTCTTGGTGGTCGTGTGGGGGGTTAAGACAACATAACATTTAAATAAAGTGATTTGCAGATTGTCTTTTTATGATGTTTTCTTTCAAATTACATCAAGTGTTTGAAAAGTACAAGGACAGTCTAAAGGTGAAAATACATAACGTCTATAGCCTCTGGTATAGCCTAGGCTCAAACCTGTTAGTAATCCAACAGGTCCACCATTTGTCTTTTTGGCCTCTTTGTTACCTTCAAGTATAAAATGCAAAAGCTCCAAGCAATGATAAGTGTGAAATATCCTTTTATGCAGAATATAATTTTATATTTTGCGTTATGCATAAATATAAATTATTATGGGACTTAGCATAACAAAATAATGTAACTATCCAACTAATGGAAAAGGGATTTATCCTGTCCGTTCAAGGCTCAGTAGCAAGGACAAGACAAATGACCTTTTAATGCATTTTGCTTTGAAAACCTCTGTGAGCAGAACTAATCAGTGTAAATTCATTTAGAAAGATAACAAGTTCAGCGCATACTTCGAGTTGTTGAGGTCAGGGCAAAGTTTGTCATGAGAAATCTAAGTATGCCTACAAAAAAAATAGAAAAATGTGTTCCAGTAACCTTCATGCCCTCACCGGTAAAGCTGTCTGACCGAAAAGGATAACAAAGTACATAGAGGTGTCTGGGTTAGTATTATCACAGGTTCTAAAACTACGTAAATATAATTAATTTTTAAAATGAGCAATACGTGCAACAAATTCTTTAAATTGTCACACACTGCTCCAATTATAGTATAAAAATTGAATGAGCAGATGTTATATTGTATTGAATGAGATGATTTAAAATCTCAATCACTATTTGCATCTGAAAAGAGAGTTTTTACTTGCAGTGCCAAAACGGTAATTTTCCATGCAAGCAATTTAGTATCACAGCTAAGCTTTTATTCCATTTGCTACCAAAACCCTAAATATGTCAAGCACCCTGAACCCATATCCCTACAGATTCCTTCTGTCTAACACTGCCCCTAAGCAAGTCCAAGAGCATTTCAAAAAATAGGAGTGAAAACCTACCAACATATTGCCTTCACTAACTTTCTTCTGGCTCCTTGTGTTAGTTAAAGTATTATGTGCCACATCTAAAGGGAACCTGTTACCAGGTTTTTCCCATATAAGTAGGGTCACCACCACAGGAATGTCATAAAAAGTCCCCAATCCAGTCTGTAGATCCCAAAAAATAGCTTTTATTATACTCACAGACGGAGCGGTCTTGTCTGATGGGCATCTCTCTTGCTTCTTGCATGCTACTACATTGTCATTTTGTTTTGCCCTCGGCAGGGCAAATAGAAGTGCGTCAGTGCTGGAGCGCGATGGGAGACACTGTGTGAATGACGTAGGACACATCATCCACACAAAGCAGTGAAGGAGGAAGTCGATAGCAAAAAGAGACGAGGCGTCACAACAAGACCAGAGATGCCCATCGGACTAAACCGCCTCATCTGTGAGTATAAGATAAGCTATTTTGGGGGATCTGCAGACTGGATTGGGGCCTTTTTTACAGCTAATTTGGAGCATTTTCTCTGCTAGGTTGAAAATGATCCAATGTCATAGAGAAGTATCCCTTTCATTGATGTGAGAAAAAACAAACCTTGACCCAACTGCTATGCCCAGCTATCGCCCAATATCATTGCTCCCGTTTGCTTCCAAACTCTGTGAGCAGCATGTCCACGCTCAACTTTCCTCCCATCTCTCATCTAACTTTCTCCTTGACAACCTCCAATCTGGCTTCCGCCCCCACCACTCCACTGAAATTGCCCTGACCAAAATTACTAATGACTTACTCACAGCCAAAGCTAACAGACAGTTCTCATCCTCCTCCTCCTTGACCTGTCCTCTGCCTTTGACACAGTCGACCACTGCCTACTGCTACAGATTCTTTCTTCCCTTGGCATCAAAGACCTTGCCCTGTCCTGGATCGCCACTTACCTTTCCGACCGCACATTCAGCTTCTCCCACTCCCACACTACCTCCTCATCCCGCCCTCTCTCTGTTGGAGTCCCTCAAGGCTCTGTCCTGGGGCCCCTATTTTTTCCATCTATACCCTTGGCCTAGGACAACTCATAAAGTCCCATGGCTTCCAGTTCCACCTGTATGCGGATGACACTCAGATCTACTTCTCTGGCCCAGATGTCACCTCTCTGCTGTCCAGAAATCCAGAGTGTCTATCAGCCATATCCTCCTTCTTCACCTCTCGTTTCCTAAAACTCAATGTAGACAAAACCAAACTCATCATCTTTCCTCCATCCCACGTATCTTCCCTACCCGATCTATCTATTATGGTAAATGGCATCACGATCTCTCCCGCACCTGAAATCCGCTGCCTCGGAGTAACTCTCAACTGTGCCCTGTACTTCAAACCACACATCCAAACTCTTGCCACCTCCTGTCACCTCCAACTTAAAAACATTTCCATAATCCGTCCCTTCCTCAGCCCTCAATCTACTAAAACTCTTGTGCATGCCCTCATCATCTCCCGCCTCGATTACTGCAACACCCTCCTCTGTGGCCTCCCCGTCAACTCTCTTGCACCACTCCAGTCTGTCCTCAACTCTGCTGCCCGACTAATCCACCTCTCCCCTCGCTACTCCCCTGCTTCTCCCCTCTGCAAATCCCTCCACTGGCTCCCAATTCCCCAACGAATCCAGTTCAAACTACTAACACTGACCTACAAAGCCATCCACAACCTGTCCCCTCCCTATATCTCTGAACTAATCTCCCAATATCTTCCTTCACGTAATCTTCGATCCTCCCAAGACCTCCTACTATCCTCCACACTTATTCGTTCCTCACACAACCGCCTCCAAGATTTCTCCCGAATATCCCACATCCTCTGGAATTCCACGCCTCAACATGTACGATTATCCACCACCCTTGGATCCTTCAGACGGAACCTGAAAACCCATCTCTTCAGGAAAGCCTACAGCCTGCAATAACCATTCCTCCTCGCCGCCACCACCCGAGCTTCCGCCTCGCCGCCACCACCACCAGAGCTGCCGCCTCACCACCACCAGAGCTGCCGCACCCCCGACCTTCTGTTTCTTCCCCATTATCCCGTAGAATGTAAGTCCGAAAGGACCGGTTCCTCTCCCCTCTGTACCAGTCTGTCATTGTAAATTTGTTTACTGTAAACGATATCTATAACTTTGTATGTAACCCCTTCTCATGTACAGCACCATGGAATTAACGGCGCTATATAAATAAATAATAATAATAATAATAATTGATGGTTTCATGAAACAAATTAATTCCTTAAAGCTTAAGGGCCCCAGGCACAATAGATCTTTCCTGATGTCTCTATACAGAGGAGCAATCACTCTGCCAAGTGTTTTCTGCCAAGAGTCTGCTGCCAGACTTCTTTGGTGGAGGCTTATCTCAAAGTGAAAAAGAGGATCAGTAGTGGGAAATCAGACATGCAAGATCCTTATCTCTCCTGACTTCTTCTGTCAGATTTGTGTAGGGAGACCTGTTATGTTTAGGTAGCTGAGGAGGCAGGAGCAAAAAACCGCATAGGCAGCCGAACATAAGAGAGGTTGGAAACTAATAGGTTGCAGACCCCTAAACTAACCGCACAACTAGAAGTAGCCGTGGGACGTTCCTACGGTGCCCTAGACGCCTCGTCACAGCCGGAGAGATAGCTATCCCTGAAGATGGAAAGAGGAAAGCTAACTGCCCCGGAGTAGACTCCAAAAGAATAGGAAGCCCCCAGACATATAATGGCGGTTAGACAAGATGAAAATACGAACACAGACAGAAAATAGATTGAGCAAACGCTGGGGCCCAAAACTGTCTAGATAGGACAGCAAAGGAGAGAATACTGTCTGCAACCCAAAAAACCCTAGGAAAAACTCCAACACTATTGAATCCAAAAATACTGAGACCACACGGTCTCGACCACCTATATCAGATCTCTGGTGTGGACAAGTAGCAACCCAGCAGTAAAATATCACAAGAACTGAGCAAAAGAACAAATACAAAAAACGAACGTAGACCAGCCAAATCCCCCCAAAGGGGACCCGGCTGAAGACAAAAAGCAATTCAGCAAAAAGTAAGGAATTCAAACCACAGAAAAAAAAACTGAAAGAGACTTATCTGAAAGCAAGCAGGAGACAGCAGGAAAGCAAGCTGAATTCCAACCTAGACCAGAAAGAACAATTGATCACCGGCGAGGATCATGGGAGTTCAGCTCACTTATATCAGGCCAGTCAGTACCACCTGACAACCACTCGTTATCTGCAGGTGTAGGACTCTTGGTGTTCAACATAGGTTCAATACCCTCAGCAACCACCAGAGGGAGCTTCAGCTCCGAAGTCATCTCCAAAACGTTCACAACAGTTCTTTTGTTGATTCTGTTATGTTTAGGTAGCTGAGGAGGCAGGAGCAAAAAACCGCATAGGCAGCCAAACATAAGAGAGGTTGGAAACTAATAGGTTGCAGACCCCTAAACTAACCGCACAACTAGAAGTAGCCGTGGGACGTTGCTACGGTGCTCTAGACGCCTCGTCACAGCCAGAGAGATAGCTATCCCTGAAGACGGAAAGAGGAAAGCTAACTGCCCAGGAGTAGACCCCAAAAGAATAGGAAGCCCCCAGACATACAATGGCGGTTAGACAAGATGAAAATACGAACACAGACAGAAAATAGATTGAGCAAACGCTGGGGCCCAAAACTGTCTAGATAGGACAGCAAAGGAGAGAATACTGTCTGCAACCCAAAAAACCCTAGGAAAAACTCCAACACTTCTGAATCCAAAAATACTGAGACAACACGGTCTCGACCACCTATATCAGATCTCTGGTGTGGACATGTAGCAACCCAGCAGTAAAATATCACAAGAACTGAGCAAAAGAACAAATACAAAAAACGAACGTAGACCAGCCAAAGCCCCCCAAAGGGGACCCGGCTGAAGACAAAAAGCAATGCAGCAAAAAGCAAGGAATTCAAACCACAGAAAAAAAAAACTGAAAGAGACTTATCTGAAAGCAAGCAGGAGACAGCAGGAAAGCAAGCTGAATTCCAACCTAGACCAGGAAGAACAATTGATCACCGGCGAGGATCATGGGAGGTCAGCTCACTTATATCAGGCCAGTCAGTACCACTTGTCAACCACTCGTTATCTGCAGGTGTAGGACTCTTGGTGTTCAAGATAGGTTCAATACCCTCAGCAACCACCAGAGGGAGCTTCAGCTCCGAAGTCGTCTCCAAAACATTCACAACAGAGACCTTCACATTAGGGTCCCGTCACACTCTTCAATGTCCCAGCGATCCCACCAACGATCCCACGTGGATGGGATCGCTGGGACATCGTTAGCTGATACCTGGTGAGCTATCACATAGGCAGACTCACCAGCGATCAGGACCAGCGAGCACGCTGGTATCCAATGTACACATCGGGTAACTAAGCACCGCGCGGCACCTAGTTACCCAATATGTACCCTAGATACTGGCTCTCAGCTTCTGCTGTAGAGCGCTGAGAGCCGGTATCCAATGTACATATCGAGTAACTAAGCACCCCGCGGCACCTAGTTACCAAATATGTACCCTAGATAACGGCTCTCAGCGCTCTACAGCAGAAGCTGGGAGCCAGTAACCATGGGAGATATCGGGTAACTAGGTGCCACGCGGTGCTTAGTTACCCGATATGTGCAGTCATGGCCAAAAGTTTTGAGAATGACACAAATATTCATTTTTACAAAGTCTACTGCTTCACTTTTTCTAATGGCAATTTGCATATACTCCAGAATGTTATAAAGAGTGATCAGCTTAACTGCAATTACTTGCAAAGTCAATATTTGGCTAGAAAATGAACTTTATCCCCCAAAACACATTTCAACATCATTGCAGCCCTGCCTTAAAAGGACCAGCTAACCTCTTTTCAGTGATTGCTCCATTAACACAGGTGTGGGTGTTGATGAGGACATGGCTGGAGATCAATCTGTCATGATTAAGTAAGAATGACACCACTGGACACTTTAAAAGGAGGCTGGTGCTTGGCATCATTGTTTCTCTTCTGTTAACCATGGTTATCTCTAAAGAAACATGTGTAGTCATCATTGCAATGCACAAAAATGGCATAACAGGGAAGAGTATCGCAGCTAGAAAGATTGCACCTCAGTCAACAATCTATCGCATCATCAAGAACTTCAAGGAGAGAGGTTCCATTGTTGCCAAAAAGGCTTCAGGGCGCCCAAGAAAGACCAGCAAGCGCCAGAACCGTCTTTTAAAAGTGTTTCAGCTGCGGGATCGGGCTACCAGCAGTGCAGAGCTTGCTCAGGAATGGCAGCAGGTAGGTGTGAGTGCATCTGCACGCAATGTGAGGCAGAGACTCTTGGAGCAAGGCCTGGTCTCAAGGAGGGCAGCAAAGAAGCCACTTCTCTCCAGAAAAAACATCATGGACAGACTGATATTCTGCAAAAGGTACAGGCAGTGGACTGCTGAGGACTGGGGTAACGTTATTTTCTCTGATGAATCCCCTTTTCGATTGTTTGGGACATCAGGAAAACGCCTCATTTGGAGAAGACAAGGTGAGCGCTACCACCAGTCTTGTCTCATGCCAACTGTTAAGCATCCTGAAACCATTCATGTGTGGGGTTGCTTCTCAGCCAAGGGAATCGGCTCTCTCACAGTCTTGCCTAAAAACACAGCCATGAATAAAGAATGGTACCAGAATGTCCTCCAAGAGCAACTTCTCCCAACCCTCCAAGAGCAGTTTGGTGATCAACAATGCCTTTTCCAGCATGATGGAGCACCTTGCCATAAAGCAAAGGTGATAACTAAATGGCTCAGGGAATAAAACATAGAGATTTTGGGTCCATGGCCTGGAAACTCCCCAGATCTTAATCCCATTGAGAACTTGTGGTCAATCATCAAGAGACGGGTGGACAAACAAAAACCTAAAAATTCTGACAAAATTAAAGCATTGATTGTGCAAGAATGGACTGCTATCAGTCAGGATTTGGTCCAGAAGTTGATTGAGAGCATGCCAGGGAGAATTGCAGAGGTCCTGAAGAAGAAGGGTCAACACTGCAAATATTGACTTGCTGCATTAACTCATTCTATCTGTCAATATAAGCTTTTGTTACTCATATGTTTGCAATTATTATATTTCTGTCTGTGATAAAAACAACTGTCAAACACACATAAAAACCAGAGGGCAGCAGATCATGTGAAAATATAATATTTGTGTCATTCTCAAAACTTTTGGCCATGACTGTACATTGGATACCAGCTCCCAGCTCGCTGATCGTTGGTCTCCCTTTGTCACACGCAGCGATGCGTGCTGGCCAGCGGGACACCTATGATCAAAAAATGGTCCAGGACATTCAGTGACGATCAGCGATACCCAGCAGGGGGGCTGGTTGTCGCTGCATGTCACACTAAGCGAGATCGCTGGTTAGGTTGCTGTTGCGTCACAAAATCGGTGACGCTTCAGCGATCTCGCTAGCGATCTCGCTTAGTGTGACGCGGGCTTTAGACTGTTGGTCAAGGAAGCTGATATCAGTGGATTTGACTTTCGTAAGTCTAAAGTGTATGGGGGCCTTTTTTCTCAAGTATGAATTAATTTTCGCAGTGTAAGAACCATCCATCACAAAAGTAAACAAATTTTCATCACACGCTAAACTTAACTAGGAGTGCCTTAAAGTGAATCTGTCAGCAGAATTTCAACCCCCTCCCCAACTATTTATATGCCCATACAGCGCTTACAAAGACAAGTCGAACAATACTTTTACATGGCCAGTTCGTTCATCTGTTATTAAGAAATCAGTGTTTGAACTGATATGCAAATAAGGCTGAAGAGCTATGGTAGGTCTGAAGCCTCTGTCACTCCAGCTCTATTCCCTGCCTGTACCGCCTCCTCCTCCTGCTTGACCGACAGTCTCAATGCTGTGTGACTTCAGTCAAAGGTGCATCCAATCTGCGTGAAAAAAGTGACCAAAAATGTATTCTGCCATCATCACATACTTTCTTTGCTGTAACTTTTATCCAATTGGGTCCTTGGACTTTGAGCGTGCATCCTCAGTGTTCCTGTTGTGCTGTCGGCTGTTCTTCTATGGTTCAGTCAAAGGAGCATCCGTCAAGCAGGAGGAGACGATACTAAGCGAGGAATAGAGCTGGAGTGACAGAACAGGTCTTCTGCCTCATTGGCATATCAGTTCATACGCTGATTTCTCAGTAACGACTGGACTGGACTTTTAAAGGTATTGCAGAAATTGTCTTCAGAAGAACTATATGCACATATAAATACTTTAGAGGTGAAATCCTGCTGACAGATACCCTTTAAAGGGAACCTGTTACCAGGTTAGGCCAATATGAGATGCGGCCACCGTCTTTCAGGGCTGATATACAGCGCTGGGACTTGCCTGCGCACTGCAGTACTTTGTTCTGCCCTCGACAGGGCAGATAAGTATGTCGGCGAAGGAGCGCGATGCCGAGCAGACTTTTTGGATGATGCAGAGACACGCCATCCACATGAACCAAGAAGGAGGACGCCATCACAAGAAGATGGGAGGTGCAGGACCAAGAAGAGCGACACCCCTCAGACCGGACCGCCCCGCAGGTGAGTATAATAAAAGTTATTTTTCTTCTCTTACAGGTCAGGTTGGAGGCAGATATATAGCATTATAGAATGCTGTATATCAGCCCTAAAGAGTGATGGCAGCATCTCATATCGGCCAAACCTGTTGACAGGTTCCCTTTAAGGAGGCTAAACCATAACCCAGCCATACCTTTAGATACTCACAAACTTATTTCTTGCTCCACTTTCGGTCTCCCGCTCTTACATGACGCCTCTGCCCTCTCAAGACGCTTTGTTTGAGTATCCCAGCGTGCACTTGGATTATCAAACAAACATAATAAAAAAGGAAGTAAGAAAAAAATAAGAAAAGCAATTCGATAGTGTATTTAGAGAAGGATAGAGGATTTTTAACGCAAGTATAATCGAAAATAATTGTGGCATTAAATAGATAGGGATTTAGGATGAAAATTAGACTGTATTTTGGACCACCCCTTTAACTTTTAATGATGGGAAAATCCCTTTATCTTCTCTCTAAAAAGAACAGGTGAGAACTTGTCGATCAGTGGAGGTCTAACGACTGGAACCACAACCAATCCCAAGAATGGGGCTCTGAAACTTTGCGAGAGATAGGTGAGCACTGTACTGAACTCAGAGGGGGTATTTTACAGTCCCAGTGGTCAGACCCCCCCCCTTCATCCACAAATAATCACCAATCCCTTGAATAGGCAATGACTTTTAATGATGAGAATAACCATTTAAGGAACAAAGTATGACCTCCATTTTATATAATAATGGACCCAAGACAGTTTTTTTTTTTATAAATAAGCGTAACTTTCAATATGGGCTCATTTTCCGCCTGAATAATTGTATTCGATGTAATGAAAGGGGGCAGCTGTTGGAAATATATCATTCTAGTACATAGCAAGAACTCCTCCTTTTACTGCAACTAGACTTCTCCTGACCCTCAGCAGAAGTTAGAAAGGAGGTCCAGCTGTGTATTGTGCCCCGTATATATTGTGTCCAAATTTGGAGTAAAATTTCACCAATATGGCAAGGTGACTAAATCATAATCCCAAGGATTGTTGTATTTGTCAAACATAGCGCGATGTGTCATAAATATTTCTACTCAAGTAATGAATTAATAATATGACAAAGTGATTCATTGCCATCATAAGTCATGATCTCGTAATGTCCTGGAGAATTCGGGAGGGCAGATGGGAGGACACAGGATCCGTGCGACCTGGGTATGTTTTTCTTATTCCACTCTTCACAACAGAGGTGTCTGCCAAGTACATGTTAGCACATAAACAGATTAAACCTTAAATCTCAGAGAGGTATAATCTATATGCCTGCATTGCAGCTGCTTTTAGTGGGGGAAAAAGTGTGTGCAGATATTTCATAGGAAAAATGTTACCTTCCTGCTTTAAAATATAAGTCACATAACACTTGTGTGACAGAATTTCCATTAGGTTTTGCAGTAAAAAAAAAAAGAAGTTATACTGCAGTGACATCACAGGATTAAAGGAGCTCTCTGCTTCGAACAATTTTTACTTCTTAGAAGAGTCCCAGGTAGAGATGGTGCAAATCTGTTCAGGGTTCAGGGTCCTCATCTCGCTCTGGACATGTCATGTCCTGCATTACATGGCTGTATGTAATGCTTAAAGGCAATCTGTCAGCAGGGTTATGCAATTTTATCTGAGAGCAGCTTATTAGGCAGCTGTGTGTTATAGTTTCAATACAATCTGTGTTTTATCAGCAGGAGATTATCACTGCTGGACTAGGTATCACATGCACAGCAGTCCAGCTAATCTGTGTAACTCCACCCCCATCACTGATTGGCAGCTGGCTTACAGAATACACAGAAAAGCTGCCAATCAGTAGTGTGGGCGGGGTTATACACAGATGAGCACTCAGAGCACTCCTACATCTATAACAGTGAAAACAGAGATTCTATCAAAACTATACCGAGCAGTCCAGTAAGTGATGCATCACAGGAATCAAGCTCTCTACCCCTACATCATGCTGCTTTCAGATTACATAGCAAAAACCTACTTGCTGATTCTCTTTAAGCCTCCCCCATACACATCTGATGGCTGTTGGTTGAAAGATGCTTTATCAGACCGATTGGCAGACAGCTTTCTTGGCTATCTCTCCCATTCACAGGAGCACTCGCTTGGCTAAGCATTCCTGTTTGCTCTGGCAAAGGCTTATCTCCAGGATAACGAGGTGATCAGCAATCTGAAATCAGACATGCCCAATCAAAATGTCATTCAATGATTAGTTGGCGGGTGCCCCCATACATATTAGAGTTTCAGACAAACCTGTTGGCATCTGTGGGTTTGCCCAACATTGTAATGTTTATGGGGACCCTTGGTTTCCCAGGTAGTGGCACCACAAAAAAACCATTGCCACCATCAGGGCATTATTACCCTTACTGGTGTATGGGGCACGGTGAGCAGACGCAGAGTGGCGGCTCTTTTGCTTCTGCTCACTAGGCCCCAGGGGCAAGGGTGGGTTGCGGCGTACATCGTGGTGAAAGTGAGCGTTCCTGGAGCTCATTGCTGTCAAAACAGAACGGCAATGCAGCTCCAAGAGAGCTCCCTCCACCTTTTTTTGTGATGTGATAGTGGCGGCGCCAATGCAATGGCGTCATCGTGCAGGCGCTGGCATGTATGCCAGCTGGATACCAGAAAGTGGAGCTGCAAGGGATTGTATGAGAGGTAAGTGTGAAAAACTTTTTTCTTTTTTTTTTATAAAATGAATTGCCGTAAATGGGTGTGGGGGGAGCAAATGATACTGTATTGAGGGTGGGGGATGGAGGAAAGCAAATGATGAATTGAAGGTGGGGGTGGGGAGAGCAAATGATGATGAATTGAGGGTGGAGGAGAGTAAATGACTACAAATTGAGGGTAGGGGAGAGTAAAGGATTAACTATTGAAGGTGAGGTAGAGCAAATGATTGTGAATTGAGACTAGGAAGTGGGAGACAGCAAAAGATGATGACTTGAGGGTGGGAACAGCAAAAGATGACTTGAGGGAGGTGAATAGCAAATGATGATGAATTGAGGGTGGGGGAGAGCAAATAATGACGAATTGGGGGTGAGGGAGAGTAAATGATTATGAATTGAGACTGTGGGGTGGGGAGAGTAAATGATGAATTGAGGGGGTTCTGTTACTGTGCAGAGCAGCACTATGTTGCTTTTTTCATCATCCAGCGTAGTGTAGAAGTTGGGGAGAAGTGTAGAATGTGCTCTGGAAGTGGTGCTCTAGATAACTGTGTGTTATTTTCTGCAGAGATCAGTCCTGGCTGGAAGCAGTGATGGTGTTCTGCGCTGGATGAAGAAGAAAAGCAAAGATAAAAGACTTCAACTACAGACATCACTGGTGAGTCTATTTGTTACCTCTACAGTGACATTATACGCTATATATTATATACAGAGCTCCTATGTATAATGTCACTGGTGACCACTGTATTACCTTTACACTGACACTATTCAAAGCACCTGTGTATAATGTCACCGGTGATCCCTGTACATTATACACTATATACAGAGATCCTCTATATAATGTCACCGCACCGGTGATCACTGTATTACTTGTAATCTGACACTATATACAGAGCTCCTGTGTATAATGTCACCGGTGATCACTGTATTACCTGTACACTATACACTATATGCAGAGCTCCTGTGTATAATATCACCAGTGATCACTGTATTACCCATATACTATACACTATATAAAGAGCTCCTGTGCATAATGTCACTGGTGAATCCCTGTATTACCTGTACACTATACACTATAAACAGAGCTCCTGTGTATAATGTCACTGGTGAGTCCCTGTTTACCTGTACACTAATAATAATAATAATCTTTATTGTTATATAGCGCTAACATATTCCGCAGCGCTTTACAGTTTGCACACATTATCGTCGCTGTCCCCGATGGGGCTCACAATCTAGATTCCCTATCAGTATGTTTTTTTTTTTTTTGGGCGTGTGGGAGGAAACCGGAGTGCCCTGAGAAAACCCATGCAAACACGGGGAGAACATACAAACTCCTTGCAGATGTTGTCCTGGGTGGGATTTGAACCCAGGACTCCAGCGCTGCAAGACTGCACTGCTATCCACTGAGCCACCGTGCTGCCCATTATATACTATATACAGAGCTCTTGTGTATAATGTCACTGGTGATCACTGTATTACCTGCACACTAACACTATATACTGTATACTATGTGCAGAGCCCCTGTGTATAATGGCACTTATGGCAATATTAGTGTTGTGGTGTTATAGTAATTATCAGTATTGTGATATTTGATCACTATGTGGTGGTAATATGTTATCTCATAATGGTGTGACGGTATTTGTTCCTTGTATGTGGTATTATTCGGTCACTATGTGGTGGTAATATGTGATCTGGTCATGGTGTGGTGATATTTGTTCCTTGCATATGGTGGTAATATGTGATTTGGTCATGGTGTGGTGGTATTTGTCCCTTGTATGTAGTATTTTTTGGTCACTATGTGGTGGTGATATGTGGTCTGGTCCTGGTGTGGCGGTATTTGTTCCTTATATGTGGTATTATTGGTCAGTAGGTTGTGCTTATACGTGATCTGGTCAAGGTGTGGCAGTATATATTCCTTTTATATGGTAGCATTCAGTCACTATGGGGTGGTAATATGTGGTCTGATGAAAGTGTGGTGGTATTCGTCCCTTGTGTGTGGTATTATTCGGTCACTATGTGGTGGTAATATGTGATCTGGCCATGGTGTGGCAGTATTTTTCCCTGTATGCAGTATTATTCGGTCACTATGTGGTGGTAATGTGTGGTCAGCTCATGTTGTGCCGGTATTTGTCCGTTGTATGTGGTATTATTGATCATTTTAAAAAAATGTATGTGACACATTCCCTTAAAGAAAAATAAAGACAAATATACCTAAAAAGTGTATTAGATATTTTAACAACATTTTTAAATAGGTTTCAGTAGAGTAAGGCCCTGCCAAAAGAGTCTCCTTGTGCTGACGGCTGAAAAAATCTTTTGGCCAAAACAAAAGCTGATGGCTATGAATGGGAAAAAAAATCTAAACATTTAATATCTCTGTGATTACAAACATTCATTAAAAATATAAAAAAATCAATGAAAATATAAATATAATAATATCAAATAGGTTAATATTAAATTAATTAACCGATAAGGTAAACAACATAAAGAAAAATATATAAAAACTCTGAAATTGCCATAAAATGTTTTGATCACACCTACCTATAAAAATGCAATAAAAAGAGATCAAACATTATATGTACCCCAAATGGTACTAATAAAATAAACGACAGCTCAACAAGCAAAAAAACAAGCCCTCACACAGCTCCATCGATGGGAATTTAGTGACACAAGCCATTTTTTCTTTATTAGACAGTTCTGAAATTTTTTTAAACACTAAAACACGTAAAAAAAATCAATTTTGGTATTTTCTCTATCGAACTGACTGGGAAAAATTATGTTGTCTGGTCATTTTCACTGCACATTGACGAAACCCAAAGAACAATGGCGGAACTAAGTTGTTTTTCCAGTATTACACCCAATTTGGATTTTTTTTCACATTTTTTGGTATATTAAATGGTAAAGTGAATGTTGTGTTTTAAAAAATCACCCTTCCTAGGGCTATGTTGGCTGTGAAAAAAATGAAACCGCAGAAAACTTTAAACAAAATTGTGTCCATATTATGAAAACTGATGCACGTGGAAGAATCTCATGGAGAACATGCAGCTTCTATGTAGATGTTGACGTTATTTTTATTATGCTTTTCTTATATAGCGCCATTTATTCCACAGCGCTTTACAGACATTATCATCGCTGTCACCATTGGGGCTCACAATCTAGATTCCCGATTAGTATGTCTTTGGAGTGTGGGAGGAAACCGGAGAACCCGGGGGAAAACCACGCAAACACGGGGAGAACATACAATCTCCTTGCAGATGTAACCCTACCCTACCATTAACCCTAACCCTAGCACTGCAAAAAAAAAACTCATTCCACCTGTGCCCAGTTAAGGGCTGGTAACATGGACGCCCATTGTTGGGGTATTTGGATGGTACCACCCGGGCACTTTATTTGTACAATACTATTATTGCATCACATTGTCAGTAGGCGCTTGGAGTCCTCAGAAGTGTGCGAGAATCACTGGGCATGAAAGTCCATGACTCTAAACACATACTCGTCCTTCTTTGGCGGGCAGCTCACTCACGTTTGGTTCAAATTAAAAAACCATCATTATGACACAAATAATGGAAAGAGAAGATGTGAGATTCTTTGAAGTGAATGCAAATCAAATTTTAGTGATAATTAGCAACAGACAACGGAGAAATATTATTTATTTGCACACTTGGATCTCTTGAAAATCTCTTAGAGAAAAAGTAAAGTTTGGTTTAAAAGAAAAAAAGTTGAAATACTCCAGTGTATACAGGGTTGGCTCTTTGATTGACAGCGTGGATAAAAAAAAAAGAAATGAGAATCCAGTCCAAAAAGGGGATATAAAAAAGCAACCAAAAACTGAGTATTTCAAGCAGAAACCACTTCTGGAAAGGGGAGTTTTTGGAGAAGTTTTCTTTTCTGAAGAGTTTTGGAAGTTTTTTTTTTTCCTGAATCGTTCTCTGCAGCGTTATTATTAGACAATGATTAATTTGGAGAGGTTTCCTTCAGGATCCTCTTAAAAATGCGACATGAGTTTTCTTTTTGCCGCTAGGTGTTTTTGAAAACCTCTGCTGGAAAAAAAGTTGGAAAAATAATCCTCATGTAACCAGCAAAGTGGATTTCACATAGAAATTAAGTGAAAAGGTTTTCTAAGAGTTTTTTAAGCTGTTTTTGAGGAGGATTTTGAAAAGGACCTGCTTCAAAAAAAACTTCTAAAAATACAGAGTTCACATACCCTAAAGCTATATTCATGCACAGCTTTTTTGCTGTTATTTTTTTCTGCAGCTGAAACCTGCTCTCTTGACAGTAAAAACGCTGCATTCAAATCACCCATTTTTCAGCATTGTCGTGGCGCTTTTTTGCATCATTTTTGGGTGCGGATTAAATGTATGTTTCTCTACAGTACATAATTAATAAAATTATTTTTTCTCCAAACTTTGCTTTGAAAACCCCACAAAAAACACCTTAACATGTTTTTTTGCAGTGTTTTTTCAATTTCTGAATGCTTTCTATGGGTGAAAAAAAGACTGAAAAAATGCTGAAAAAATTGATATGCTGCAGGTTTAAAAAACGCTGCAGTTCTCAAATTTAGCCATGAAAAAAAAAAGTGTGTGCATGAGATTTCTAAAATCTCAGACCTTTTGCTGATACTACAAAAGCAGCTTTTAATTTGCCTAACAAAAAAACGCAACAACAAAAAAACTGCTGCAAGTGAACATAACCCATGGCTATGGTACTTTTTATTTTTATTTGTTTTATGTACTTATATAGAGCCATTAATTCATTTACTGCAATTAATTGTGTGGGCAGTGCAACAAGTAGTGATGAGCGAACGAGCTGGGATGAGGTGTTATCTGAGCATGCTCAGATGCTAACTGAGTGACTTCAAAGAGTTCGAGCAATATGCTCAAGTACGCTCGCCTGCACGTCTCACTGCTGTTCGACAGCCGCAACACATGCAGGGCTTGTCTAACAAACAGGCAACCCGTGCATGTGTTGCAGCTGTCAAACAGCCCCGAGACATGCAGCTCGGGGACTCGAACATATTATTCGAGCACGCCGAAGACACTGGGTTAGCACCCAAGCATGCTCGGGAACACGCTCATCACTACCCACAAGCCTTTTTAGTATTTCATATACCAATGCATGTGAGTATGAGATATTAAAAGTGAACCTGTCAGCAGGATTTTGCTAAGTAAACTACAGGCATTGTCAGGTTGCCGCTGATACACTGACTAAAATGATACCTGGTGAAGAAATCCGTCTTGTGGTTCTTGTGTAATCAGTGTTAGAAGTTTTCAGTTAATGAGACGCCCGTGCTCCGGGGCAGGACTGTAGGCAGAGTCTTATCTTCCTGCTCTAAGCCAGAGAAACCAAGGAGAGCCCTGTCCACAGGCCGCCCCGAAGCACAAACATCAGGGGCGGAACTATCGTGGAAGCAGGGAAGCAGCTGCCACAGGGCCCGGGCTAGAAGGGGGCCCGTCCCTGCTGCAGCTGCTTCACCTACCACCAGGGCCGCCATCAGGGCATTACAGCCCTGACTGGCGTATGGGGCCCGATCAGCAGAGGGGGCCCGCACCGGGCCCCGTCACCTACCGATCGGGCCCCACTGCCCTGCCCCCAGCGGCAGGATTCTGCCGATCAAGTAACTGAACCTGCGCCCAGGACGCAGGTTCAGTTACTCTATCACCGTGCGGGCCCGCACGGTAATAGTTAACGCTGCCAGCCAATCGGAGGCTGGCAGCTGACGTCACCGCGCTCTGTGGAGTGTGGATCTCTCGCCGCTGGAACGCGGCAAGGTAAGGAGAAAGATTTTTTTTTTTTTAATATTGCAAGCCGGAGCCGCGGCAGAATTAAGAGTGGGCAGGACTGGGGGCAGAATGGAGATGGGGCAGGACTGGGGGCAGAATGGAGAGTGGGCAGGACTGGGGCAGAATGAAGAGTGGGCAGGACTGGGGGCAGAATGGAGATGGGGCAGGACTGGGGGCAGAATGGAAAGTGGGCAGGACTGGGGGCAGAATGAAGATGGGGCAGGACTGGGGGCAGAATGGAGAGTGGGCAGGACTGGGGGCAGAATGAAGAGTGGGCAGGACTAGGGGCAGAATGGAGATGGGGCAGGACTGGGGCAGAATGGAGAGTGGGCAGGACTGGGGCAGAATGAAGAGTGGGCAAGACTGGGGCAGAATGGAGATGGGGCAGGACTGGGGCAGAATGAAGAGTGGGCAGGACTGGGGGCAGAATGGAGAGTGGGCAGGACTGGGGGCAGAATGGAGATGGGGCAGGACTGGGGGCAGAATGGAGACAGGGCAGGACTGGGGGCAGAATGGAGATGGGGCAGGACTGGGGCAGAATGGAGAGTGGGCAGGACTGGGGGCAGAATGGAGACGGGGCAGGACTGGGGGCAGAATGGAGACGGGGCAGGACTGGGGGTAGAATGGAGACGGGGCAGGACTTTGGGCAGAATGGAGATGGGGCAGGACTGGGGCCCCGAAAACAGCAGGCCTCATTACAGTGCTGCAGATGGCGACCAAAACGGTCGCCAAAGCTGCTAAAAATTTGCAAATGGCGACTGGATTATTCAATCCATTCGCCGTTTGCGATTAGTGATTTTTAAAAAAATATATATTTTTTTTAAAAGGGCGGGGGGGGGCCCCATTGTGAAGTTTGCTGTGGGGCCCTGCCGTTCCTAGTTACGCCCCTGACAAACATGTTTCTCATCTTAAAGACAGACTTTGTGCTTCGGGGCGGCCTGTGAGCAGCCAATTCATTCTAGTAGGGGGCAGTGATAAAGAGGTGTCTTGTTTAAAGATCGGACAAATGCAAAAACAAAAAAATTGATACAAGAAAAATATATGTTTGTACTGTATTATCCAGTAGATAGAAAAAAAAGTTTGAGAATCTGAGGACAACTCTCAAATTGGAATATTTTTTCGGAAAAGAAAATGAAAGATTGTGCAACTTTGGCACAAAATCTGATAACTTTCAACCTCCTTTGAAATCTGCTATTCCATAAAAATAACTTAAAAATTGCCCCCCTTAGACTTCAGCACTACGTTATAAATTCAGCTCTGCTACATCTGTGCGAAAATTAAATTTCACATCTTTAGGATCAATTGCATCTGTCCTACTTCATTCATCCACTTTGCAAAAATAAGCAGCAACCTACAGCACACTCTTCAATTGTGTGTATGTAATAATCGCCTGGGTCATATTAAAATGAACATCATCCTGGTATATCAGGCAAACAGACACTGATGTCCATTTAACCCCCAATATTGTAAAGCTTTATGATACTACTGTGAAGAGCATATCAAGTATAATTACAATTTACTTTAAAAAAAAAATAAAAACAGTAAATAGTTAGAAAAAGTTTTCAAAGTTACTAAAACTTTCTCAGACTCTTGTATTGTATTGATCTTACAGTGCTCTTTCTCCCCCAAGTGGCTGATTTTAGAACTGCAGTTATGGGTTTCAAAAAAACTATGTATTCCATACTCCGCGTTATCCTTAAGTGTTACAAATTAATTTAGAATGAAAAAAACTGAGTAGTAAAACCAGAAACATATATAGCAATATAAACATTATGGGAATAATGGCTAGAGGAAAAAATAATATGTTAAAAAAGTGTTTTTTTTCTTGGGTCTTTTTCTTTCTTTACCACAAAGTGGAAAGTACATGATGGGAATTTGTTATTGTTTCTGTTTTTAATTAGGGATATGAAGCTTTGCAAGGGATTTAATCAGAAACTCTCCTAGCGAGTCTGGTGTTATTGACCTCCTGCCCCCAACAGCATTGAATTTCCAGGAGTTGAATTACATTAAAAAAGCAAAAGTTTTACCATTGGTTTAAATGGTAATTCTGTGCTGCGTCCTTGTGGCCAAACCAAAAGGGGTTTTATGTAGGCTACCGTTTAAGTCAAAGAATAATCACAGACCAGAAAATAGACTTCAGTATCTGTTCCAATACATATCATCAGCATGATACTAAAATGGGGCTGCAAAAAATATACTAAGATTATGGGCAAAAGTACGTGTGCTGTGCCCAGCACCTCATCCTGTAGTTGGGTCCCATTTTTAGTATCTATGGATTAGAGCGGAAAGTTCAGCCAGATTCTCATTGGATCGAGCAGCAGATTTACTGTCTGATGTCTGGTATGTGGCCTATTCGCATTATGTTTTGGAAAATCTTCAAATTTCCATTCTGAAAATAAAATGACATATAGTATACTGCACTCCCTATAGCCCTCCATAAAGAAAAATTCACTCCCTATAGTCCTCCATACAGTATAATGGACCCCTACAGTCCTCCATACAGTATAATTCACCCCTATAGTCTTCAATACAGTATAATGCACTCCTTATAGCCCTCCATAGGTATAATGTATCCCCTGTAGCCCTCCATACAGTATAATGTACCCCTATAGTCCTCAATACAGTATAATGCACTCCCTATAGCTCTCCATACAGTATAATGTACCCCTATAGTCCTCCATACAATATAATGTACCCATATAGTCCTAAATACAGTATAATGCACCCCGTATAGCCCTCCATACAGTATAATGTACCCCTATAGTCCTCAATACAGTATAATGCACACCTAAAGTCCTCAATACAGTATAATGCACACCTAAAGTCCTCAATACAGTATAATGCAGTACCCATATCCAGCTGTCCATACAGTATAACATACCCCTATAATCTTCAATACAGTATAATGCACCCCCCTAGTCCTCTGTACAGTATAATGCACCCCTATAGGCCATAGTCCTCCGTACAGTATAATGCACCCCACATAGTTCTCCCTAAAGTATAATACACCCCCATTTCCATCCTGAAAAAAAAATCACATTTTGACATTTATTGTGGACATTTTTCACCTAGATCTTTATTACATTCATCTGGATCTTTTTCCACTTTTGCTGCTTACTTACGACAGAAAAAAAGTATATTTTTTTCTCATGAACCCACAGAGTTATTTTTTTTTATTGGATCTGTTAAACTGATCAAAATTACATGCTTTTGTTTTTTTTAGGGGGGGGATACTGTTTTGATTTGTTGCAAGTGAACCTTTAAATTTGTATCCAATTGTTCATGCTCAGATTCTTTTTTTCAGAAAACTTTTGTCTGTCGTCTCAGTTGTACAAAAATAAACTGCACTTTACTTACCCTTTCTGGGTACAGCGCTATGTCTCCTGCACTGCCTTGGTCTATGTTGTTTGGCTGCAACGGTGACGTCACATTGTGCCGTCTACATTGGCAGAGCCGCTGAGGTCAGTGATAGACAAAATAGATGTCTCCTATGTCAGCCGCACAGGGCTCAAAGTCCTGGGCTTGCACAGCGCGCCTCACTCTGCCCAAAACAGAGAATGGACAGGTGCACACTATCTGTATTACGTTGCTCACATGCAGATCTTAACACCATGCAAACATTCCCGATGTAATGTCAGCAAAAAATGGCTTATCTCATAGTAACTAAATACAAGGTGACGGTCAACGGAAGGCCCCCATACACTTTACTTTAGACAGCTGTCATCCAAATGATGGTTCGTCAAGCAACAATCTCGCCCAACTTTCCCATACACAGGATCCCTTGCTCTGTGTTCTCTAAAGAGAGCCGCTGTCAAATATCTCTGGGGAGGCTTATCTTGTAGTGAGCAAAAGGACAGGATCACTCGCTCTGTGTCTCTAAGAGAGAGCCGCTGTCAAACATCTCTGGCGAGGCTTATCTTGTAGTGAGCAAAGGACAGGATCACTCGCTCTGTGTTCTCTAGAGAGAGCCGCTGTCAAACATCTCTGGCGAGGCTATCTTGTAGTGAGCAAAAGGACAGGATCACTCGCTCCTGTGTTCTCTAAGAGAGAGCCGCTGTCAAACAACTCTGGCGGAGGCTTATCTTGTCTTCTCCCAGGCTTCCCCCATACTCTGGAACTCCCTGCCGCAAAACATCAGACTTTCACCAACAACGGAGACCTTCAAGAAAAACCTGAAGACCCACCTGTTCCGACAAGCCTGCAACCTGCAATGATCCTCAGTCTACTGAACCATCGCACGACCAGCTCTACCCTCTCCTAGTGTATCCTCACCCATCCCTGTAGACTGTGAGCCCTCGCGGGCAGGGTCCCCTCTCCTTCTGTACTTGTGTGTCCCTTTTCTAGCACATGTTTATTGTACCTGTCTATATTTTTCCCTTTTCATATGTAAAGCGCCATGGAATAAATGGCGCTATATAAATGTATAATAATAATAATAATAATAGTTTGCAAAAGGATCAACAGTATTAAATCAGACATGCCGGACCCTTAACTCCTCCGACAATCATCTGTTCGTGGTCAGTCGACGGCCCCCATGCAGATTAGGCTGGCGATATTGTTGAATTTAGCCGATGTTCGTCTAATGTGTATAGGGTCCTTAATTTTATCCTCTCTCCGCATGTAATGGAGAGTTTACAGACGGCACAATCCATCTCATTATCCATTTACATATGTTTCTTGTTGCCCTATGAGGCTAATAGGACATGCCAGAGTCTCTGACATAAGAAGCATCACAGATCTCATACCCAGCACTTCAAACAACAAGGACGTTATCTTACAGACAAGACTGTACCTTCTCCTGCAGTGCATCAAACCAGACAGACGCAATCTACATTCCAGTGTCAGTCCATCATTCTGATAGATTACCAGGTATTTTCGTATGCAAATTGCCTCTTCAAACAAAGCAATTTGCATATTAAAATTTCCCAGAGGAGCATTGCACGGCGAATAAGCTCCTTACTCGACACGCCAGAGCTGGTATGTCACTCTCCACAAGGAGTAACCTTACCCCCAGACCTAGGTATTTCGGTTATTCACACCAGGTTGGAGTTGCGCAGATCAGTGGAAAATGACTTTTTAGAATTAACACAAGAAACTTGTTTCCTTATTGAAATCAAACCTAATTGTAGCACTATACTGGAGTGGATCGCCCCCTGATAGCCATAATCGTCTGAATACCTTAACTTACCGACAATTCAACTCCTTCGCCCAGGGTTGTACATAGATATCATGGAGCCCCAGAGCCGAAGTTTCAATTGACCCCCCCAAAACAACAAAAAAGATTTTTAACATTTGGTGGGGTTACAGAACAGCATATCTCACAACTTTGCAGCCTTTACAAAGTGATTTTCTCCTACTGAAGCCCTAGATTCCACTTTCAGTATGATGGAAACATTAGTGACACACAAACACATTATGATACCCCCACACTGAATTCCTCCACACTCATAGTATGATTACCCTACGGTACCCCACCTCAACTCCACCAACAAAGTATGGTGACCCCAACACAGCATGATCCCCCAACTGTGACCTCAACATACAGTAAAATGGGCCTCCATACAGTATAATGGCCCCACACCTCACCACACTGTATAATGGCCCCCACATAGTATGATGGACCCCACACAAACCTTCACACTGTATAATTGCTTGTATACAATATAATGGCCACCATATAACCCTCCATAAAACATAAAGACTTCCACATAGCCCTCCAAATATTATAATGGTCATCACATAGCCCTCCAAATATTATAAGGGCCCCCACATATCCCTCCCCATAGTCCTTTATATAGTACACTGCAGTTCACATAGTCCTCCATCTAGTATTATGTGCCCTATAGTCCTTCATATAGTATACTGCACTCCCCATAGTCCTACATACAGTATACTGCACTCCCATAGTACTCCTTTAATAAAAATGTACGCCACATAGTCCCCTGTACAGTATAAGGCACCCCTATAGTCCTCAATACAGTATAAATCACCCCCATAGTCTCCATAAAGTATAATGCACCCCCCATAGTCCTCCATACAGGATAATGCACTCCCAAAATCCTCCATACAGTATAATGCACCCCCAAAATCCTCCATACAGTATAATGTACCCCCTATAGTCCTCCATACAATAGTCCTCCATATAGTATAATGGACCCTCCATAGCTCTCTATAAACTGTGGCATGTAAAAGTTTTAACATATCCGGGTGAAGTGTCACTGGATGTGCTGCCGATAATTATATTCAATGAATATTTTCCTTAGAAACTTTATTTTAACAGGTTTATAAAGTCAACGCGTTTCGAGGTCAACGCAGGACCTCTTCATCAGGACAAAAACCTGATGAAGAGGTCCTGCGTTGACCTCGAAATGTACTGACTTTGTAAACCTGTTAAAATAAAGTTTCTAAGGAAAATATTCATTGAATATAATTTTCAGCAGCGCATCCAGTGGCACTTCACTCAGATATGTTCTTTCTGTAAGTCCTTTGGACTCGTGTCCTGCAGCAGCTGATATATGCGTTTGTTACATGTTGCTTTTGTTGCAACACCACCAGGTGAGCAGATCCATGTTGGTTTATGTGTTGTTTTAACATTTAAAGCCCTATTGTGCATTCTTCTTTTCCCAGTTTGCCTTACTATGTAAAAGTTTGGGCACCCCTGGTCAAAATTACTGTTATTGTAAACAGTTAAGCAAGTTGAAGATGAAATTATCTCTAAAAGGCCTAAAGTTAAACATGACACATTTCCTTTGAATTTTAAAAATTATATAAATTTTTACCTTTTACATTATAAAAATTACAAAAAAGGAAATGGGCTGATGCAATGTTTGGGCACCCTTGGAGTTTTATGTGCTCAGATAACATTGACCAAGTTTTCAGACCTTGATTAACCTGTTAGGGTTATGCCTTCTTCACTATCATTTATAGGAAAGGCCAGGTGACGCACATTTCTTTATAAAAACCCAGCCTCCTGTAACTTTTTGCTAAAAAAAACAGCAGTCATGGGTTCTTCTAAGCAGCTGCCTAGCACTCTAAAAATGAAAATGGTGGATGCCCATAAAGCAGGAGAAAGCTATAAGAATATAATTGAAAATCTGTGGTTAGACCTCAAAACAGCAGTGCATGCAAGATGACCCAGGAATCTCACAGAACTGGAAGAATTTTCCAAGGATGAATGAATGAGTGTGTGTTTATCTCCTGGTCCCTGTTCCCATTTAGTTTATTCCTCCCTGTCCCTATACTCCTTCCTATTCTTAACGGCAAAAATGGCACTAAAATGTGTCCCACAATTTCAGCTGAATGTAGATTTGGGAGGGACAGAGCGCTATTTGCCTCCTGGAGTGCAGATTTTCCTAGAATAGTTTGCGGACTCCATACACAGAGCCCATAAGTGCTAGAAAAGCAGAATCCCCCCTCAAGTGACCCCATTTTGGAAATTATACCCCTTTGGGAATTTATCTACAGGTGTAGTGACGATTTTGACTCCATGGGTGCTTTCCAGAAACAAGCAGTAGTGGATGTTGCTGACTGAAAATTGCAAACTGCCACCATTGTACTGACCAGCCTGTGCTTCTGGAGGCATGCACCCGTAAATTAGGCAGGCTCTCATCACTTCAGAAATGCCAAACATGTGGGCGCTATATGTGGTTTAGGCACACTGGGGCTCAAAAGGGAGGGGGGCATTTGGATTTGAGAGCGCAGAATTTGCTGAATTTCTTTTTGAGGGTGAGGGCCATTTCGCTTTTCCAGAGCCTTTGTGCTACCAGTAACGTGGAAGCCCCCTATATTTCCGTTAACAGATGACAGACCAGAGTGGGGACTTGCTTTTTTTGGATTGAATTGAAGTTTTTATTGGAAACATTTTACATAACATTTGGGATCACATTTATCCAGCACTGTACGCTGAGCACTTTCTTTGTGGTTTCCATCTAAGTCTCTGAGTGATGTGATTCAGATGAAACCTCGAGAGATCTATTCACTATAAGGAGGCAGCAGAGTTACTCTGGACTCCGTCCGGCCTCTGTTCAGCATTGCACTTCTTTTCAGAAGTACACAAACTGCACTTTTATGCAATCCTAAAAAGACGGACACCACCGGGTCACAGGTCCTATGGTGTTCACAGTGCCTCCATCTGCCTTATTATAGGGAATTTTCCGCTGGGAATTCCATTTGAATTTCAGAGATTTAAACGCAAACCTTGAGGTAAGCGCTCAGCGTAGAGAGCAGGATAAATGTGAGCCAAGCCTTACTGCGATCTTTGGGAGGCAGAATGAACAAATCAACAGCAGGAGAATTGGCTTTATTTATTTTTTACTCCAGTCCTCGTGTGGTATACAGTTAGGTCCATAAATATTTGGACAGAGACAACATTTATCTAATTTTGGTTCTAGACATTACCACAATGAATTTGAAACAAAACAAATCAGATGCAGTTGAAGTTCAGACTTTCAGCTTTCATTTGAGGGTATCCACATTAAAATTGGATGAAGGGTTTAGGAGTTTCAGCTCCTTAACATGTGCCACCCTGTTTTTAAAGGGACCAAAAGTAATTGGACAATTGACTCCAAGGCTATTTCATGGACAGGAGTGGGCAATCCCTTCATTATATCATTCTCAATTAAGCAGATAAAAGGGCTGGTGTTGATTTGAGGTGTGGTGTTTGCATTTGGAAGGTTTAGCTGTGAAGGAAACATGCGGTCAAAGGAGCTCTCCATGCAGGTGAAACAAGCTATCCTTAAGCTGCAAAAAAACAGAAAAAACCCATCCGAGAAATTGCTACAACTTTAGGAGTGGCAAAATCTACAGTTTGGTACATTCTGAGAAAGAAAGAAAGCACTGGTGAACTCATCAATGCAAAAAGACCTGGGAGCCCACGGAAGACAACAGTGGTGGATGATCGCAGAATACTCTCCATGGTGAAGAGAAACCCCTTCACAACAGCCAACCAAGTGAACAACACTCTCCAGGAGGTAGGCTTATCAATATCCAAATCTACCATAAAGAGAAGACTGCATGAAATTAAATACAGAGGGTTCACTGCACGGTGCAAGCCACTCAAAGAATCAAGAATAAAAAGGCTAGGCTGGACTTTGCTAAAAAACATCTAAAAAAGCCAGCACAGTTCTGGAAGAACATTCTTTGGACAGATGAAACCAAGATCAACCTCTACTAGAATGATGGAAAGAGAAAAGTATGGCGAAGGCGTGGTACAGCTCATGATCCAAAGCATACCACATCATCTGTAAAACATGGCGGAAGCAGTGTGATGGCTTGGGCATGCATGGCTGCCAGTGGCACTGGGTCACTAGTGTTTATTGATGATGTGACACAGGACAGAAACAGCCGAATGAATTCTGAGGTATTCAGAGCCATACTGTGTGCTCAGATCCAGCCGAATGCAGCCAAACTGATTGGTCGTCGTTTCATACTACAGTGGACAATGACCCAAAACATAAAGCCAAAGCAACCCAGGAGTTTATTAAAGCAAAGAAGTGGAATATTCTTGAATGGCCAAGTCAGTCACCTGATCTCAACCCAATTGAACATGCATTTCACTTGTTAAAGACTAAACTTCAGACAGAAAGGCCCACAAACAAACAACAACTGAAAACCACCGCGGTGAAGGCCTGGCAGAGCATCAAAAAGAAGGAAACACAGTGTCTGGTGATGTCCATGAGTTCAAGACTTCAGGCAGTCATTGCTAACAAAGGGTTTTCAACCAAGTACTAGAAATGAACATTTTATTTACAATTATTTAATCTGTCCAATTACTTTTGGTCCCTTTAAAAACAGGTGGCACATGTTAAGGAGCTGAAACTCCTAAACCCTTCATCCAATTTTAATGTGGATACCCTCAAATGAAAGCTGAAAGTCTGAACTTCAACTGCATCTGAATTGTTTTGTTTCAAATTCATTGTGGTAATGTCTAGATCCAAAATTAGATAAATGTTGTCTCTGTCCAAATATTTATGGACCTAACTGTACGTGATATGGCAACTTAATTCTTCAGGTTGGTGTGATTACAGCGATTACAGATTTATATTGGTTTTTTTTATGTTAAAAAATAAAAAATCAATATCGATTGCGGCGTTCAGGGAGTTAAACAGCCATGGGCGGCCTGTGACAGCCGGGGCTCAGCTATCACATAAGCCAAGCTCACAGGAACAATCACTCTGGCACAGCTCCTGTGCCACGCACGTTCGCCATGACGTACCTATACGTCTATACATCATCTGTCCGGAACTCCCATCCATCTAACGTCATAAAGGGGTTAATGGAAAAATAAAAAAAAACTTATGTGTCGGAAAATGGAGGCAGAAACCAATACTTTTTATAATTTTGACAAAGCAGTAAAATATATAAAAAAATTATATAAGCTTGATATGGCCATAATTGTAGTGATTTGGAGAATGAACTCACCTGGACATTTTTACTGCTTAGTGCAGGCAGTAAAAGCAACAAAAAAAACAGTGGAATTGCTTCTTTTTTTTTCACCATTCCACCCCACTTTTTCAGCAAAAATTGAGTCATTCCAAACTACAAGACTTCATACCTATACCTACATATTTTTAGATTGAACACTGTGCTGGTTTATGCCGTGTTTCAAATAAACCAGCAGAAGAAACGTTCCTGTGTCTACCTCTGTGAGCAGCCTAGTGAGTAGCATTACCACACACCCTACCTGTGCTCTCCATTCTGCAACTAATCTAAGACTAACATCTTCCAAAATCTGAAACTCCCACTTTGGCCTCCAAGACTTCTCTTGTGCTTCGCCAATTTTCTGGAATGCATTACCCCGGACGATCCGATTAATACCTAACCCCAACAATTTTAAGCGTGCGCTAGAATCACATTTCTTTAAACTGGCCTATCACCTCAATTCACTAATTGAACTCTTCACTGTTTCCCCCTTTCTAAATTTTCCTCAGGTTCTGGTCCCTCCGATTCCTCACATCCTTCATTCACCCAATAGCACTTGGCAACTGTACTCAGATACTGGCTGATGACGGCTCATACAGCTTTATATGATAACCCCTATTTACTATTATGATGGTTGGACCTGACATGACAAACACGTTCTACCTATTGTGTCCCCCCTATTTACTTATAGACTGTAAGCTGCGAGCAGGACCCTCACTCCTCCTGTAACTGTTGAATTATATATTACTTTGTATTGTCTTCATTATCTGTACATGTCACTGCTTAATTGTAAAGTGCTGCTGTTGGCACTAAAAAAATAAAATTATTAATTATTATAGCAAGTAAAGCCATATTTGAAAGCATTTCTACTGAAATATTAAAGTGTACTTTTTCCATGTGTAATTCCCCATACTACCACTAGATGGTGATATCATCAAGCTAAACACCCAGATCTCTGTACTAAAGTACAGAAATGTGAGACCTGCTGTATCCACAGGAAAGTAATGTCACATCTGTTTAACTACTATCTGTATCACCATCTTCAACGAGTGCACCTAGAGCTGATTACCCAGAACACCCCAACACAACACCCCATTTTATAAGCGGAAGCCGCACAGAGTTCAGCCAGACATAATTGCCACTAGTGGGAGTTCCTGGCATAGAGATAAGTATGAGTAATCCCAAAAATTGCAATACTTACTGCTAATAAAATGGAAAATAGGTTTGGTGACCCGTGTCACAGAATAGGAGCCCCATCCTTAAAAACATATACAGTCATGGCCAAAAGTTTTGAGAATGACACAAATATTAATTTTTACAAAGTCTACTGCTTCACTTTTTCTAATGGCAATTTGCATATACTCCAAATGTTATAAAGAGTGATCAGCTTAACAGCAATTACTTGCAAAGTCAATATTTGGCTAGAAAATGAACTTTATCCCCCAAAACACATTTCAACATCATTGCAGCCCTGCCTTAAAAGGACCAGCTAACCTCTTTTCAGTGATTGCTCCATTAATACAGGTGTGGGTGTTGATGAGGACATGGCTGGAGATCAATCTGTCATGATTAAGTAAGAATGACACCACTGGACACTTTAAAAGGAGGCTGGTGCTTGGCATCATTGTTTCTCTTCTGTTAACCATGGTTATCTCTAAAGAAACACGTGCAGTCATATTGCAATGCACAAAAATGGCCTAACAGGGAAGAGTATCGCAGCTAGAAAGATTGCACCTAGTCAACAATCTATCGCATCATCAAGAACTTCAAGGAGAGAGGTTCCATTGTTGCCAAAAAGGCTCCAGGGCGCCCAAGAAAGACCAGCAAGCGCCAGGACGTCTCTTAAAAGTGTTTCAGCTGCGGGATCGGGCTACCAGCAGTGCAGAGCTTGCTCAGGAATGGCAGCAGGCAGGTGTGAGTGCATCTGCACGCACTGTGAGGCGGAGACTCTTAGAGCAAGGCCTGGTCTCAAGGAGGGCAGTAAAGAAGCCACTTCTCTCCAGAAAAAACATCATGGACAGACTGATATTCTGCAAAAGGTACAGGCAGTGGACTGCTGAGGACGGGGGTAAAGTTATTTTCTCTGATGAATCCCCTTTTCGATTGTTTGGGACATCAGGAAAACGCCTCATTCGGAGAAGACAAGATGAGCGCTACCACAGTCTTGTCTCATGCCAACTGTTAAGCATCCTGAAACCATTCATGTGTGGGGTTGCTTCTCAGCCAAGGGAATCGGCTCTCGCACAGTCTTGCCTAAAAACACAGCCATGAATAAAGAATGGTACCAGAATCTCCTCCAAGAGCAACTTCTCCCAACCCTCCAAGAGCAGTTGCCAGATCAACAATGCCTTTTCCAGCATGATGGAGGACCTTGCCATAAAGCAAAGGTGATAACTAAATGGCTAGGGAACAAAACATAGAGATTTTGGGTCCATGGCCTGGAAACTCCCCAGATCTTAATCCCATTGAGAACTTGTGGTCAATCATCAAGAGACGAGTGGACAAACAAAAACCTAAAAATTCTGACAAAATGAAAGCATTGATTGTGCAAGAATGGACTGCTATCAGTCAGGATTTGGTCCAGAAGTTGATTGAGAGCATGCCAGGGAGAATTGCAGAGGTCCTGAAGAAGAAGGGTCAACACTGCAAATATTGACTTGCTGCATTAACTCATTCTAACTGTCAATATAAGCTTTTGTTACTCATATGTTTGCAATTATTATATTTCTGTCTGTGATAAAAACATCTGTCAAACACACATAAAAACCAGAGGGCAGCAGATCATGTGAAAATATAATATTTGTGTCATTCTCAAAACTTTTGGCCATGACTGTATTATGAAATAAATCAGCAGTGTATTGTGTACATTTTGGGGACAGATCACTGAAAGTATTAATATTATCTACTTACTCCACTTACATCACCAAGAACATTAGGTGTTACGTTAAATTCTAAACAAAATTATACATGGGGCAGTGACATGTTAAAACAATAAAATGACAATAATCTAAAATACAGGATTAAAGAGCCATCCCCATCTGAGTAAGTGATGGCACTGGGGTGCACAACATTGTTTGGTTCATGGACTACAACGCCATACTGAACCAATCCCAAAGGCAGCAAAAAATTTAAAGGGGTATTTACATGAATACATGACCAGAATCACTATCAGTACATTTATACATCACCAGTACCAAGTTTTGAGTATTTGAGGAGGACTTGGAAAGATTCTGCTCACTTTCTCCTCCAAAAAATAGATGTGAACATACACTTACTTACACTGAGCTTTTGGAGCAGAAAATGAGGAGAGTCTCTCTGAATTCTTTTCATAATCTCAAAACTCTAAGCTTTGAGGATTTTAGGTTCTAACAAAGACATAAGGGCTCTTTCACAAGTCAGTGTCTCCGGTACGTGTGGTGACAGTTTTCACACGTACCGAAGACACTTACACACGTAGATCCATTCAAGTGAGCTGGTCTGTGCACATGTCAGTGTGTTTCCACAAACCGTGTGTCCGTGTGCCCCACATGTAGTAGACATGTCCATTTTTTACCATCAGCACGGGTCAAAAAACATCCCGCACAGGTGAACATGGATGACACACTGGGGGTCATCCGTGTGACATGTCCCAGCGACTGAGAAACAGCGGTACAGTAAGCGCTATTACCCGATTCCGGGCGCTGAAGATGGCTCTAATCATTCTCCCCTGCTCTGCCGGCGATCAGTGCGCCAGGGGAGAATGATGAGAGTTGTATTCAAGTGAGAACAATGAC